>OY848919.1:4303935-4703935 GCA_963693285.1 Xestospongia muta | reverse complement strand
ATGGAGTCCTTCCAGTTCAGAGACAAAGAGAATAACTTGTACATACTCCCTATAGAGAGGGACGTGAAACTTAAAAATGGCAGTGCTAGTAAATACAGATCTATCAATACATTAGTGTTGATAGAGTCAATACAAGTAGACATTACTTGATGTTAGTAACTGATGTCTTACTGACTCTTTCAATCTACTCAATAGAAGCAATAGAAAACAAAACTTGAATTGCTCACATACAAGACTGTGTACTACCTAATACTTTGGAACTCTGAATAGATAAATAGTAAGATTAATTAATGGACAGATGAAAAGATAGATGGATACCTAGATGAATCGATGGATGGATGAATGGATGGATGGATGGATATGGATGGACTGATTGATGGATGGATGAATTGATAGATCAATGGATGGATGGATGGATGGGTGGATGGATGGATGGATGAATGGATGGATGGATGGATGGATGGATGGATGGATGGATGGATGGATAAACTGTATTGTTTAATGGCTCCTTACTGTGCTAAATGTAAATAGAGAATTTAGGGACTTGGTCGTCAAGGTTACAATAGTGAGGCTTTAAGATGGTTGTTCATTAGAGATGTTTTCACTGTTGCTGTCAAGTAGAGATCTTTGAAGGTCATAAATACAAATTAACAAGTAGTATTAAGATATAATCACTATTTTCTTACTAGCTTGGCCTATAAAGACAACCAGGTGAATGTTTCTCTGAGAAAATAACAGCTGATTCTTTGTATGATTTCTTAGCATTGTGTTTGTTTTGTGATGTGTGTAATTGTCCATCCATTTATCAATACATCCATACATCCATTCATTGATCTATCAATGTATCTATCCATTCATTTACTCGTCTGAATATAGAACCAAATATAGACTGGAGCGATAATTATTTAATTTATAATAAAAATCATAGTCATGATATTATCAATGGGTTATTGTGGCATGTTTTTAATGTCAAATTTTATTGCTAATTTTTTAAATTTAAAAGTTTATTGTTGGTGATGTCCAGAATAGTACTATACATCTCTCCATTAATTGGTAATTAAGGCAAACAATTATTTCTGAAAATTGAAAAGTAATTAAAGCTGGATGGATATGAGTCACGCGTTTAGTGACTGAGTGCTGGGAGGAGGAGTCTGAGTCGTGCATTCTGATTGGTCAATTATAAGTTCCCGCCATTATTGTATCAATTAACATTTTCAGCACGCGCAGATTTGTGTGTCAGACTCTGTAAGAGAGAGTGATCTCTTAAAGTTCATCTTTGTAGACAATAAAAAGATAGAGTTGTCAGCCATTTTCAGTGCACTGCACCTCCGTGGGATCGTCTCTCATCTTTGGATTTCACTCGTTTTTTGTCACTTTTTTGTCATCCTTTTCTTTATTTTTGTAACTTTTTTTTTTAAATTTCTTCATTTATTTCTTTATTGATTGTCTAATTCCTTTTTTTTGTTTCTACAGGTCTTACTTTTCTAACTGATGTGCTTTGATGTTTTCCCACCTCAGTGATGTTCTATGACTGTTCTACCTCAGTGATGTTCTATGACTGTTCTAGCTCTGATGTTCTTTGATGTTCTCCTTCCTGATGACTCTGACTGTTCCAGCTCCTGGTCGATGTTCTTTGGATGTAAAAGATGAAATTGCTCTCCTGGTCATTGGACTCTCTCCCGTCTTCCTTCCAGCCTTCTTTCCTCTTCTTTTATTTTTTTTATTTTTATTTTGGGCTATCTAGCCTATACACTATACACACACTCATACAATCTCTACAAATCATCTCTCCCCTGCCGCCTGGGGGCCCTAAAAAAAATTTTTTTTTTAATATCCTAGGCCGCCAGGTGGCGGGGGAGAGCTCTGATCCTGTAGGGTGCGCATGTGTGTGCTGTGTGTGTGTAGGTTGGTGGTCCTTTTTCACTTCCTCTGTCTCTCTTCACTCTCCATCCATCCATTCTTTGTCACTACAAGTTCATTTACTCTTTTTTGTTTCCCTGTAGGAGCAGTGCTGTTGAAAAAGGTGAGCTATCTCTCCATCCATCCAATTCTTTACTTCATTGATGCAGTTTTAACAGATTTTTTTCTCTCTCTTTTTCTATGTTCTCTATCATCTGGACTGGCTCTGTCATCAAGTCGATTGGAGGACTCTTCATCTTTGAACTTTTTGTTTATACTTTTTGTTTTCTTGTTTTTGTTTTTTTGTTTTGTTTGTTTTTGTTATTTCTTGTTTTTGTTTTCTTATTTTCTTATTTCTTATTGTTAACTTACTTTTAAAGTTCTTTTTGTTTTTTTTGTTTTTTTGTTTGTTTTTGTTATTTCTAAATTACTTTTTGTTTTTATTTTTGTTTTTTTGTTTGTTTTTGTTTTGTTAAATATTTGTTAACTTAAAACTTTTAAATTCGTTCTTTTAAAATCTTTTTTTTAATGTTAAATTTGCTTATTTTAATTTATTTCTTTTTAATCTATTCCAAATATAAATTTATTCTTTTAAAATCTATTACAAACATTTAAAAAAATCTATTCAAAATCTATTCTTTAATTCATCCTTCTGAAAACTTTTTCAGAAGTTTCTTTAGTTTTGTCATTTAATGAAATGAATAGATGGATGGATGGATGGATGGATATCCATCCATCCATCCAACTATTTATCTATTTATCTCTCTATCCATCCATCCATCTATGTCTATATCCATCCATTCATCCATCCATCCATCCATCCATCTATCTCTCCATCCATTCATCCATCCATCCATCCATCCATCCATCTATCTATCTCTCTATCCATCCATCCATTCATCCATCCATCCATCCATCCATCCATCCATCCATCCATCCATCCATCCATCCATCCATCCATCCATCCATCCATCTATCTCTCCACCCATCCATCCATCCATCTATCTCTCCATCCATTCGTCCATCCATCCATTTATCAATCCATCCATCCATCCAACTATCTATCTATCTATCTATCTATCTCTCTATCCATCCATCCATCCGTCCATCCATCAATCCATCCATCAATCCATCCATCCATCTATCAATCCATGCTGCATCTATCCATCTATTCATCAATCCATCAATCCATCCATCCATTAATCTATCAATCCATGCTACAATCCATCAATCCATCGATCCATCTAGGTATCCATCTATCTGTTTATCTGTCCATTAATTAATCTTACTATTTATCTATTCAGAGTTCCAAAGTATTAGGAGGTACACAGTCTTGTATATGAGCAATTCAAGTTTTGTTTTCTATTGCTTCTATTGTGTTGGTTGAAAGAGTCAGTGAGACATCAGTTACTAACATCAAATAATGTCTACTTGTATTGACTCTATTAACAATAATGTATTGATAGATCTGTATTTATTAGCACTGCCATTTTCAAGTTTCACATCCCTCTCTATAGGGAGTATGTACATGTTATTCTCTTTGTCTCTGAACTAGAAGGACTCCATATTAAAACAACAGTTGGTGCTTTTCAATCATGTAACAAGGAAGGACTCCTCAGGACTCTTTGAAAAATCACTCACATGAACCACGAGTAAGAACTTAATCTGTAGTTGGTATTCTTTTCAATAGATTCCCTACTTGAGATATCTATTGAAGTCATTAGTACAGTTGCCTTTGATATGGAAAGTAAGATAAATTATTGAGACAATATTGAGTATAGTATGAGTACGAAATGCTTGAGTGAATGAGATCTAGAATACAATTGAAATTGTCACTAATATCTAACTAGACTCAGTCCTATAATTCCATACCTGGTACTGGTTTAATTTTTTACCCCAATCTGCAGCTATATAATAAAATTTAGATGACTTCACAATATCAGGTATAGAAACTAAATGACCAAAATCAATAGCCAGTTTACAGAATGCCTAGAGAAATTAAATATCTAATAAATTTGACAATTTTTATAATAGAAATAAAAACCTATAAAATAAACCACTGGATTACAACATTCAATAACTTGTATAGATTATATCATTTATGGATTTTGTAATTGCACAGGACAAGTTGGTTTTGAAATGTGAAGATCATACAAGGGAATTGAACAATACATACGAAATGTAATATCTGGTAGGTTTGACATTGTTTCTGACAAATTTGGAACAGTTACAGCAATAAATAGTTCCTTAATTACAAAATGTGTGTAGAAAATGTCTCTCAATTCCTTTGACATATTATTATAGTCTTGACCTAGATCTTCAAGTTTTTTAAGCATAAAAGAACTAGTCGTCATGGCAACAGAAATGGCACTTTCAATCGGCAAGACACTTAAAACACTATTGATTTGCCAAGACTGACAAAATTTTAAGATGTACAAATTTGAACTATTTTACTACTGACCATTCCATTAGAACCTAAAATAACTATATAGAACATGTACACTCGCTTTTCATCTGACATGTAGAGCTCAGCTATCTACAATAGAGAGGACAGTCTTATACCAAATGTTAGGACAGTAGTTGTATACTTGAAGGGCATCTTCTAAGACTCTTTTTGTTACTTCAAAACATATCAAATATATTTCTGAAGGAAAAAGTGTCAATATACATTATCATCTCTTTGCCCTCTTTAGCTCTCTCTCCCTCCATTTGATCTCCATTAATTTCAGAGATTAAATGAGTCTAAAATAAAAATTAAAAAGGCTTTTACATGACTAAATAGTGTTCCGTTTCATTGATCAATTTGTTAATCCATCCATCTATACATCTGTCCATCCATCAGTCCATGCATCCATGATACAGTTACAAAGGTGTATATTTCATTAGATAAACTAACATTATTGATCATTTAATTGGTTTGTTTCATTTAGTATGAAAACAACACATAAAAATATTGCTATGACAACCAGTCCAACTTACAGAACTGTAAATAGAAGTGTTAAATGAGTTACCAATACTAGGAGACTGATTAATAATATTATATGAGATAACAGATCAAGAACAGAAAATGATGAAGTAATATGGACCAATAATTTTGGAACAATGATTGTTTTTTTTTGTAGAATCTAATACACATTTGCCCAACGAATGCTTTTCTTCTACAAACATCACATTTGTTAGCAAATCTCATGTTACTGATCATGACATCTATCCAGCAATCATACCATATGGTGTAGTGGTTATAGTTATTCCTATACATCAGTTATTGATTGTTCCCTATTTCTCTCACTATATTCCTAGTATGTTGAAACGTATATGGATTGGACTAGTACTTGTGTTGGTACATTTAGTTCTACTGACTATTAGCTTCTCTAAAAACTCACTTTGTGTCTATATTATATCACAATTCTTGGAAGGTATAAGTATAATGCTTGTATACACTGGAAGTTTAGAATTCATTTTGGCTCAAGCACCTCGTACTATGCAAGGTATATTAATAGGATTGTGGTTGATGCAATATTACTTCATTTGGAATTTGAATGAACTAATATCGTCCTATCTTAACTGCCATCAGAACCGTTTGGTACCATATTCTGCTGTTTTAACATGTCTTGCATTGATACCAGTCATTGGGTATACTATTGCTGCATATAGATACAAGTATAGACAACGTAATGAACTATCTGATGTTAATGAAAGAGTTATCATTACTCAATATACTGAGAGACAACTTGACCGAGAGGAACTGCTACAGAAAGATGAAATTGGAGTGTCTTATGATATTGAGTCTATGGCTGTTGACTGACTGTGATTTTAACATGCCATTAAGTATACACTATTTAGTTATGACATGGTTTGTTCTGCATGAGTAATTATATACAAGACATGTACTTGTATTACTTATTATGGTGACGCATATAATCGTGGAAACAGATTAGATAAATTTATGTATTTTTATCAAAATTAATAACCAATATAATTTTTTTTGACTACAATAATTATTATATAGCTGCAGATGTAGATAGGATAATGTCATATAATGAATAACCACTGTCAAAAAACATAATTTATAGCATACAGTCTGTTTGCTGAGTACTCTTTTGTATCTATATTAAGATAGCTACAAAGGTATAATAATAGCATAAAAGCAGTGTTGTAAATAAGAGTATATTAGGAACTACACTGAAAAAGACATTTTGTCATTTTAACAAAGGTCTTCATTACCAGTGTTTCATCAATATGATGTAAACCCATTCTAAGTGCTACAAGGCCAAAACTATTGTAACTTATACTATGTAAATTGCTAAGGATAGTCTGTTATCTGACACCTATTATAACAGTAATATCTGACTGTTATAAGCTCTCTTATACTAACAGTCCATATAAGGATGGTATAGTGTGGGTGCTACACCTCATTCTGTTATAATCTTGCTTATAACAGACTTATTTTAAGCAATTTGATATAAGAATATGCTTATTGCCATAACCATTAATAATAATCATTATTGTGAATAATACATTTAATTAAGTGCACTGTAAGATTTTACAAAAGACTCAGCTAATATCAAACAAGTGCACTTTTTAATAAGGGAACACAAACAATCACTTTGTCAATTCTATAATCAAGTTTTACATTAGTCTCAGCAACTGCACAATGTCCCACTATTCTAGCAACAGGAATAAAATTGACATAGCTATCTCTCACAAATGTTGTTGAAAAAAGAAATCTTGTTAGAATGAATCTCAATATGGGTGATTTTCCAACCATTGGACATGTAGCTAATACATTAGTCTTTGTAGTTTTACAAAATTTGACCTGGATTTTAGTTTTAACTCATGACGAAAGAAATAAGTTACAAATCCAGCTTGGATGTGTGCCTGTCTACTTGTATCAATACCCATGACATTATTAAGCCAGTGTGCAGCAACAGCAGTTGATTTTGGAGAACGTGATTTACTGCTGAGAAAAAGATGATCATTGATGTATATTTGCTTGCAGAAATGATTCAACAATATAGTATTCTGTTGCAGGATATAAACATTTCCTGTAGATTCTTCAGTTCGACATCATTAAAACTTTCTCGATTATTGGATTAATAAGCTTGTGGTAGCTTCTCTCTGTGCAGTCAATATTGAGACTGGACAGGTGTGATACCAGTTTAATCATCAATTGATCGAGCCTTATAGTTGGGAGTGTAAAACACCAATTGACTACATTTTCCAGGACGAACTACACCTTATCGTTTAGATGATGGTAAAAAGAGGTATGTGCAACCTCTTCCATACAATAAGAACAGACTCTTTTACGACTCACACACCTCTCCATGATCAAATTACAAAATTGCCAACAATGCCACCTTTAAAAAGAATAGATTATTTACGGTATATACCTCGTGTCAATGGTGTCATGTATAGAATTGATAGAGTTACTCTGAGCTAGAAGAAAAGGAACATCGAAAGACACTACTGCAACTACATTTTTATCTACATTAACAGGTGTAAGGAGAGCTTTTCAGTTTGGAAGGCAAAAGAATCCCTCCGGAGCCACTTGATCAAGTTTTTACAGTTCATCTAGGTACAAAGTATATCATATATTATAATATTATGACGGCACATGCCTTACTATAAAACATAAGAACATCGGGATCACCCTAACTTATATGCCTGTGATATATAGTAGCATTCTATAATGAAATATCAAATGGAAGTTGAGATATTTTGTAATCAGTAAAAAGTTGTCTGTTGTTTAAGCAATGATTTTTAGCTTGATTTCCTTTTCATGTAAGTATACTGACTAAGTGATTGTCAGGAAAATGAATGTTTGTCCTATAAGGTTCGTTGTCATACAACGAGACTCCACTATGTTATATTTACACACTATAGGTCGGGATATTAGCCTTTGTCATCTGAACTCACTGATTCTCATAATCATGTACAACTAGATGAATTCACTAGACAAAGGTACTTCATTTCTAGTAGTATTGTTGGTCAAATTAAGCTGGCATTTTTGTAGAGCGTTGCTATCATAGTACTAGCTCCCTGGACAATCTCTCCCGACTGGAAATAAATCTACTTCTCTTTGCCATACTGGAACAAATGGTCAAGTTACAAATGATGGTCATGTTACAAGTCATAATGACATATAGACATTGACCAGCATACTTCAATCTTTTCAACAAAGTATGGACTCAAACATGGTAGTGTTTGTACCAAAATTGACTGTATTTACAATCAACTGGATTCTTTAGAGACTCGACAGAAAACACTAGAAGATGATATCAATATCAGATCTTCGACAGCATCCTCAAGCACTTCTGTAACTTCTAGCAGTATCGGTAAACAAAAGAGCTACATCCCTTGTCTTACAAGTACTGCTCACACACACACATCAGTAACTTATGCTCATGCTATGATCCAAAGAATGATAATCCACTATACTTTATTCCTTACTAATAGAGCAGAATATACGAGCAATGCATAATGCAATGGATGAGGACAAACAATTCAAGACAAATGAACTGTAAGCTTTTCATAGTAACATTGATGTAATAAATACTCTTATACACAGAATATATGGAAGTCATGATGCTAAGATTGTGAGGACGACTATTTCTGTAGTTGGAGATTGTTATCCTGAAAAAGTTATATTAAGTATGTGAGTGATGAGTTTATTTTGTTTTAATCTTTATTTCTTTGTAGAAGGTTGTAGGACTTAAAAAAGATGCCCAAAGCATTTTGTGACTCCAATCAAAAGTAAAAAACAACTGAGATCAAGAAAGCGGTTGGTATGTTTTGTATACAATATATACCACAATGCTTATGCTTTCAATAGTGTAGACATTTGAAAGACGTGCAAGATTTTGGGAGTCTGTAACACCAGACATGATGTTCGACAAAGAAAAATATGTTCATCATCAACCTCATTATTGGTCTGATCGATTTCACTTGTTCATGGAAAAACTTGATGAAAATAGATTCTTTCCGTGCATGATTCACAAGAGAAGTAGGGTCCCCATTTCAAAAGACAATTTCAGAAAATGCAAAGCTGTGGATACTTAAAGATGGACTAAATAAAGATAATGGTGATGGTGAATCAGTCGTTGCATCGGTACTAAATCCTAATACAGCAACAGTAGAAAGAGAAGAGGACAGTGATTCAGAATATTTGTTTAGTTTTGATTGACATTATTATTATAGTGCATTTGTGTTGCATTTCATTTTTGTGAAAATAATTATTTCCCCCAAATTGGCAATGCTCAAAATAAGCTATTATATAATATTGTTATAATACAGTTATAAGTACACCTTATTTCTGAAATATAAGAGAGCTTAAAACAGGGGTGCTTATAGCGTATCAATAAGCTGTTATAAACCCTTGATATAAACAAGCTTATCTGTGGCTTATTCCTGAAGCATAAGGTGGTGTTAACTATGTAATAAGATAGTATATACTGTAGCATTTACACAGTGTTAATTTACATAAAACCAACTAGTTGCATCTACAACCACATTGCTTTTACTCCCACTTTGCTATAGTAGTTGAATCATGGCTTCAATTGAAGCTACAAACAGATACTATTTCAACTGAAACTAATCTAATTAGTTAACTTTGAAATAGTATCTACCTCTCCCTCAGAGTTTCAGTTATTGGACATAAACTACAAAGAGTTCTAATTGTTATATTGAGTTAGCCAATTTTTTGGTTTGTGGTAACACGATATTGGGCTTACATTACATTGATGAGATTATAGAAACAAAGACAACAGTTGAAATGACAAAATGCTATTTTAAGTGTACCTGTGTTTATTCAATATGGTAGGTTCAAGTTTGCAATGTGCAAACCAAATAGTGGTAGTTGCCTTTTGATAGATGGCAAATGATAGAGTACTAGCTGTTGCAGTATTTTGGATAGCGTATATATATATATGTATGTATGTATGTATGTATGTATGTACGTATGGTGATCTCGACGCGTGCTTTGCTCCGCCTATTCATATGATATATATAATTATAGTCTATATATATAACGTTGTAATCGATCGATACAACACAGACAGTCAGTTAAATTTAAATCACGATATAATGGACAATCAAAGTTCATGTTGTTGTCGTAAAAAACGATATCGAGCATCATGTGTCCGCTCTAAAGATGCTGTCTTAATTCTAATATTGTGCTTTTTTGTTTTCTCTATGGCAACAAACTTAATACAGTTGGTTGGAAAACTCGGACGTAACAGTATATATCAAGATTTTCGGATTCCTTTGATATTTGGTCTATTTGCTATTGTCTCTCTCTCGTTTTCCTTTCTTGGATTAATTGGTGAGAAATGTATGAGATATAAAGTAATTATAATTGGATATCTAATCCTCAGTATCAGCTACATTTTTTTCATTTTAAGTGAGGTTGTAATATCGCTAATAGTGATATTTAACTCACAATATTTTATTACAAACCCTTATGTTGTTATTATTATAACTGTGACAGCTGTGCTTACTTTTCTTGGTCTCTGTTTATTTGTTGCTAACATAATTCAGTTTGGTACTGATCAACTTCAATTTGCCTCCTCTGAGGAATTGAGTAGCTTTGTTTATTGGTTCTCTTGGGTATATGTATTACCCAATTTTTTTTATTTACTATATGAAATTATTTTTAAAGAAAATATGATAGTTGTGATTGCATCTTTTCTGTTTTTTGTCACTTCTATACTTTTTTTTCTACTTGGTTTCTTGTTTCTTTGTTGCTTCAAACGTTATTTTGTTATTGAACCATCTCAACACAACAATCCTATCAAACTAATCTGGAGAGTAATGAGATATGCTTGGAAACACAAACAACCAGAGAGACGTAGTGCCTTCACTTATGGAGAGCCTCCTCCTTCCATACTAGACCTTGGTAAAGAAAGATATGGAGGACCATTTACTACTGAGCAAGTAGAGAATGTTAAGAGCTTTTGGAACATCCTTCCAATAATTTTTGAAACAATGATTGTTTTTTTTGTAGAATCTAATACACATTTGCCCAACAAATGCTTTTCTTCTGCGAACAACATATTTGTTAGCAAATCTGATGTTACTGATCATGACGTCTATCCAGCAATCATACCATATGGTGTAGTAGTTATAGTTATTCCTATACATCAGTTATTGATTGTTCCCTATTTCTCTCACTATATTCCTAGTATGTTGAAACGTATATGGATTGGACTAGTACTTGTGTTGGTACATTTAGTTCTACTGACTATTAGCTTTTCTATGAAATCACTTTGTGTTTATATTATATCACGATTTTTGGAAGGTACGAGTATAATGCTAGTCTACACTGGGAGTTTAGAACTCATTTTGGCTCAAGCACCTCGTACTATGCAAGGTATACTAATAGGATTGTGGTTGATGCAGTATTGCTTTCTTTGGAATTTGAATGAACTAATATTGTCCTATCTTGACTGCAATCAGCTCTTGTTGGTAATATATTCTGCTGTAATAACATGTCTTGCATTGATACCAATCATTATTTATACTATTGCTGCATATAGATACAAGTATAGACAACATAATGAACTATCTGATGTTAATGAAAGAATTATCATTACTCAATATACTGAGAAACAACTTGACCAAGAGGAACTGCTACATAGAGATGAAGTTGGAATATCTTATTGTATTGAGTCCATGGCTGTCAACTGAATGTGATTGTAACATGCCATTAAGTACATTATTAGTATGTTAAGTATATTTCAATGTATGCATTATACGCTATTTAGTTATGACAAGACTTATTCTGCACGAGTAATTATATACAAGACATGCATTTGTATTACTTATATATGGTTGAAATGACCGGCACGCAAGCAGAAGCAACAAAAACTCACTGTCAACAAATAACTAGTAAATAACATCAAACAACAAAACTCCACAAAACAATGACTCAAATAATAACAGTATTAAATGACAACGTAACAACTGAACGTCACTCTCTACTCTCTCTCTTCTGACTAAAATACAAAACCAACTTATGAATTAATAAGTTAATAACTGAGGCAGGATATCACAATGGTGACACGTATAATGATAGAGGTATGTAGAATTGTGCATGATCTGTATAAATACAATTTGTATACTATATATATGTGTACATGTTATGTAGGAGTGTGAATATAATATTGTTATAATCCAGACATGAAGTGGACTGTTTACTATGTATATAGTATGCACTTGCTGGGAAAGAATCTATTGAGATTTTCTATTGTTTACTACAATCTATACATCTATCTATTAGTTCAGGATTATTGTACTTTTCTGATAGTTTCTATTAACATGGCCATGGCTACATAAGCTCTGACTAATCATTTGATTTTGGAATTTCTTATATCCAGGGTCATATTAATTAAGATGACTACAATTTTCTTATTAATGACACAGGAATACTATCATGAAAAGTTATAAAAATTTAAGGATACAGCTATTATTTACTTTTATTCTGCTAGTATGTAGAAAATAATAGAGGAAGTCAGATTGTCATAACTATTTACAGACTGGAGGATCTCACACAGACTAGGGTGCCTACCCTGAACAACATGCACAAAGGAAGGTTCTGAAAACACTGCTTTAATCAATTTACATTGAAAAACTCAGTTGACTCAGTTCCTCTTAACATCTTTCATGGCATAAATTACATAACAACAATGCTCCCAACAGTTAGTATGACAACATTTTTAATCAATGTTACATAAAACTATGATTATACCTATATGTCTTTTTACCTATACTCCTCTACCCAGATAGTTCCAAATATAAGCATATCTGCTGATCCAGATATTATTTTTATGTGTTTCCATGCCAAAGAGGAAGTATAACACTCATTTAATAAATAGACAAATGTATGTTGGTCATATAACATTTGATTGTACAGATGAAAGAGTTGAAATAATATATTAACTGATAATTCCTGATAATGAACAACTTGACCGGACATCATTAAGACTAGTTCAGATCAATGTGTCTCTTAGTACAGCCGGTATTAACCAGAACATTGACAAGAGAGCTGTGTCTTTAATTACAGGGTCTATATTGTAATATGTTTCATTGATAACATTGTTGTCATTATTGATTTAAAATCTTAAGGAAAAATATTATAGAAGAAGTTATAGGTAGTCCAACATTGGGTAAAACATTAAAAGGTTCCATTTCACAATTTAAATTACATTGTATCAATTGCAATTCATATAATAATATTGTTGATACATCAATTGTCATTCTTACATCTAACATTGGTGATACCAGCGTTACCAATCTCTTCCTTGTAACTGTAAGTGTTAATATTGTACAAAGTCTGTGTTAATTAACTTGACTTCTTTATTACTCCAGAAAATTCTTGACATTTGTAATAACCTCTTAGATGACCAGCATACTGATGAATTGTCACAACTTAATGTTTGTAACATCCAACAAATTACATTACATATTTTGTGTGTATTTCTCCATATACAGGGTGATTTTGGAGGGGAAAAGCTAATGAGCAACATTGAGGTAAATTGTCTTATGTTTTTAGCATTGGGTAAAGATATCTATAATGTTTATGTATAGGTAATATCAGTAGACAATGTACTAGTAATGGACTATGGTCTGAGATCAATCAAAGTGCTTGTCCTTTAGTCCAATTGATGGAAGATTTTGATAAAGTAATGTTGAACACAAGATGCAAAAAACTGTTTAAAAATGAATTTATTGTCTTCAATACTACTTCATTAGAAATGATATCTCTTTTCTTTAGTTGAAAAAATTAACTTCTAACAATACTAACTTTACATCACAAGAACAGAATGATGTTGTCCATAACATTATTCAAAATATAGTTAATGTCACACAAACAGTGTTAACAACATCAGATGTTATCATTATTAATAATATTATTGATACATCAATTGTCATTCTTACATCTAACATTGGTGATACCAGCGTTACCAATCCCTTCCTTGTAACTGTAAGCATTAATATTGAAGCCAATGTTAATTAAATTTGACTTCTTTATTACTCCAGGAAATTCTTGACATTTTTAATAGCCTCTTAGATGACCAGCATACTGATGAATTGTCACAACTTAACGTTTGTAACATCCAACAAATTACATTCCATATTTTGTGTGTATTTCTCCATATATAGGGTGATTTTGGAGGGGAAAAGCTAATGAGCAACATTGAGGATTATGGCAAATATGCAGGAAAATTCTTAGTTGTCTATGATAACATTACCAATGATACATTTGCGGCTGAAAAAGAAAATATAAGTGATTTTTGTCAATATTCAGTATCTAATATCATGTTTACATGATTCCATAGTATTTCAGGTAGATATTCAGAACAAATATTGTCTTAGTGATGTCGTTTTTCCTATTACTGCCGAGTCATCAACTTATAATGTTAATGATAGTTTCTCTCAAGTAAAAATACCATATCAACATCTTGAAGATTGACAAACGGAAGGTTTGTTTTAATATTACAAACAACTGTCTTTTCTATCAATTTAATTTATACGACAACAAAGTTGCTGTAATAAATGCATTAATTTACAACATTGCTGAAGATCTCCAAGTAGGTTTAACAGAGTCAGCAATATTACTCTTTTCTGATTGGCTTGATTCAATTTCTGTAGTTTTACTGAGAATGTTCCAGTGACATTACAAACTCGAGTTATCTCTACTAACACTTCTAACCAAATTCCTGCAGTATTCCTGAAGTATAGACAACGTAATAAACTATCTGATGTCAATGAGAGAGATATCATTGCACAATATACTGAGAGACAGTTAGACCGAAAACAGCAGTTAAATAAATGAAGATGCAAAAAGTAGACGGACATCAGAGGACGTGCTTTAATGAATTTTTTACTATTGTAATATATATAATTATGCCAAATTTATTTTCTTTATTTTTCAGGATTAATTTAAAGAAGCTACACCTTAAGATATACAGAAATGATGTGTTACAATGTTTGTGTGAATATAACAAAGTAGACTGACCAATATATATTATTAACAATTCAAGATCGTACTTGTGTTGCCAGTAGAAAACTGATACAACAGGGTACAACATCATTCATGCTGCCACGCCCACTAGTCAATCAACATTACAAGATTCATGATCTAATATTCATGGCTTGGTTGTCTCGTTTCCACCCAAGATTACATTGCAACAGCTAACATTCCTAAAATATGTTGCTCGAATTTGTATTGGGGCTCTTACTGTGCTTACCTTCAAGAGATATAGTAGTTGCTCAAACATGTACACATGGCTCAGTTCATGTGGTAAGTTAACAACATGACAGAATGTATTTGTATGCTGATCATTTTCTAGTCCTCATCTTCTTCCTATGGAGCTGTTGAAATCTGCTTCAATAACACTTGGGGTAGTATTTGTACTGATTTCTGGGATAACAATGATGCTAGTGTTGTCTGCAACCAACTGGGATACTCTCCTTATGGTAAGTGAAGGTTGCCTAATGTGTTTTACCAATATGTTATTTTACATTATGTATAGGTGCAGTAGGATCTTCTATAGTCTACTACTCCTCATCTGCTACCAAACACAACATTCTTGATTTAAACTGTACTGGTAATGAGAACACTATACTGGACTGTCCTTATAATGGTCTCTCTGACTACTATTGTTCTCTGAGTAAAGATGCTAATATATTTTGTCAATGTAAGTACTAATATCTAGTATGTTAAGTTATTCTGTCTTGGATAGCTCTAAGTGTTGCTAATTATAGCAATTGTACTGATGGAGATGTTCGTTTAGTAGGAGGGACATCAGAATATGAAGGAAGAGTCGAAGTGTGTCTTAATAGAGCATGGGGTACAGTCTGTGCACACAGTAGTTGGAGTAGTCAGGAGGCTCAAGTTGTGTGTGAACAGTTTGACACATTGACAGTAGGTTAGTCTCATCATATTTTATGATGTTATATATATTTATCTGATTTTCAAATTGTATTCATTATTATTTATTCTAAAAACAAAAGACATAATGTTGTTACACTAAAATTAAACTGGTTTAAAGTTTATACAAAAACATTTATTAGTCAAACGTTTAGGAAAGTAGAAAAGTTTTGAATTTAGTATTGACTTTTCAGTCAGAGGAGAGAATCTGATGTAAAGTAATCATTGCTATTCAATATCTTTCTGTACCTTCTGACTTCATAATATCATTGGTTCCTTAATTTCTTTGAACAATTTATTTCAGAATACACCTATGGGCGTGTTGAAGAACTGAAATTCTCACAAGGGACTGGACCTATTCTATTTGGATATTTAGATTGTAATGGAACAGAAGCTAACTTGGTTGAGTGTATGCAGAACTATAACAACACTCATACTTACTGTCAAAGTCACTATTATGATGTAGCTATAGTTTGTATAAGTAAGTACTTGAATGTTCTAATGTTACATAATTGAGATAGGCATAGCTTATTCATAGCTTTCACAGCTAAATAAGTACTACTCAAAATTGTGTTTAATTATAAACCAATTTTAAGTAGTGTTACATATAACAGTATGCAGCCACGCACAGCGAACTTAATAGTTACAGAAACAAGGTATGCATTATATATTGTCCACACAATTCCATACAAAATCCTTACTGTACCTGATAGTTACTATATAAGCTAATTATGTAGGGAATCGAGAATTTGCAATCACTAAATTGGACTACTGGAATGGATTGCTGGACCGGATTAATCTGTAAATATTAATGTGGGTGTGATTTAACTAAATAGGCACAATAAATAATGACTACATTATAGTTTCTTCGCAAGACTTTGTAAGCTAATGGTAGCTTCTGTTAACTTATAACTCTATTTACAACATAAATCATCACAGCTAGAAATGTTTTAGTCTCTCAATACCTTTCTTATCAAATATACACATGATCATCATTCACAACATCATTGTGCAAGATCATCATTCACAATATATTATTGATGCAAGCTCACAAAGCTTTGTAGTTTTGTTGAGACTTGCAGGACATACATGTAGGTATTTACCAATCTGTGAAATAGCCTTATATACTATTATAATTGTGTATATGACCCTAATCCTAAATAGTCTGATGTTGGAATCATTTCACAGAAACTTGTATTGTCAACTCATACAACCAACTACCTAGCCTATTGCTTGATTTTGAATATATAATTATTTAATAAAAGGTACAAATAAATTTATAATAAATACATACATAAAATTCAAAAAGGACACAACGATAACTTAATTTCATGTGGTGACTTCAATATTGAACACACCATATCTTTATTCTAATACCAACCTTCACACATGTAAATAATTAAAGGTTAGTCCAATCAAGTCCAGTTTTTAAAAACGTTTGGACTTTGGTTTGTCTTTGTGTGTACAATTTAATATCCGTTCTTTCTTTCTACATTTCTCATCTTTACATCCACCTTTATTTTAAAATGTTCTCTTTAATTATTAATATAACATTAATAAAATCCTTTAGGCATTGATGAATGTTTAACTAATACTCATAACTGTGATACTAATGCTACCTGTATCAACACTGCTGGCAATTTCACATGTACGTGTAACACTGGATATGCAGGAAATGGACAGTTTTGCACAGGTTTGTAGTTTATTAGAAATATGCATGATCATTAATAACAAAATGAATGAAATAATTGGTAATTTTTGTTGTAATATTAATTCAATTCTTTAGACATAGATGAATGTTTAACTAATACTCATAATTGTGATACTAATGCTACCTGTACCAACACTGCAGGCAGTTTCACATGTACATGTAACACTGGATATGCTGGAAATGGACAGTTGTGCACAGGTTTGTAATTTTTCAGATACATACAATATGTTTTTATCTACATTAAAAGAAATAATGTCCATTTATTACTATACTATTGATTATTTTTAGACATACATGAATGTTTAACTAATTCTCATAACTGTGATACTAATGCTACCTGTACCAACACTGCAGGCAGTTTCACATGTACATGTAACACTGGATATGCTGGAAATGGACAGTTGTGCACAGGTTTGTATTTTTTCAGATACTTACAATATCTTTTTATCTACTTTAAAAGAAATAATGTCCATTTATTACTATACTATTGATTATTTTTAGACATAGATGAATGTTTAACTAATTCTCATAACTGTGATACTAATGCTACCTGTACCAACACTGCTGGCAATTTCACATGTACATGTAACACTGGATATGCAGGAAATGGACAGTTTTGCACAGGTTTGTAGTTTATTAGAAATATTCATGAACATTAATAACAAAATGAATAGAAATAATTGGTAGTTTTTATTGTGATATTAATTCAATTCTTTAGACATAGATGAATGTTTAACTAATACTCATAATTGTGATACTAATGCTACCTGTACCAACACTGCTGGCAATTTCACATGTACATGTAACATTGGATATGAAGGAAATGGACAGTTTTGCACAGGTTTCTAGATTATTAGAAATATGCATGATCATTAATAACAAAATGAATAGAAATAATGGGTAATTTTATTGTAATATTACTTCAATTCTTTAGACATAGATGAATGTTTAACTAATACTCATAATTGTGATACTAATGCTACCTGTACCAACACTGCAGGCAGTTTCACATGTACATGTAACACTGGATATGCTGGAAATGGACAGTTGTGCACAGGTTAGTATTTTTTCAGATACATACAATATCTTTTTATCTACATTAAAAGAAATAATGTCCATTTATTACTATACTATTGATTATTTTTAGACATAGATGAATGTTTAACTAATTCTCATAACTGTGATACTAATGCTACCTGTACCAACACTGCTGGCAATTTTACATGTACATGTAACACTGGATATGCAGGAAATGGACAGTTTTGCACAGGTTTGTAGTTTATTAGAAATATGCATGATCATTAATAACAAAATGAATAGAAATAATTGGTAATTTTTATTGTGATATTAATTCAATTCTTTAGACATAGATGAATGTTTAACTAATACTCATAATTGTGATACTAATGCTACCTGTACCAACACTGCAGGCAGTTTCACATGTACATGTAACACTGGATATGCTGGAAATGGACAGTTGTGCACAGGTTTGTAATTTTTCAGATACATACAATATGTTTTTATCTACATTAAAAGAAATAATGTCCATTTATTACTATATTATTGATTATTTTTAGACATACATGAATGTTTAACTAATTCTCATAACTGTGATACTAATGCTACCTGTACCAACACTGCAGGCAGTTTCACATGTACATGTAACACTGGATATGCTGGAAATGGACAGTTGTGCACAGGTTTGTATTTTTTCAGATACTTACAATATCTTTTTATCTACTTTAAAAGAAATAATGTCCATTTATTACTATACTATTGATTATTTTTAGACATAGATGAATGTTTAACTAATTCTCATAACTGTGATACTAATGCTACCTGTACCAACACTGCTGGCAATTTCACATGTACATGTAGCACTGGATATGCAGGAAATGGACAGTTTTGCACAGGTTTGTAGTTTATTAGAAATATTCATGATCATTAATAACAAAATGAATAGAAATAATGGGTAATTTTATTGTAATATTACTTCAATTCTTTAGACATAGATGAATGTTTAACTAATACTCATAATTGTGATACTAATGCTACCTGTACCAACACTGCAGGCAGTTTCACATGTACATGTAACACTGGATATGCTGGAAATGGACAGTTGTGCACAGGTTTGTATTTTTTCAGATACGTACAATATCTTTTTATCTACATTAAAAGAAATAATGTCCATTTATTACTATACTATTGATTATTTTTAGACATAGATGAATGTTTAACTAATACTCATAACTGTGATACTAATGCTACCTGTACCAACACTGCTGGCAATTTCACATGTACATGTATCACTGGATATGCAGGAAATGGACAGTTTTGCACTGGTTTGTAGTTTATTAGAAATATGCATGAACATTAATAACAAAATATTAGAAATAATTGGTAGTTTTTATTGTGATATTAATTCAATTCTTTAGACATAGATGAATGTTTAACTAATACTCATAATTGTGATACTAATGCTACCTGTACCAACACTGCTGGCTATTTCACATGTACATGTAACATTGGATATGAAGGAAATGGACAGTTATGTACAGGTTTGTAGTTTATTAGAAATATACATGAACATTAACAACAAAATGAAGAGAAATAATGGATAATTTTTATTGTGATATTAATTCAATTTTTTAGACATAGATGAATGTTTAACTAATACTCATAACTGTGATACTAATGCTACCTGTACCAATACTGCTGGCAATTTTACATGTACATGTAACACTGGATATGAAGGAAATGGACAGTTATGTACAGGTTTGTGTTTGTTAGATAGATAATTGAAAATTAATAAATAATCAAGAAAAAAGTGTAATTTTAATACAATACTCCAATTCTTTAGACATAGATGAATGTTTAACTAATACTCATAACTGTGATACTAATGCTACCTGTATCAACACTGCTGGCAATTTTACATGTTCATGTAACACTGGATATGCAGGAAATGGACAGTTATGTAGAGGTTTGTATTTTTTCAGATACATACAATATCTTTTTATCTACATTAAAAGAAATAATGTCCATTTATTACTATACTATTGATTATTTTTAGACATAGATGAATGTTTAACTAACACTCATAACTGTGATACTAATGCTACCTGTACCAACACTGCTGGCAATTTTACATGTACATGTAACACTGGATATGAAGGAAATGGACAGTTGTGTACAGGTTTGTATTTTTTCAGATACACACAATATCTTTTTATCTACATGAAAAGAAATAATGTCCATTTATTACTATACTATTGATTATTTTTAGACATAGATGAATGTTTAACTAATACTCATAACTGTGATACTAATGCTACCTGTATTAACACTGCTGGCAATTTTACATGTACATGTAACACAGGATATGCAGGAAATGGACAGTTGTGCACAGGTTTGTAGTTTATTAGAAATATGCATGAACATTAATAACAAAATAAATAGAAATAATAGGTAATTTTTATTGTAATATTATTTCAATTCTTTAGACATAGATGAATGTTTAACTAATACTCATAATTGTGATACTAATGCTACCTGTAATAACACTGCTGGCAATTTCACATGTACATGTAATACTGGATATGAAGGAAATGGACAGTTATGTACAGGTTTGTAGCTTGTTAGAAGGATGATTGAAATTTAATAAATAATCTGAGAAAAAGTGTAATTTTAATACAATATTATTCAATTCTTTAGACATAGATGAATGTTTAACTAATACTCATAATTGTGATACTAATACTACCTGTACCAACACTGCTGGCAATTTTACATGTACATGTAACACAGGATTCGAAGGAAATGGACAGTTATGTACAGGTTTGTATTTTTTCAGATACATACAGTATGTTTTTATCTACATTAATAGATATGATGTCCATTTATTACTATACTATTGATTATTTTTAGATATAGATGAATGTTTAACTAATACTCATAACTGTAATACTTATGCTACCTGTAGCAACATTGCTGGCAATTTTACATGTACATGTAACACAGTATATGAAGGAAATGGACAGTTGTGCACAGCTTTGTAGTATATTAGAAATATGCATGAACGTTAATAACAAAATGAAGGGAAATCATGGGTAATTTTTATTCTAATATTACTTCAATTCTTTAGACATAGATGAATGTTTAACTAATTCTCATAATTGTGATACTAATGCTACCTGTACCAACACTGCTGGCAATTTTACATGTACATGTAACACTGGATATGAAGGAAATGGACAGTTGTGCACAGGTTTGTTGTTTATTAGAAATATGCTTGAACATTAATAACAACATCAAGAGATATAACTGGATTTTAAATAAAATATTAACTCAATTCTTTAGACATAGATGAATGTTTAACTAATACTCATAATTGTGATACTAATGCTACCTGTACCAACACTGCTGGCAATTTTACATGTACATGTAACACTGGATATGAAGGAAATGGACAGTTGTGTACAGGTTTGTATTAATTCAGATACACACAATATCTTTTTATCTACATGAAAAGAAATAATGTCCATTTATTACTATACTATTGATTATTTTTAGACATAGATGAATGTTTAATTAATACTCATAACTGTGATACTAATGCTACCTGTATTAACACTGCTGGCAATTTTGCATGTACATGTAACACTGGATATGCAGGAAATGGACAGTTGTGCACAGGTTTGTAGTTTATTAGAAATATTCATGAACATTAATAACAAAATAAATAGAAATAATAGGTAATTTTTATTGTAATATTAATTCAATTTTTTAGACATAGATGAATGTTTAACTAATACTCATAATTGTGATACTAATGCTACCTGTACCAACACTGCTGGCAATTTTACATGTACATGTAACACTGGATATGAAGGAAATGGACAGTTGTGCACAGGTTTGTAGTTTATTAGAAATATACATGAACATAAATGACAACATCAAGAGAAATAACTGGATTTTAAATATAATATTAATTGAATTCTTTAGACATAGATGAATGTTTAGCTAATACTCATAACTGTGATACTAATGCTACCTGTATTAACACTGCTGGCAATTTTACATGTACATGTAACACTGGATATGCAGGAAATGGACAGTTGTGCACAGGTTTGTAGTTTATTAGAAATATGCATGAACATTAATAACAAAATAAATAGAAATAATAGGTAATTTTTATTGTAATATTAATTCAATTCTTTAGACATAGATGAATGTTTAACTAATACTCATAACTGTGATACTAATGCTACCTGTATCAACACTGCCAGCAATTTTACATGCACATGTAACACAGGATATGAAGGGAATGGAGAGTGGTGCACAGGTTTGTAGTTTATTAGAAATATGCATGAGCATTAATAACAAAATGAATAGAAATAATGTGTAAGTTTTATTGTAATATTACTTCAATTCTTTAGACATAGATGAATGTTTAACTAATACTCATAATTGTGATACTAATGCTACCTGTACCAACACTGCTGGTAATTTTACATGTACATGTAACACTGGATATGCAGGAAATGGACAGTTATGTAGAGGTTTGTATTTTTTCAGATACATACAATATCTTTTTATCTACATTAAAAGAAATAATGTCCATTTATTACTATACTATTGATTATTTTTAGACATAGATGAATGTTTAACTAATACTGATAACTGTGATACTAATGCTACCTGTACCAACACTGCTGGCAATTTCACATGTACGTGTAACACAGGATATGAAGGAAATGGACAGTTATGTACAGGTTTGTAGTTTGTTAGATAGATAATTGAAAATTAATAAATAATCTAGAAAAGGTGCAATTTTAATACAATATTAATTCAATTCGTTAGACATAGATGAATGTTTAACTAATACTCATAACTGTGATACTAATGCTACCTGTACCAACACTGCTGGCAATTTTACATGTACATGTAACACTGGATATGCAGGACATGGACGGTTATGTAGAGGTTTGTATTTTTTCAGATACATACAATATCTTTTTACCTACATTAAAAGAAATAATGTCCATTTATTACTATACTATTGATTATTTTTAGACATAGATGAATGTTTAACTAATACTCATAACTGTAATACTAATGCTACCTGTATCAACATTGCTGGCAATTTCACATGTACATGTAACACAGGATATGAAGGAAAAGGACAGTTGTGCACAGGTTTGTAGTTTATTAGAATTTTACATGAACATTAATGACAAAATCAAGAGAAATAATTGGATTTTAAATATAATATTAATTGAATTCCTTAGACATAGATAAATGCTTAACTAATACTCATAACTGTGATACTAATGCTACCTGTACCAACACTGCTGCCAATTTCACATGTACATGTAACACAGGATATGCAGGAAATGGACAGTTGTGCACAGGGTTGTAGTTTATTAGAAATATTCATGAACATTAATAACAAAATGAATAGAAATAATGTGTAATTTTTATTGTAATATTAATTCAATTCGTTAGACATAGATGAATGTTTAACTAATACTCATAACTGTGATACTAATGCTACCTGTATCAACACTGCTGGCAATTTTACATGTACATGTAACACTGGATTCGAAGGAAATGGACAGTTATGTACAGGTTTGTATTTTTTCAGATACATACAATATCTTTTTATCTACATTAAAAGAAATAATGTCCATTTATTACTATACTATTGATTATTTTTAGACATAGATGAATGTTTAACTAATACTGATAACTGTGATACTAATGCTACCTGTACCAACACTGCTGGCAATTTCACATGTACGTGTAACACAGGATATGAAGGAAATGGACAGTTATGTACAGGTTTGTAGTTTGTTAGATAGATAATTGAAAATTAATAAATAATCAAGAAAAAGTGCAATTTTAATACAATATTAATTCAATTCGTTAGACATAGATGAATGTTTAACTAATACTCATAACTGTGATACTAATGCTACCTGTATCAACACTGCTGGCAATTTTACATGTACATGTAACATTGGATATGCAGGAAATGGACAGTTGTGCACAGGTTTTTAGTTTGTTAGAAATATGCATGAATATTAATGACAAAATCAAGAGAAATAATGGGATTTAAAATATAATATTAATTCAATTCTTTAGACATAGATGAATGTTTAACTAATAATCATAATTGTGATACTAATGCTACCTGTACCAACACTGCTGGCAATTTTACATGTACATGTAACACTGGATATGCAGGACATGGACGGTTATGTAGAGGTTTGTATTTTTTCAGATACATACAATATCTTTTTACCTACATTAAAAGAAATATTACTATACTATTGATTATTTTTAGACATAGATGAATGTTTAACTAATACTCATTACTGTGATACTAATGCTACGTGTATCAACACTGCTGGCAATTTTACATGTACATGTAACAAAGGATATGAAGGGAATGGACAGTTATGTACAGGTTTGTAGTTTATTAGAAATGTACATGAACATTAATAACAAAATGAATAGAAATAATAGGTAATTTTATTGTAATATTACTTCAATTCTTTAGACATAGATGAATGTTTAACTAATACTCATAATTGTGATACTAATGCTACCTGTACCAACACTGCAGGCAGTTTCACATGTACATGTAATACTGGATATGAAGGAAATGGACAGTTATGTACAGGTTTGTGTTTGTTAGATAGATAATTGAAAATTAATAAATAATCAAGAAAAAAGTGTAATTTTAATACAATACTCCAATTCTTTAGACATAGATGAATGTTTAACTAATACTCATAACTGTGATACTAATGCTACCTGTATCAACACTGCTGGCAATTTTACATGTTCATGTAACACTGGATATGCAGTAAATGGACAGTTATGTAGAGGTTTGTATTTTTTCAGATACATACAATATCTTTTTATCTACATTAAAAGAAATAATGTCCATTTATTACTATACTATTGATTATTTTTAGACATAGATGAATGTTTAACTAACACTCATAACTGTGATACTAATGCTACCTGTACCAACACTGCTGGCAATTTTACATGTACATGTAACACTGGATATGAAGGAAATGGACAGTTGTGTACAGGTTTGTATTTTTACAGATACACACAATATCTTTTTATCTACATTAAAAGAAATAATGTCCATTTATTACTATACTATTGATTATTTTTAGACATAGATGAATGTTTAACTAACACTCATAACTGTGATACTAATGCTACCTGTACCAACACTGCTGGCAATTTTACATGTACATGTAACACTGGATATGAAGGAAATGGACAGTTGTGTACAGGTTTGTATTTTTACAGATACACACAATATCTTTTTATCTACATTAAAAGAAATAATGTCCATTTATTACTATACTATTGATTATTTTTAGACATAGATGAATGTTTAACTAATACTCATAACTGTGATACTAATGCTACCTGTATTAACACTGCTGGCAATTTTACATGTACATGTAACACAGGATATGCAGGAAATGGACAGTTGTGCACAGGTTTGTAGTTTATTAGAAATATGCATGAACATTAATAACAAAATAAATAGAAATAATAGGTAATTTTATTGTAATATTAATTGAATTCAAGAGAAATAATTGGATTTTAAATATAATATTAATTGAATTCTTTAGACATAGATGAATGTTTAGCTAATACTCATAACTGTGATACTAATGCTACCTGTACCAACACTGCTGCCAATTTCACATGTACATGTAACACAGGATATGCAGGAAATGGACAGTTGTGCACAGGTTTGTAGTTTATTAGAATTTTACATGAACATTAATGACAAAATCAAGAGAAATAATTGGATTTTAAATATAATATTAATTGAATTCCTTAGACATAGATAAATGCTTAACTAATACTCATAACTGTGATACTAATGCTACCTGTACCAACACTGCTGCCAATTTCACATGTACATGTAACACAGGATATGCAGGAAATGGACAGTTGTGCACAGGGTTGTAGTTTATTAGAAATATTCATGAACATTAATAACAAAATGAATAGAAATAATGTGTAATTTTTATTGTAATATTACTTCAATTCTTTAGACATAGATGAATGTTTAACTAATACTCATAATTGTGATACTAATGCCACATGTACCAACACTGCTGGCAATTTTACATGTACATGTAACACTGGATTCGAAGGAAATGGACAGTTATGTACAGGTTTGTATTTTTTCAGATACATACAATATCTTTTTATCTACATTAAAAGAAATAATGTCCATTTATTACTATACTATTGATTATTTTTAGACATAGATGAATGTTTAACTAATACTGATAACTGTGATACTAATGCTACCTGTACCAACACTGCTGGCAATTTCACATGTACGTGTAACACAGGATATGAAGGAAATGGACAGTTATGTACAGGTTTGTAGTTTGTTAGATAGATAATTGAAAATTAATAAATAATCAAGAAAAAGTGCAATTTTAATACAATATTAATTCAATTCGTTAGACATAGATGAATGTTTAACTAATACTCATAACTGTGATACTAATGCTACCTGTATCAACACTGCTGGCAATTTTACATGTACATGTAACACTGGATTCGAAGGAAATGGACAGTTATGTAGAGGTTTGTATTTTTTCAGATACATACAATATCTTTTTATCTACATTAAAAGAAATAATGTCCATTTATTACTATACTATTGATTATTTTTAGACATAGATGAATGTTTAACTAATACTGATAACTGTGATACTAATGCTACCTGTACCAACACTGCTGGCAATTTCACATGTACGTGTAACACAGGATATGAAGGAAATGGACAGTTATGTACAGGTTTGTAGTTTGTTAGATAGATAATTGAAAATTAATAAATAATCAAGAAAAAGTGCAATTTTAATACAATATTAATTCAATTCGTTAGACATAGATGAATGTTTAACTAATACTCATAACTGTGATACTAATGCTACCTGTATCAACACTGCTGGCAATTTTACATGTACATGTAACATTGGATATGCAGGAAATGGACAGTTGTGCACAGGTTTTTAGTTTGTTAGAAATATGCATGAATATTAATGACAAAATCAAGAGAAATAATGGGATTTAAAATATAATATTAATTCAATTCTTTAGACATAGATGAATGTTTAACTAATAATCATAATTGTGATACTAATGCTACCTGTACCAACACTGCTGGCAATTTTACATGTACATGTAACACTGGATATGCAGGACATGGACGGTTATGTAGAGGTTTGTATTTTTTCAGATACATACAATATCTTTTTACCTACATTAAAAGAAATAATGTCCATTTATTACTATACTATTGATTATTTTTAGACATAGATGAATGTTTAACTAATACTCATTACTGTGATACTAATGCTACGTGTATCAACACTGCTGGCAATTTTACATGTACATGTAACAAAGGATATGAAGGGAATGGACAGTTATGTACAGGTTTGTAGTTTATTAGAAATGTAAATGAACATTAATAACAAAATGAATAGAAATAATAGGTAATTTTATTGTAATATTACTTCAATTCTTTAGACATAGATGAATGTTTAACTAATACTCATAATTGTGATACTAATGCTACCTGTACCAACACTGCTGGCAATTTTACATGTACATGTAACACAGGATATGCAGGAAATGGACAATTGTGCACAGGTTTGTTGTTTATTAGAAATATTAATGAACATTAATAACAAAATGAATAGAAATAATGTGTAATTTTTATTGTAATATTAATTCAATTCTTTAGACATAGATGAATGTTTAACTAATACTCATAATTGTGATACTAATGCTACCTGTACCAACACTGCTGGCAATTTCACATGTACATGTAACATTGGATTTGAAGGAAATGGACAGTTTTGCACAGGTTTCTAGATTATTAGAAATATGCATGATCATTAATAACAAAATGAATAGAAATAATGGGTAATTTTATTGTAATATTACTTCAATTCTTTAGACATAGATGAATGTTTAACTAATACTCATAATTGTGATACTAATGCTACCTGTACCAACACTGCAGGCAGTTTCACATGTACATGTAACACTGGATATGCTGGAAATGGACAGTTGTGCACAGGTTAGTATTTTTTCAGATACATACAATATCTTTTTATCTACATTAAAAGAAATAATGTCCATTTATTACTATACTATTGATTATTTTTAGACATAGATGAATGTTTAACTAATTCTCATAACTGTGATACTAATGCTACCTGTACCAACACTGCTGGCAATTTTACATGTACATGTAACACTGGATATGCAGGAAATGGACAGTTTTGCACAGGTTTGTAGTTTATTAGAAATATGCATGATCATTAATAACAAAATGAATAGAAATAATTGGTAATTTTTATTGTGATATTAATTCAATTCTTTAGACATAGATGAATGTTTAACTAATACTCATAATTGTGATACTAATGCTACCTGTACCAACACTGCAGGCAGTTTCACATGTACATGTAACACTGGATATGCTGGAAATGGACAGTTGTGCACAGGTTTGTAATTTTTCAGATACATACAATATGTTTTTATCTACATTAAAAGAAATAATGTCCATTTATTACTATATTATTGATTATTTTTAGACATACATGAATGTTTAACTAATTCTCATAACTGTGATACTAATGCTACCTGTACCAACACATCAGGCAGTTTCACATGTACATGTAACACTGGATATGCTGGAAATGGACAGTTGTGCACAGGTTTGTATTTTTTCAGATACTTACAATATCTTTTTATCTACTTTAAAAGAAATAATGTCCATTTATTACTATACTATTGATTATTTTTAGACATAGATGAATGTTTAACTAATTCTCATAACTGTGATACTAATGCTACCTGTACCAACACTGCTGGCAATTTCACATGTACATGTAACACTGGATATGCAGGAAATGGACAGTTTTGCACAGGTTTGTAGTTTATTAGAAATATTCATGATCATTAATAACAAAATGAATAGAAATAATGGGTAATTTTATTGTAATATTACTTCAATTCTTTAGACATAGATGAATGTTTAACTAATACTCATAATTGTGATACTAATGCTACCTGTACCAACACTGCAGGCAGTTTCACATGTACATGTAACACTGGATATGCTGGAAATGGACAGTTGTGCACAGGTTTGTATTTTTTCAGATACGTACAATATCTTTTTATCTACATTAAAAGAAATAATGTCCATTTATTACTATACTATTGATTATTTTTAGACATAGATGAATGTTTAACTAATACTCATAACTGTGATACTAATGCTACCTGTACCAACACTGCTGGCAATTTCACATGTACATGTATCACTGGATATGCAGGAAATGGACAGTTTTGCACTGGTTTGTAGTTTATTAGAAATATGCATGAACATTAATAACAAAATATTAGAAATAATTGGTAGTTTTTATTGTGATATTAATTCAATTCTTTAGACATAGATGAATGTTTAACTAATACTCATAATTGTGATACTAATGCTACCTGTACCAACACTGCTGGCTATTTCACATGTACATGTAACATTGGATATGAAGGAAATGGACAGTTATGTACAGGTTTGTAGTTTATTAGAAATATACATGAACATTAACAACAAAATGAAGAGAAATAATGGATAATTTTTATTGTGATATTAATTCAATTTTTTAGACATAGATGAATGTTTAACTAATACTCATAACTGTGATACTAATGCTACCTGTACCAATACTGCTGGCAATTTTACATGTACATGTAACACTGGATATGAAGGAAATGGACAGTTATGTACAGGTTTGTGTTTGTTAGATAGATAATTGAAAATTAATAAATAATCAAGAAAAAAGTGTAATTTTAATACAATACTCCAATTCTTTAGACATAGATGAATGTTTAACTAATACTCATAACTGTGATACTAATGCTACCTGTATCAACACTGCTGGCAATTTTACATGTTCATGTAACACTGGATATGCAGGAAATGGACAGTTATGTAGAGGTTTGTATTTTTTCAGATACATACAATATCTTTTTATCTACATTAAAAGAAATAATGTCCATTTATTACTATACTATTGATTATTTTTAGACATAGATGAATGTTTAACTAACACTCATAACTGTGATACTAATGCTACCTGTACCAACACTGCTGGCAATTTTACATGTACATGTAACACTGGATATGAAGGAAATGGACAGTTGTGTACAGGTTTGTATTTTTTCAGATACACACAATATCTTTTTATCTACATGAAAAGAAATAATGTCCATTTATTACTATACTATTGATTATTTTTAGACATAGATGAATGTTTAACTAATACTCATAACTGTGATACTAATGCTACCTGTATTAACACTGCTGGCAATTTTACATGTACATGTAACACAGGATATGCAGGAAATGGACAGTTGTGCACAGGTTTGTAGTTTATTAGAAATATGCATGAACATTAATAACAAAATAAATAGAAATAATAGGTAATTTTTATTGTAATATTATTTCAATTCTTTAGACATAGATGAATGTTTAACTAATACTCATAATTGTGATACTAATGCTACCTGTAATAACACTGCTGGCAATTTCACATGTACATGTAATACTGGATATGAAGGAAATGGACAGTTATGTACAGGTTTGTAGCTTGTTAGAAGGATGATTGAAATTTAATAAATAATCTGAGAAAAAGTGTAATTTTAATACAATATTATTCAATTCTTTAGACATAGATGAATGTTTAACTAATACTCATAATTGTGATACTAATACTACCTGTACCAACACTGCTGGCAATTTTACATGTACATGTAACACAGGATTCGAAGGAAATGGACAGTTATGTACAGGTTTGTATTTTTTCAGATACATACAGTATGTTTTTATCTACATTAATAGATATGATGTCCATTTATTACTATACTATTGATTATTTTTAGATATAGATGAATGTTTAACTAATACTCATAACTGTAATACTTATGCTACCTGTAGCAACATTGCTGGCAATTTTACATGTACATGTAACACAGTATATGAAGGAAATGGACAGTTGTGCACAGCTTTGTAGTTTATTAGAAATATGCATGAACGTTAATAACAAAATGAAGGGAAATCATGGGTAATTTTTATTCTAATATTACTTCAATTCTTTAGACATAGATGAATGTTTAACTAATTCTCATAATTGTGATACTAATGCTACCTGTACCAACACTGCTGGCAATTTTACATGTACATGTAACACTGGATATGAAGGAAATGGACAGTTGTGCACAGGTTTGTTGTTTATTAGAAATATGCTTGAACATTAATAACAACATCAAGAGATATAACTGGATTTTAAATAAAATATTAACTCAATTCTTTAGACATAGATGAATGTTTAACTAATACTCATAATTGTGATACTAATGCTACCTGTACCAACACTGCTGGCAATTTTACATGTACATGTAACACTGGATATGAAGGAAATGGACAGTTGTGTACAGGTTTGTATTAATTCAGACACACACAATATCTTTTTATCTACATGAAAAGAAATAATGTCCATTTATTACTATACTATTGATTATTTTTAGACATAGATGAATGTTTAATTAATACTCATAACTGTGATACTAATGCTACCTGTATTAACACTGCTGGCAATTTTGCATGTACATGTAACACTGGATATGCAGGAAATGGACAGTTGTGCACAGGTTTGTAGTTTATTAGAAATATTCATGAACATTAATAACAAAATAAATAGAAATAATAGGTAATTTTTATTGTAATATTAATTCAATTTTTTAGACATAGATGAATGTTTAACTAATACTCATAATTGTGATACTAATGCTACCTGTACCAACACTGCTGGCAATTTTACATGTACATGTAACACTGGATATGAAGGAAATGGACAGTTGTGCACAGGTTTGTAGTTTATTAGAAATATACATGAACATATATGACAACATCAAGAGAAATAACTGGATTTTAAATATAATATTAATTGAATTCTTTAGACATAGATGAATGTTTAGCTAATACTCATAACTGTGATACTAATGCTACCTGTATTAACACTGCTGGCAATTTTACATGTACATGTAACACTGGATATGCAGGAAATGGACAGTTGTGCACAGGTTTGTAGTTTATTAGAAATATGCATGAACATTAATAACAAAATAAATAGAAATAATAGGTAATTTTTATTGTAATATTAATTCAATTCTTTAGACATAGATGAATGTTTAACTAATACTCATAACTGTGATACTAATGCTACCTGTATCAACACTGCCAGCAATTTTACATGCACATGTAACACAGGATATGAAGGGAATGGAGAGTGGTGCACAGGTTTGTAGTTTATTAGAAATATGCATGAGCATTAATAACAAAATAAATAGAAATAATAGGTAATTTTTATTGTAATATTAATTCAATTCTTTAGACATAGATGAATGTTTAACTAATACTCATAACTGTGATACTAATGCTACCTGTATCAACACTGCCAGCAATTTTACATGCACATGTAACACAGGATATGAAGGGAATGGAGAGTGGTGCACAGGTTTGTAGTTTATTAGAAATATGCATGAGCATTAATAACAAAATGAATAGAAATAATGTGTAAGTTTTATTGTAATATTACTTCAATTCTTTAGACATAGATGAATGTTTAACTAATACTCATAATTGTGATACTAATGCTACCTGTACCAACACTGCTGGTAATTTTACATGTACATGTAACACTGGATATGCAGGAAATGGACAGTTATGTAGAGGTTTGTATTTTTTCAGATACATGCAATATCTTTTTATCTACATTAAAAGAAATAATGTCCATTTATTACTATACTATTGATTATTTTTAGACATAGATGAATGTTTAATTAATACTCATAACTGTGATACTAATGCTACCTGTATTAACACTGCTGGCAATTTTGCATGTACATGTAACACTGGATATGCAGGAAATGGACAGTTGTGCACAGGTTTGTAGTTTATTAGAAATATTCATGAACATTAATAACAAAATAAATAGAAATAATAGGTAATTTTTATTGTAATATTAATTCAATTTTTTAGACATAGATGAATGTTTAACTAATACTCATAATTGTGATACTAATGCTACCTGTACCAACACTGCTGGCAATTTTACATGTACATGTAACACTGGATATGAAGGAAATGGACAGTTGTGCACAGGTTTGTAGTTTATTAGAAATATACATGAACATATATGACAACATCAAGAGAAATAACTGGATTTTAAATATAATATTAATTGAATTCTTTAGACATAGATGAATGTTTAGCTAATACTCATAACTGTGATACTAATGCTACCTGTATTAACACTGCTGGCAATTTTACATGTACATGTAACACTGGATATGCAGGAAATGGACAGTTGTGCACAGGTTTGTAGTTTATTAGAAATATGCATGAACATTAATAACAAAATAAATAGAAATAATAGGTAATTTTTATTGTAATATTAATTCAATTCTTTAGACATAGATGAATGTTTAACTAATACTCATAACTGTGATACTAATGCTACCTGTATCAACACTGCCAGCAATTTTACATGCACATGTAACACAGGATATGAAGGGAATGGAGAGTGGTGCACAGGTTTGTAGTTTATTAGAAATATGCATGAGCATTAATAACAAAATAAATAGAAATAATAGGTAATTTTTATTGTAATATTAATTCAATTCTTTAGACATAGATGAATGTTTAACTAATACTCATAACTGTGATACTAATGCTACCTGTATCAACACTGCCAGCAATTTTACATGCACATGTAACACAGGATATGAAGGGAATGGAGAGTGGTGCACAGGTTTGTAGTTTATTAGAAATATGCATGAGCATTAATAACAAAATGAATAGAAATAATGTGTAAGTTTTATTGTAATATTACTTCAATTCTTTAGACATAGATGAATGTTTAACTAATACTCATAATTGTGATACTAATGCTACCTGTACCAACACTGCTGGTAATTTTACATGTACATGTAACACTGGATATGCAGGAAATGGACAGTTATGTAGAGGTTTGTATTTTTTCAGATACATGCAATATCTTTTTATCTACATTAAAAGAAATAATGTCCATTTATTACTATACTATTGATTATTTTTAGACATAGATGAATGTTTAACTAATACTGATAACTGTGATACTAATGCTACCTGTACCAACACTGCTGGCAATTTCACATGTACGTGTAACACAGGATATGAAGGAAATGGACAGTTATGTACAGGTTTGTAGTTTGTTAGATAGATAATTGAAAATTAATAAATAATCTAGAAAAGGTGCAATTTTAATACAATATTAATTCAATTCGTTAGACATAGATGAATGTTTAACTAATACTCATAACTGTGATACTAATGCTACCTGTACCAACACTGCTGGCAATTTTACATGTACATGTAACACTGGATATGCAGGACATGGACGGTTATGTAGAGGTTTGTATTTTTTCAGATACATACAATATCTTTTTACCTACATTAAAAGAAATAATGTCCATTTATTACTATACTATTGATTATTTTTAGACATAGATGAATGTTTAACTAATACTCATAACTGTAATACTAATGCTACCTGTATCAACATTGCTGGCAATTTCACATGTACATGTAACACAGGATATGAAGGAAAAGGACAGTTGTGCACAGGTTTGTAGTTTATTAGAATTTTACATGAACATTAATGACAAAATCAAGAGAAATAATTGGATTTTAAATATAATATTAATTGAATTCCTTAGACATAGATAAATGCTTAACTAATACTCATAACTGTGATACTAATGCTACCTGTACCAACACTGCTGCCAATTTCACATGTACATGTAACACAGGATATGCAGGAAATGGACAGTTGTGCACAGGGTTGTAGTTTATTAGAAATATTCATGAACATTAATAACAAAATGAATAGAAATAATGTGTAATTTTTATTGTAATATTAATTCAATTCGTTAGACATAGATGAATGTTTAACTAATACTCATAACTGTGATACTAATGCTACCTGTATCAACACTGCTGGCAATTTTACATGTACATGTAACACTGGATTCGAAGGAAATGGACAGTTATGTACAGGTTTGTATTTTTTCAGATACATACAATATCTTTTTATCTACATTAAAAGAAATAATGTCCATTTATTACTATACTATTGATTATTTTTAGACATAGATGAATGTTTAACTAATACTGATAACTGTGATACTAATGCTACCTGTACCAACACTGCTGGCAATTTCACATGTACGTGTAACACAGGATATGAAGGAAATGGACAGTTATGTACAGGTTTGTAGTTTGTTAGATAGATAATTGAAAATTAATAAATAATCAAGAAAAAGTGCAATTTTAATACAATATTAATTCAATTCTTTAGACATAGATGAATGTTTAACTAATAATCATAATTGTGATACTAATGCTACCTGTACCAACACTGCTGGCAATTTTACATGTACATGTAACACTGGATATGCAGGACATGGACGGTTATGTAGAGGTTTGTATTTTTTCAGATACATACAATATCTTTTTACCTACATTAAAAGAAATAATGTCCATTTATTACTATACTATTGATTATTTTAGACATAGATGAATGTTTAACTAATACTCATTACTGTGATACTAATGCTACGTGTATCAACACTGCTGGCAATTTTACATGTACATGTAACAAAGGATATGAAGGGAATGGACAGTTATGTACAGGTTTGTAGTTTATTAGAAATGTACATGAACATTAATAACAAAATGAATAGAAATAATAGGTAATTTTATTGTAATATTACTTCAATTCTTTAGACATAGATGAATGTTTAACTAATACTCATAATTGTGATACTAATGCTACCTGTACCAACACTGCAGGCAGTTTCACATGTACATGTAATACTGGATATGAAGGAAATGGACAGTTATGTACAGGTTTGTGTTTGTTAGATAGATAATTGAAAATTAATAAATAATCAAGAAAAAAGTGTAATTTTAATACAATACTCCAATTCTTTAGACATAGATGAATGTTTAACTAATACTCATAACTGTGATACTAATGCTACCTGTATCAACACTGCTGGCAATTTTACATGTTCATGTAACACTGGATATGCAGGAAATGGACAGTTATGTAGAGGTTTGTATTTTTTCAGATACATACAATATCTTTTTATCTACATTAAAAGAAATAATGTCCATTTATTACTATACTATTGATTATTTTTAGACATAGATGAATGTTTAACTAACACTCATAACTGTGATACTAATGCTACCTGTACCAACACTGCTGGCAATTTTACATGTACATGTAACACTGGATATGAAGGAAATGGACAGTTGTGTACAGGTTTGTATTTTTTCAGATACACACAATATCTTTTTATCTACATGAAAAGAAATAATGTCCATTTATTACTATACTATTGATTATTTTTAGACATAGATGAATGTTTAACTAACACTCATAACTGTGATACTAATGCTACCTGTACCAACACTGCTGGCAATTTTACATGTACATGTAACACTGGATATGAAGGAAATGGACAGTTGTGTACAGGTTTGTATTTTTTCAGATACACATAATATCTTTTTATCTACATGAAAAGAAATAATGTCCATTTATTACTATACTATTGATTATTTTTAGACATAGATGAATGTTTAACTAATACTCATAACTGTGATACTAATGCTACCTGTATTAACACTGCTGGCAATTTTACATGTACATGTAACACAGGATATGCAGGAAATGGACAGTTGTGCACAGGTTTGTAGTTTATTAGAAATATGCATGAACATTAATAACAAAATAAATAGAAATAATAGGTAATTTTATTGTAATATTAATTGAATTCAAGAGAAATAATTGGATTTTAAATATAATATTAATTGAATTCTTTAGACATAGATGAATGTTTAGCTAATACTCATAACTGTGATACTAATGCTACCTGTACCAACACTGCTGCCAATTTCACATGTACATGTAACACAGGATATGAAGGAAATGGACAGTTGTGCACAGGTTTGTAGTTTATTAGAATTTTACATGAACATTAATGACAAAATCAAGAGAAATAATTGGATTTTAAATATAATATTAATTGAATTCCTTAGACATAGATAAATGCTTAACTAATACTCATAACTGTGATACTAATGCTACCTGTACCAACACTGCTGGCAATTTCACATGTACATGTAACACAGGATATGTAGGAAATGGACAGTTGTGCACAGGGTTGTAGTTTATTAGAAATATTCATGAACATTAATAACAAAATGAATAGAAATAATGTGTAATTTTTATTGTAATATTACTTCAATTCTTTAGACATAGATGAATGTTTAACTAATACTCATAATTGTGATACTAATGCCACATGTACCAACACTGCTGGCAATTTTACATGTACATGTAACACTGGATTCGAAGGAAATGGACAGTTATGTACAGGTTTGTATTTTTTCAGATACATACAATATCTTTTTATCTACATTAAAAGAAATAATGTCCATTTATTACTATACTATTGATTATTTTTAGACATAGATGAATGTTTAACTAATACTGATAACTGTGATACTAATGCTACCTGTACCAACACTGCTGGCAATTTTACATGTACATGTAACACTGGATATGAAGGAAATGGACAGTTGTGTACAGGTTTGTATTTTTTCAGATACACACAATATCTTTTTATCTACATGAAAAGAAATAATGTCCATTTATTACTATACTATTGATTATTTTTAGACATAGATGAATGTTTAACTAACACTCATAACTGTGATACTAATGCTACCTGTACCAACACTGCTGGCAATTTTACATGTACATGTAACACTGGATATGAAGGAAATGGACAGTTGTGTACAGGTTTGTATTTTTTCAGATACACACAATATCTTTTTATCTACATGAAAAGAAATAATGTCCATTTATTACTATACTATTGATTATTTTTAGACATAGATGAATGTTTAACTAATACTCATAACTGTGATACTAATGCTACCTGTATTAACACTGCTGGCAATTTTACATGTACATGTAACACAGGATATGCAGGAAATGGACAGTTGTGCACTGGTTTGTAGTTTATTAGAAATATGCATGAACATTAATAACAAAATAAATAGAAATAATAGGTAATTTTATTGTAATATTACTTCAATTCTTTAGACATAGATGAATGTTTAAATAATACTCATAACTGTGATACTAATGCTACCTGTACCAACACTGCTGCCAATTTCACATGTACATGTAACACAGGATATGAAGGAAATGGACAGTTGTGTACAGGTTTGTAGTTTATTAGAAATATACATGAACATAAATGACAACATCAAGAGAAATAATTGGATTTTAAATATAATATTAATTGAATTCTTTAGACATAGATGAATGTTTAGCTAATACTCATAACTGTGATACTAATGCTACCTGTACCAACACTGCTGCCAATTTCACATGTACATGTAACACAGGATATGAAGGAAATGGACAGTTGTGCACAGGTTTGTAGTTTATTAGAATTTTACATGAACATTAATGACAAAATCAAGAGAAATAATTGGATTTTAAATATAATATTAATTGAATTCCTTAGACATAGATAAATGCTTAACTAATACTCATAACTGTGATACTAATGCTACCTGTACCAACACTGCTGGCAATTTCACATGTACATGTAACACAGGATATGCAGGAAATGGACAGTTGTGCACAGGGTTGTAGTTTATTAGAAATATTCATGAACATTAATAACAAAATGAATAGAAATAATGTGTAATTTTTATTGTAATATTACTTCAATTCTTTAGACATAGATGAATGTTTAACTAATACTCATAATTGTGATACTAATGCCACATGTACCAACACTGCTGGCAATTTTACATGTACATGTAACACTGGATTCGAAGGAAATGGACAGTTATGTACAGGTTTGTATTTTTTCAGATACATACAATATCTTTTTATCTACATTAAAAGAAATAATGTCCATTTATTACTATACTATTGATTATTTTTAGACATAGATGAATGTTTAACTAATACTGATAACTGTGATACTAATGCTACCTGTACCAACACTGCTGGCAATTTCACATGTACGTGTAACACAGGATATGAAGGAAATGGACAGTTATGTACAGGTTTGTAGTTTGTTAGATAGATAATTGAAAATTAATAAATAATCAAGAAAAAGTGCAATTTTAATACAATATTAATTCAATTCGTTAGACATAGATGAATGTTTAACTAATACTCATAACTGTGATACTAATGCTACCTGTATCAACACTGCTGGCAATTTTACATGTACATGTAACACTGGATTCGAAGGAAATGGACAGTTATGTACAGGTTTGTATTTTTTCAGATACATACAATATCTTTTTATCTACATTAAAAGAAATAATGTCCATTTATTACTATACTATTGATTATTTTTAGACATAGATGAATGTTTAACTAATACTGATAACTGTGATACTAATGCTAACTGTACCAACACTGCTGGCAATTTCACATGTACGTGTAACACAGGATATGAAGGAAATGGACAGTTATGTACAGGTTTGTAGTTTGTTAGATAGATAATTGAAAATTAATAAATAATCAAGAAAAAGTGCAATTTTAATACAATATTAATTCAATTCGTTAGACATAGATGAATGTTTAACTAATAATCATAATTGTGATACTAATGCTACCTGTACCAACACTGCTGGCAATTTTACATGTACATGTAACACTGGATATGCAGGACATGGACGGTTATGTAGAGGTTTGTATTTTTTCAGATACATACAATATCTTTTTACCTACATTAAAAGAAATAATGTCCATTTATTACTATACTATTGATTATTTTTAGACATAGATGAATGTTTAACTAATACTCATTACTGTGATACTAATGCTACGTGTATCAACACTGCTGGCAATTTTACATGTACATGTAACAAAGGATATGAAGGGAATGGACAGTTATGTACAGGTTTGTAGTTTATTAGAAATGTACATGAACATTAATAACAAAATGAATAGAAATAATAGGTAATTTTATTGTAATATTACTTCAATTCTTTAGACATAGATGAATGTTTAACTAATACTCATAATTGTGATACTAATGCTACCTGTACCAACACTGCTGGCAATTTTACATGTACATGTAACACAGGATATGCAGGAAATGGACAATTGTGCACAGGTTTGTTGTTTATTAGAAATATTAATGAACATTAATAACAAAATGAATAGAAATAATGTGTAATTTTTATTGTAATATTACTTCAATTCTTTAGACATAGATGAATGTTTAACTAATACTCATAATTGTGATACTAATGCCACCTGTAATAACACTGCTGGCAATTTTACATGTACATGTGACACTGGATTCGAAGGAAATGGACAGTTATGTAGAGGTTTGTATTTTTTCAGATACATACAATATCTTTTTATCTACATTAATAGATATAATGTCCATTTATTACTATACTATTGATTATTTTTAGACATAGATGAATGTTTAACTAATACTCATAATTGTGATACTAATGCTACCTGTACCAACACTGCTGCCAATTTTACATGTACATGTGACACTGGATTCGAAGGAAATGGACAGTTATGTAGAGGTGTGTATTTTTTTTAGATAAATACTATATCTTTTTATCTACATTAATAGATATAATGTCCATTTATTACTATACTATTGATTATTTTTAGACATAAATGAATGTTTAACTAATACTCATAACTGTGATACTAATGCTACCTGTACCAACACTGCTGGCAATTTCACATGTACATGTAACACAGGATATGAAGGAAATGGACAGTTGTGCACAGGTTTGTAGTTTATTAGAATTATACATGAACATTAATGACAAAATCAAGAGAAATAATTGGATTTTAAATATAATATTAATTGAATTCCTTAGACATAGATAAATGCTTAACTAATACTCATAACTGTGATACTAATGCTACCTGTACCAACACTGCTGGAAATTTCACATGTACATGTAACACTGGATTCGAAGGAAATGGACAGATATGTACAGGTTTGTATTTTTTCAGATACATACAATATCTTTTTATCTACGTTAATAGATATAATGTCCATTTATTACTATACTATTGATTATTTTTAGACATAGATGAATGTTTAACTAATACTCACAATTGTAATACTAATGCTACCTGTATCAACATTGCTGGCAATTTTACATGTACATGTAACACTGGATATGCAGGAAAAGGACAGTTGTGCACAGCTTTGTATTTTATTAGGAACATACATGAACGTTAATAACAAAATGAGGGGAAATAATGGGTAATTTTTATTGTAATATTACTTCAATTCTTTAGACATAGATGAATGTTTAACTAATACTCACAATTGTAATACTAATGCTACCTGTATCAACATTGCTGGCAATTTTACATGTACATGTAACACTGGATATGCAGGAAAAGGACAGTTGTGCACAGCTTTGTATTTTATTAGGAACATACATGAACATTAATAACAAAATGAATAGAAATAATGTGTGATTTTTATTGTAATATTACTTCAATTCTTTAGACATAGATGAATGTTTAACTAATACTCATAATTGTGATACTAATGCTACCTGTACCAACACTGCTGGCAATTTTACATGTACATGTGACACTGGATTCGAAGGAAATGGACAGTTATGTAGAGGTTTGTATTTTTTCAGATACATACAATATCTTTTTATCTACATTAATAGATATAATGTCCATTTATTACTATACTATTGATTAATTTTAGACATAAATGAATGTTTAACTAATACTCATAACTGTGATACTAATGCTACCTGTACCAACACTGCTGGCAATTTCACATGTACATGTAACACAGGATATGAAGGAAATGGACAGTTGTGCACAGGTTTGTAGTTTATTAGAATTATACATGAACATTAATGACAAAATCAAGAGAAATAATTGGATTTTAAATATAATATTAATTGAATTCCTTAGACATAGATAAATGCTTAACTAATACTCATAACTGTGATACTAATGCTACCTGTACCAACACTGCTGGCAATTTCACATGTACATGTAACACAGGATATGCAGGAAATGGACAGTTGTGCACAGGGTTGTAGTTTATTAGAAATATTCATGAACATTAATAACAAAATGAATAGAAATAATGTGTAATTTTTATTGTAATATTACTTCAATTCTTTAGACATAGATGAATGTTTAACTAATACTCATAATTGTGATACTAATGCCACCTGTAATAACACTGCTGGCAATTTCACATGTACATGTAATACTGGATATGAAGGAAATGGACAGTTATGTAGAGGTTTGTATTTTTTCAGATACATACAATATCTTTTTATCTACATTAATAGATATAATGTCCATTTATTACTATACTATTGATTATTTTTAGACATAGATGAATGTTTAACTAATACTGATAACTGTGATACTAATGCTACCTGTATCAACACTGCTGGCAATTTTACATGTACATGTAACACAGGATATGCAGGAAATGGACTGTTGTGCACAGGTTTGTAGTTTATTAGGAATATGCATGAACAGTAATAACACAATTAAGAGAAATAATAGGTAATTTTTATTAAAATATGAAATTAATTCTTTAGATATAAATGAATGCACAGGTTTATAGTTTGTTAGTAAGATAATTGAAAATTAATAAAAAGATCAAGAGAAAAGTTGTAATTTTAATACAATATAAATACATTCTTTAGACATAGATGAATGTTTAACCAATAATCATTACTGTGATACTAATGCTACCTGTATCAACATTGCTGGCAATTTTACATGTACATGTAACACTGGATATGAAGGAAATGGACAGTTATGTACAGGTTTGTAGTTTGTTAGATAGATAATTGAAAATAAATAAAAAAATCAAGTGAAAAATTTGTAATTTTAATACATTATTAATTCAATTCTTTAGACATAGATGAATGTTTAAGTAATAATCATAGCTGTGATACTACTGCTACCTGTATCAACACTGCTGGCAATTTTACATGTACATGTAACATTGGATATGAAGGAAATGGACAGTTATGTATAGGTTTGTATTTTTCAGATACATACAATATCTTTTTATCTACATTAAAAGAAATAATGTCCATTTATTACTATACTATGGATTATTTTAGACATAGATGAATGTTTAACTAATACTCATAACTGTGATACTGATGCTACCTGTACCAACACTGCTGGCAATTTCACATGTACGTGTAACACTGGATATGAAGGAAATGGACAGTTGTGCACAGGTTTGTAGTTTATTAGAAATATACATGAACATTAATATCAAAATGAAGAGAAATAACTTTAATTTTTAATATACTGTTAAATCAATTCTATAGACATAGATGAATGTTTAACTAATACTCATAACTGTGATACTAATGCTACCTGTATCAACACTCCTGGCAATTTTACATGTACATGTAACACAGGATATGAACGAAATGGACAGTTATGTACAGGTTTGTATTTTTTCAGATATACACAATATCGTTTTTTTCTACATTGAAAGAAAAAATGTCTATTTATTACTATACTATCTATTATTTTTAGACATAGATGAATGTTTAACTAATACTCATAACTGTGATACTAATGCTGCCTGTATCAACACTGCTGGTGATTTTACTTGTACATGTAACACTGGATATGAAGGAAATGGACAGTTGTGCACAGGTTAGTGGTTTGTTACTAAAATGAAGTTACTTTTGTAGGCATAAACAAAAAGTAAATTGAGGTACATGCAAATATACAGATCTGCATTACTTTCCATTTCTTTTTTTATAAATTAAGTATGCAAAAATGCATGATAGTTCATATGACATTTGGATCAAATCTACATAAATCTAGATGTACAAACAATGAATGTTTCTTCAAAATTTAGACCAAAAATGAATTGATAGTTTAAAATTGGTGCCCTGTTTGTATTTTTGTATAGGAATCACAGTGGCCATCTATCTTTTTAATTTAAAATTGTATTTTAATTTAAATTTTTTGTGCTTAAAAACATTTAGATGAGCAGTATGTGCTTTAAAACTCTTAAATAGTGTTAAATAACACAATATATTGTTGTCTTTTTAAAATCTCATATCTGTTACAAAGCAGCAACTGCAGCTAGCTCTATTTTTGTTACCAGAGCCAGTACTATTTCTCCTTCTTCATCACCTTCAGGTAAGTCAGCACATACACATAATGATATCTTTCTAACTTTACAATGATATAGTTATTGTACTTTGTGCAAGTGAGGTAGATTCTGTGTATAATCTTTTGTGGAACATAACATATGTTGGAAATGTTATTACGAAATATTGTCCATCTGGAAGATCAGGTAAATTGTGTTATGTTTTTAGCATTGAGTAAAGATATTTATAATGTTTATGTATAGGTAATATCAGTAGACAATGTACTAGTAATGGCCTATGGTCTGAGATCAATCAAAGTGCTTGTCCTTTAGTCCAATTGATGGAAGATTTTGATAAAGTAATGTTGAACACAGCGTGCAAAAAACTGTTTAAAAATGAATATATTGTCTTCAATACCACTTCATTAGAAATGATATCTCCTTTCTTTAGTTGAAAAAATTAATTTCTAACAACACTAACTTTACAACACAAGAACAGAATGATGTTGTCCATAACATTACAGAAAATATTGTAAATGTCACACTAACAGTGTTAACAACATCAGATGTCATCACTATTAATAATATTGTTGATACATCAATTGTCATTCTTACAACTAACATTGGTGATACCAGCGTTACTAATCCCTTCCTTGAAACTGTAAGAATTAATGTTGTTTAAGTATGAAGCCAGTGTTAATTAAACATGACTTCTTAATTGTTCCAGGAAATTCTTGATGTTTTTAATAACCTCTTAGATGACCAGCATACTGATGAATTGTCACAACTTAACGTTTGTAACATTCAACTAATTATTTTACACTTTTTTGTGCATATTTTTTGATATACAGGATGATTTTGGAGGGGAGAAGCTAATGAGCAACATTGAGGATTATGGCAAATATGCAGGAAAATTCTTAGTTTTCTATGATAACATTACCAATGATACGTTTGCAGCTGAAAAAGAAAATATAGGTGATTTTTGTCAATATTTAGTATCTAATATCATGTTTACATGATTCCATAGTATTTCAGGTAGATATTCAGGACAAGCATCGTCTTAGTGATGTCGTTTTTCCTATTACTGCCGAGTTACCTATTTACACTGTTAATGATAGTTTCTCTCAAGTAAGAATACCATATCAACATCTTGAAGATCGGCAAGCAGGAGGTTTGATATAATATTCCTAACACTTGTATTTTTATCAATTTCATTTATAAGACACCAAAGTTGCTGTAATAAATGCATTAATTAACAACATTGCTGAAGTTCTCCCAGCAAGTTTAAGAAAGTCAGAATTATTACTCTTTTCTAATTGGCTTTGTTCATTTTATATAGTTTTACTGAGAATGTTCCAGCAACACAAATCGTTACAACTCAAGTTATCTCTAGTAACACTTCTAGCCAAATTCCTGTAGTTTTAAATTTCACCACTATACCGGTATGTAACACATAATTTTGCTAGCTATATAGCTAGCTACTTGAATATATTTGTAGTAGTGTTTAGTCAAAATGTGTTTTTGATTATCATTTAGCTTCAAAATGCATCAAATCCACGATGTGCATTTTTGGACTTCCCAATGCAAGTTTTCCCTCTAGCTATTTTTGCCATTAAAAATGTACTATATTTTAATAGGGCCAGTGGTAATGGTACCTGGTCTACAGATGGTATTGAGGTAGTGTCTGTCAAATATGAAACAACAAAGGAAGGGATTCAATATAACCTAGTATGTAACAGCAGTCACATCACTCCCTTTGTTGTATTAGTGGATTTACATGGAGTGGAGGTAGACATAGCTTTATATCATATGAGCAAGTATATGGTATTTCTGTACCTTTAATTCACTTTATAGATTCCTAAAGATGAGTACATTGCTCTAGAGGTAGTGACATATGTTGGTCTCACTGTTTCTAGTGTTGGTTGTATCTTAACTATCATAGTTTTATTAACTCTCAAGTAAATGACAGCTTATCAATTTGTATGGTTTATTGTATTTATCTACATTTGATAGAAAAGAACTCATTCAAAATGTTCAGTACTTACTACATTTTAATTTGAGCATAGCTCTGCTTGGTGGTTATGTCATTTTTATATTTGGTATTGATGATAAAGTTATTGATCTAACTAGTTCAAAGGTACATAAAAATATGTCCTTTATTCATGTTCATGTGTTACTTTTCAGATTGGTTGTGGATTCATAGCAGCTCTTCTCCATTACTTCTTTTTAGCTGCTTTCTGTTGGATGTTATGTGAAGGCATCATGTTGTTTTTACAACTAGTTATAGTATTCTCTTCACTTTCTAAAAGATGGTATCTTTACCTGCTCATTGGATGGGGTAATAAACATTTTGATATGATAGTAATTGTATTATTTATTGTGTATAGGCCTACCAATTATTCCTGTGGGTGTATCAGTGAGTATACTATATGAAAGTTATGGTGTGCTTGGAAAATAGTAAGTTAGTATAAAGTATTAATTATTATTATATAATATTGTCTACCATGTAGTTGTTGGATTGATTTTAGTGAGCGGGCTGCTATATGGGCTTTCTTAGGACCAGCATTATTGATTATATTGGTAAGTAAATAAATAAAAATAAATAGACATGTACCAGGAGTGAAACAAACAGATGAAAAACTGGACTATGTAACAGTTAGAAGATGGATGGATATTACAATGAGTTACATTAAGGTGTATTACTACAAACTGTGCATAGATCAATATTGTACTGCTGATGTTAGCTATTCAAGCAATGGTACGTTATTATAAAAAACGACAAAAATACAGTCGAATTGAAGACAAGAAAAAAGGAGATATTATCAGGTGTTGAAACATTATTGAGTCAATAATATTATTTTTACTTTCTTCGGTAGGAAAACTATCTTTGGGTCACTAATATTGATTCCTTTATTGGGAATAACCTGGCCACTCGGTCTGTTTGTAATCAATCGTCATGCTACAGTGTTCGCTTGGCTGTTCACTATCTTTTCAACTTTACAAGTAATATAATGAATGATTTGGAAGTCTTATAAATATTTAATTTAGGGATGTTTCATTTTCGTATTCAATGTGATAAGAAATGAGAAGGTATGCAACATATATCTTGTGATTTACATATTGAATTACTTTTATAGATTAAAAATGCCTTGTTTCAAATGTGTTGTCCAAAACTATCAAAGGTATAAACTATGATAATAGCTTATTATTGTAGATTGTACATTGATGTAGAAATCAAGACAGCAGAAAGCAATAAAAATAGGCAGAACAGACAGATATCATAGACAACACATTTCTAACTTTGAAACTTTGGCTGATTATCATTCATCTACACAGTGCACAGGATGGAATACCAGTGAAAGAAGACCATTTTTACCAATGAACAGAATATACCTTGGGGATGAGCTTGAAAGACCTTGTAAGAACAGATTATCTAGTGATTTTGCCTTTTCTCCAACTGACTTTGATCAAGAGCAAAGATTTTTCAGTAATTCTACACTACCTTCTGTCATGGTTACTGAGTTTGATATGTAGAATGAATGGTAAATTGTATGTCAGACTTATGGCTGTTTTACTTAGCTTAGTTAAAAATGCTATATAGTATTGTACATATTTGTTGATTATTTAATTAATGAGTTATTTTGTGTTAATTAATTTATAATGAAAGTATTTGTACCATTGCTTATAGTAATTATCATAAGTATAGGTGATGGTAGAAATACTAATCAATGATATATGCTTTGAGATGAATAGAGAGTGATATCATAAATAATTTCTAGATCATAGTACATGAAACATATATATCTAGATGTCCACTTAATATTTAATATTCATTGTCTTAAAAATAATGAAAACAAATAATGAAAAAAAATTAAAAAAATTAAAAACAATTTAGGAATGGCAATGCCAAAAAGGAAGGAAGGATGAATACACAAGTCTGTACAAAAATCCCTACGTAAGTAGCTACAAATGTGTATCAGTACAATGGGATGGTATAATATGAAATACTTTAAATTTTTCTCTTCCAAGATCTACAAAGGACTGTTAGCTATAAATACAATCTTAAAATAATACTTCACAATTTTTCAGATTGCATGTAAAGTAAACATATGTCTGTCATTTCTAGCATATTATCAAATTGACTAAACTAAACAATTGATCTAATAGTAAACTAGGAATCACTTTAATAGTATGTTAAGAATGAAAGAGTATGGTGTTTGCAATTACTTTCGGATTGCTACATTCATACATACATATATGTATGCATGCATACATACATAAATACACACACACACACACACACACACACACACACACACACACACACACACACACACAAACACACACACACACACACAAATTAAGTACATGATGGTGTTCATCTGCACTCTAGGTTGCATGTATATTTTTCCCAGCCTATTAATAACCTCAAGTATTTATATATTGTATTTTCTCTTTTTATCTCAAACTTTACAAATTTATATCTTTCTAAATTTGTGACCTAATTTGCAATAACAGATATGTACTTCTGTCAAAGCATTTGTGACTTGAATTGTGAACAGTGACCACTGTTAGAAGATGTTAAAAAATGTATTTTATATATATACTGCTATTGTATATTAACAACTACTCATGGTAACTGTATGTGTACAAAGGTATTTTTTGAAGTGTTTTAATATTTTCCCTTCACTTAGTTCCCTACAAAGGACACACCTTAATTACGAAAGCAATTAGATTTTGTAATATGATTCGAGCATTTCCCAATGTTGCAGTCTCTGATGACGTCAGTTTTATGACAAGGGCTCGGTGGATGATCACGTGATGAACGTATGACATCCTGGTTGATCAAGTCTCAAGACTAGTGAATCAAGTCGGAACACCCCTCATAATGGCTGATGAACACACTTCGCTGATTTCCAATCGCAGTTGTAATAAACAAAGACGGTCAAGTTGTTGTAAAAAGTATAGACCATCCTGTGTCCATTCTAAAGGTGCTGTTTTGACTCTAATATTGTGCTTTCTTAATAATATCTTAACAGCGATTGTAGTGAGAATTCCAATATTACTCATACTGCTTAATGATACACAACGTTTATCCTTTCAGCGGATTGCCCCTGTGTTTGGTATCTTTGCTGTTGTATGTCTCTCATATCCACTTCTTGGATTACTTGGTGAGAAATGGATGAGATATAAAGTAATCTCAATTGGATTTGTAGTTTTTTGTGTTAGTTTTATTGTTGTCCTTGTGAGTTATGGTGTCTTAGCAATAGAAAAATTTTTTTTAAAGGACAAAAGTTTTAGTTTTGGCATTCAATTCACGCTATTAATTGTAACATTGGTTGTAGCAAGTATACTTTCTTTTCCTAGTCTTTGCCTATTTCAAGCTAACATAATTCAGTTTGGTGCTGATCAACTTCAATTTGCACCCTCTGAGGAGTTGAGTAGCTTTATTCACTGGTTATGTTGGGTTTATGCATTACCCAATTCAGTTGTTCCTGTTTATATTTCATCTAGTATATTAAAACAGAAAGTTACAAACACACTGGTATTAGTTACAGGTTTAGTTTCTGCTTTAGTTGGTATCTTTTTTCTTTATTGTTTTAAACATTACCTCGTTATTGAACCAGCTCAACACAACAATCCTATCAAACTAATCTGGAGAGTGATGAAGTACGTCTGGAAACACAAGCAACCAGTGAGACGTAGTGCCTTTACTTATGGAGAGCCTCCTCCCTCCAGACTAGACCTTGGTAAAGAAAGGTATGGAGGACCATTTACAACTGGGCAAGTGGAGGATGTTAAAACATTTTGGTACATACTTTTAATCCTTATTGGGACCTTTGCTTTTCCATTTCAGGAATCTAATATACAGCTACCTTTTTATATGTTTAATAGCAAATCCCTCATTGAAAATAGATTTCTCAATAATCCAGCAATCATACCATATGGTGTAGTGGTTATAGTTATTCCTATACATCAGTTAGTGATTGTTCCCTATTTCTCTCGGTATATTCCTAGTATGTTGAAACGTATATGGATTGGACTAGTACTTGTGTTGGTACAATTAGTTGTACTGACTATTAACGTTTCAACTGATTTTATGCAATCAAATAATCAAACAGAACTATCTACTACAACACATCATCTCTTGATTGTATCACAGTTCATTGAAGGTTTAAGTATAATGCTTCTCTTCACTGCAATTTTAGAGTTTTTCTTAGCTCAAGCACCTCGGACAATGCAAGGATTAATAATAGGACTATGGTTGATGCAGAACTATTTTTTTGTTTTTTCAAATATACTAATATCATCTTACATTGTCAACCACCATCTATACAAATATTATGCTGCCATCACATTCCTTGCATTGATCTCAGTCATTATTTACACTATTGCTGCATATAAATACAAGTATAGACAACGTAATGAACTATCTGATGTTAATGACAGAGTTATCATAACACAATATATTGAGAGGCAACTTGAAGAAGAGGAACAGCTACATAGACATAAAGATGAACTATATTATAGCATTGAGTCCATGGCTGTAAACTAACCATTAAAATATTATGCCATGTATATGTTAACTAACTTATTAAGTGTTAAGTAATTAGTACAATATCCATTTAATATCTTTCTTTCGTGTGTAGGTTTTCAATTATTTTTTACAAGCAATTCTTAGGAAAGAATTTTGTAATTAAATCATTATTTTATCCACTGTAGTTAGCAACATGATTTACTTGCGATTCTTACAGGAAATTTGTACTCGGTTTCTTTTGATAAAATTGTTCACTAGTACAATATTATCATAGCTTCTATGTAAGTGATACCATTTTAGCTTACACAGGTGTATAGTCTTATCAAAGCTACTGTAAAAACAGATATAGCTGCTGTATTCACTTCATTTTTGTAAGGCAAGACCTGCATACAACATTATACCTACAATAGGGCACACACTATAGTTATGATAGCTTATAAAAATACTTAAAGTTATGACAGCTGTGGCGTGCGTATACACTGCATGCAGTATCTTATAGTGGATATGTATATACTTGATACTGCAGCAAATCTCATCAACTCCTCCCCACAATTTACTTTATATATATATATGGAGTCCAAGTCCTCCATCTCTGCATGGATAATAACAATGTTGTATGTGTATTCTCTGTCATAGATAATGCATAGAGTATAAGCTATGTAGGTCAAGTCTAGTTTCTTTGTAACATAATATGAGTTCATGTGGATATATTTATTGTATTTTACATAGTGTTTGATGTACCCCAATTTCTCTCATGTAATCTAATTAATTATATGTATGAGTTGTGAACTAAATTTTTGATCAAGATCTTTAAAAATGAAAGAACTCTAATGAAATTAGAATATTTTCAATTAATCTTTTGCGGTATACTTTATATGTTGACATTGTTAGCTCAGTTTCATGAATACGTTGTTTTTGGTTTCAAATCTGACAATGAGAATGCATAGCAATGATCTAAAATATAAACCTTAAAATAATAAACCTTGTAATGATTGTGCTTTAGATTGAGTTGTTACAAGTGAATCAAGCAAATTATGCATTTTAATTGTAATAACCACTGAAGGATATGCAGTCTTAAATGACATTTGGTGATCAGAAGTCGAAGACTCTAAACATCCACAAAGTTTCACAGAATCTGTTTAGAAAACAAAATTTCAAGTAAACAGGAATAGTTAGACCTGTAAGTATCCCCGGTATCTATCAAATGACCAACATCCATTGGAAATATTTGTGTTATGTTATTGGAAACTTCACCAAAATTAGTTGTATTCTTCAGTTGTTCTGCATCAACTTTATTTATATGTTGTAGCCGAGCACGCGATGAAACAACCCTTGAGAGAACTTTTTTTGATAACAGAACTAATTGAACTAACAATACTATAATGAACTATAACGAACTACAACGAACTAAAACTAAAAAGGTTTTACAGCACTATATATATATATATATATACATACATACATATAAGGTTTCACCGGAAATTAAGTAAATAAGGCCTAACAGAAATAATAACTCAAAATGAATATGTATACAGCTACCACAAAGAAAAGAATGATGAAGGAAATATGTGACTTACTTCAAGACTTAAAGAACAAAACTGTAAATGATCAAAAAAGGAATAATTACAGTAACTAAAAATACATTTTAAAATCACATATAATTATTAATAAAAATAACGCATAATATTCTAATAGGTTCTAACTTCGACCTCTCACAATCATATGTGACCTAATTTATAATAAAGAACCATTTATGTTAAAACATTTGTGACCTGATTTGTGAAATGTTTCAACAATGGCCTTTTTCATAAATCAAATGTTTTGAAAGAAGTGGTCCCTTATTGCAAACAGGTCATATATATTTGTTAAAATAATTATTTGAATCATCTGTATGTCGTTATATTACAATATAAGCTATGTTATGTAAACTGCTGTTGCAATTGAACACAGTACAATGCTAACTGATCATGTGCATACATGGATAACACTAACATGTAATAATGTTAAAACTTACTTCCTTTCATTTTCATTGTTTGTTATGAATCACACTAATGTACAATCCATTAACTTATCATAATAATAATAGTCTTATCCTTTGCAAAAACATGAAGGTACTTTGTTGCAAGAGGAAACCTAGATGTGTCAATTCTTGGTCAGTAATGATGGTTATTCTTTGGGATGGCTTAATGTTTCTTCATGTCAACCTACTGGCTGAATTTGGAAGTAAAAGCTCCAAAGATAATCGCCTTGAACATGGTCAAAGCAACATATATACAATTCTTTTTGCTATTTTATATTGTCTAATTTATTTCTTCTACCCTTTTTTTGGTATACTTGCTGATGTGAAAACAGGTAGATATAACATTATCATTACTGGTGTGTGTTTCTCGTTTACTTCTTGGATAATTGTTGGCTTGGCAGCCATTGTAAAGTTGTACTTCGTAGACTTCAACGTACTTCTCCTGATACTATCTGGATTTTCATACGTTTTACAAGTGATTGGATACTGTTGTTTTCGTTCTAATGTTATCCAATTCAATATTGATCAATTAGTTGGAGCTTCAGCTGATGAACTCAGTGCCACTATTAATTGGCACTCATTAAATATACCACTAGTATCAGTCATTTCTAACATTGGAGAGTGTTTAATAGGAAAACATTTTGTCATAGTTTCCTACATAGTATCTGGTGTAGCTGTGTCTACAGTCATTGTGACTAATTCTCTTTTCAAACACAAACTAGATACTACGCCCCATATTATCAATCCTCTTAAATTGATTACTAAGGTACTGAACTATGCTCGTAAGAACAAGTATCCCAGAAATCGTAGTGCCTTCACATATTGGGAGGAAGACTACCCTTCACGACTAGATTTGGGCAAAGAGAAATATGGTGGACCATTTTCAGAGGAGATGGTCGAGGATGTTAAAACATTTCTACGTTTGGTACCATTATTGGTTTGCATTATAGGCCTACCAGTTTGTTCTTCTCTGAGTAATACATATTCTAGTCATCACAGAGATTTAAACTTTATTTCTTGTTTCCTAACAAATAATTCTATACATTCTTTAGTGTCCACAATTCTCATTTTATTTTATCAATGGGTAATTTATCCCTGCTTATTCAAATACATTCCCAGTATGCTCAAGAGAATTGGTCTTGGACTTGTTTTTGCTGTTTTTACTCCACTTTATTATGTTATTTTATACACTTGGCATGACCATTTCAATATGACTTCATATCAAGCTATTATCATTCCCCAAATATTGTATGGAATTTCTTTCATTTTCATTTATCCAATATCTTTAGAGTTCACAATAGCTCAGTCGCCACATCAAATGAGAGGGTTGATGGTTGGCCTGTGGTATGCAGCATTTGGAATTGGCTATGTTATCAACATTAGTGTTAAATTTCCATTTAACTGTCAAAAAGATATCAACTGCCAAAGTCTTTACTATTATGTTGTTATGACTATTGCTGTTCTTATTATTTTGATAGTGTTCATAATACTAGCTAAATGGTACAAGTTACGAGTGAGAGGGAATGAAGTCAACATACATTGGATAGCTGAGGAACATTATGAAAGATATATGGACCAAGAATATGAAGTAGAGTATAGAAGATAAATGGAACTCTCAATTGAATCCACACATTAACAATTACATTTTGTTTAGTTTATGTATATATTTCACAATTGAATGACTTCACATGTAGATTTTATTGAAAGAATATTTTTTTATGATGATTATTAGACCTTTACAACTGTTTTAAATTTTTCACACATACTTGCATGCACGACTGCGTGGCTAAATCAAAATATGTGTAATTATGAAATAATATCTAATACACACTATGTGAACACAATATATGACATTTACTATCATTTTGTTTCAAATAATTACATGCAACTTGAAAATCAACCAAACATTTGTTCTTGTAGTGTCATTATAAACATTGTTATTGTACATAACAATAAATCGTCAACAAGTTATGATGATATATACTTATGCTAAAGATAAGCTATCAAACTCTTATCCTACATATATGAGGGTAGGTCTAATTAACTCCACCCAACAATCATCATTAAGCTAATTTTCTCTATTACAATGTGGCTGTTCCTAGTATACATCACTAACCCTATGACTCTCTATGTAATGATTGGGAAAGTTTGGTACATGTCAATTAGTATATATAAATGAAATTTAAAAGCAAATTGAAACTCAAAATTGAAGTTCAAATGAAATTCAAAATTCTGTCATAACTTTGTGACCTGATTTGTGAAAAGGAACCACCCTTAATACACGTTAATAACAGTTTTGAATCCATACAGTTGCTGTGCATGCACATAGCAACTACATGTACAAAAAACTAGTTTTTGGATGTTTAACAGCAGTCTCTTTGCACAAATTTGGTCACAAATGTCTTGCAAGAAGTGGTCTTTGATTCCAAATCAAGTTACATACACACATATGGATACTATCAATGGAATTACTCATATTGCTATGGAAGATCAACCAGTCCAACCTCATCATCATCATTTCCCTTACACTTACATACTTAATAAAAGTCAATCTTTTAATCCTTCATGGTTTATAAGTAAACCTGGTTAGAGTATTCCATTACCAAGGATGCTGCTTTCTGCTATGACTGCTGTTTTTTTTCAACTGGAGTACATAAGAGTGTGGAATGTTTCATTACAACAGGTTATAGGAACTAGAAGCATGCAACAGGGAAGAGTGGTAGATTGGAGAAGCATACTGTGTTACAGAGGCACAAACATGCCATGGCTGCATGGACTGACTTTTAAGCATAGTCAGAAGTCTAACACCTCAATTGGTTCAACCTTTGTAATGAACGAAGAGAAAAAGTTCAACAAAACAGGCATTATATGAAGACGATAATAGAAGTGTTGATGTTTTGTACCAAATGCAGTAATTATAATTTGGTTAGTTCATTGGCATCATGGTGATTCCATATATGGGCATTTTCAATCAGGAATGGTTACTGGAGAGCCATACTACCATTGGAAGCCACTTTATTTATAGTTCATTTTATAAATAAAATTACTAACCGTTGAGGTGTACAGCTGTGGGCAACATCTATATAGGGAGAAGGTTTCTAACTAAATTTACTGTGCTTCTCTAAAGTTGAAAGATAAGTGATATTTTATTATTGTTACTGTACATACTGTGTGAGATAAAAATACTTAACCCTAATATGTCAGCCAAAGGTGAAGTTGGGGGCTTATAACAAGGTGTAAAGGTCTTATATGATATACACCAAGAATTCATGATAATACAATATATATTCAACAGCTTTTGAGAACATTTGCACTGTAAAAAATTAAGATAACATTTTCTTGATTGTTAATGTACTGCTGTTTTTTTAGCTAAATAAACAATAGTATATTAGTAATCTAAACAGTGTTACATTGACGTTTTACATTATACTAAGTTTGTTACATGCAACCTGTATTACAACAATGTATTGGTTAAATCAATCAATCAATTTTTACTGTGAGATCTTCATCAACTTCAGCATGATTAAGGATATATTATATATATAAATATATATATATATAATTGCTAATCATCTTGTTATTGTTATGATTATGTATTGAAACTAAAAACATAAAGATCATGTAAACAGTGAAAATTATTATAACACATTCACTGCTTTATTGTTCATTGGCTGATTCTAAAGTGGACATTGTATAGAGCATAAAGCAGAATTTAATGGCAGAATCAGAACTTTTAATGACTAATAACTCATCAGGTGAAAGTATGCTGTCTTCTTGTTTCAGGAGCAGGTGTAAAAATGTTTGTGTTCAATCAAAAGGTGCACTGTTAGTTTTAGTTATCAGTATTCTGCTGGCTAATATCACTATTATATATGGAGCTCTATCTACACATTTTATTGACAGATATTTCTTTCTTATATTTGCTGCAATTGGACTGTACTATCTTTTCTACCCTATGCTTGGTTTGTTAGGTGAGAAATGGATGAGATATAAAGTAATAAAAATTGGAATTGTGTTAATATGTGTGGGATTTGTCATCATAACAATATCGTTAGTGGGTCTGTACTTTTTACAGCTTAATAGCATTACAACTCTGATTTTATCGACAACTCTGGCTTGTCCTTTCTTTCTTGGATATGGCTTGTTTCAGGCAAATGTAATCCAGTTTGGTATTGATCAACTACAGTTTTCTGTTGGTATATGAGTGTAATTAGGCAGTTGTGTGTCATGTGTTGATTACTGTATATGTGTTGATAGGTTTGATTAATATATCTCATCCTAGCTCTTCCTTCTTGTCCTTCCCTTAGCCATCTCTTTGTTTATTGTGTTTTTTGTTATGATTTCTTTTGGACCTTTGTCCTTATGACTTGAGGCTCTGCTCTTTTCAGTTGTGTATTTAAGTAGGATCTTATTTGATTTGTGTATTCCCATTTTTGATTCTTAAAAATAGTTGATTTCCTGTGAGTCTATTGAGATAACTCAGTGACAGATTTACAAACGCGCCTGCGAACAGGTTATGAGCCCAGACTCCAAGTAAATCTGTCAAAAAGGAGAAACTTATTTCTGCCAGAAGTGCCGGAAGAACTGTGTTGTCACAAAACAAACCAAACCTTTCTGGATTCACTGCAGTTGTGAAGAATGGCTGGAACTGTGGATGAAAAGTGGTCAATTGACAAGCTGGACAGTTCAAACTGGATCACATGGAAGTTCCAGATGCGTCACTTGTTGCTGGCAAAAGGACTCTGGGGATTCATAGATGGTACAGAGGTACTTGCAGAAGATGCAAACGCTCAGGCACAGGTGGAATTTCGAAGGAGATCACAGAAAACATTTTCTACAATCATTATAGCCATTAGTACTCCACAGCTGTACTTAGTGACTTCATGTGAGCAACCAAAGGAAGCCTGGGATTCTCTACGCAACCATTTTGAGCGAGATACTCTAGCTAACAAACTCTTCCTGAAGAAGCAGTACTTTCGAACTGAAATGAAAGAAGGCTCATCAATGGAAGCACACTTGAAACACATGAAGGAAATCACTGATAGGTTAGCAGCAATTGGAGCTCCTATTTCAGAGGAGGACCAGGTGGTCACATTGCTGGGAAGTCTACCTCAGAGCTATTCTACCCTGGTGACAGCTCTGGAGGCTCGCGTTGATGATGTGAGATTAAATTTTGTCCAACAAGCCCTAATTCATGAGGAACAGAAGATAAACGGACACTCAAGTAGATCTAGTGTGTTGTCTGGTGTCAATCGTGGCACGGCCTCAGCGCTAGTGGGAGCTCATCAGAAGAGAACAAAGCAAGCAAGTAGGCTCAAGTGTTTTGATTGTGGTGAGGAAGGTCACTTTCGTCGTAACTGCCCAAGAAAAAAGCAACAAGAACGACCAAGACCTCTGCATAGAGCCAAACCTGCAGAAGAAAAACACTCGGACGTGGATTCAGCCAGTCCAGGAGCGTTTGCAGTGTCACTTGGCTCAGAGGACTCCTCTCAAAAGGACAAATGGCTAGTGGACTCTGGAGCATCAAGTCATATGACACGGGATAAAGAATTGTTGTCAGATTACCGTGAATTCGAGAAGCCAGAGAAGGTCGGGTTGGGCGATGGTCGTGTGGTCAATGCTGTTGGCATTGGAAAAGTTAAGGTTAACATGCTATTCAAAATGAGTAAGCCAAAAGAGTCTGTCATTCATGAAGTACTGTACGTTCCCAAGCTGACCTGTAATTTGTTTTCTGTGAGAGCAGCAGCTGCAAGGGGAAACATTGTAAAATTTGGTCAATTCAGATGCTGGATTAGAGACAGGAAAAGAAAACTATGTGGTATGGGTTCGTTAACAGGAAAGATGTATCATTTGGACTGTGAACCTATCATCTCTCAAGAACAAGCCTCAGTTGCAACAGCATCAAAAGAAACAAATGAGATGGATCTGTGGCATCAAAGGCTAGGCCATGTGAATGGACAGCGACTCCAAGATATTGTTCAGAAGAAATTGGCAACTGGAATGAGATTCTCAAAAACATCGAAGCTGTCGTTTTGTGAGGGATGTGTGGAAGGAAAAATGCATCGAGCCCCGTTTAAGCCAGTGGGAGAAATACGTTCGACCCGAAAGCTTCAATTGGTACACAGTGATGTTTGTGGACCAATGCCCACAGAATCAATTGGTGGACGACGATATTTTGTAACCTTCATCGATGATTTTTCACGTTGCTGTGCTGTTTACTTTATTAAACACAAGTCAGAAGTGTTCGAAAAATTCAAAGAGTTCGAGGCAGTCACTACAAATGAATGTCGTCAAAGAATTGGAGCCATACGAACAGACAATGGTGGAGAGTATTTGTCGGGAGAATTCAAGACTTATCTAAAGTCAAAGGGGATACGTCATGAGCTGACTGTACCTCACACACCGGAACAAAATGGAGTAGCTGAACGAATGAACAGAACACTAATGGAATCAGCACGATCTATGATAGCTCATGCTGGATTATCTGACAAATACTGGGCTGAAGCAGTTGCCACAGCAGCATATATTCAAAATAGAACACCAACAACAGCTGTTAAGAACAATACAACACCACATGAGCGATGGTATGAAAGGAAACCAAATATTGGTCACCTGAAAGTGTTTGGGTGTATTGCCTATGCTCATATTCCAGATAATAAGCGACAGAAGTTAGACAAGAAATCAGAGAAACTTCGTTTCATTGGGTACTGTAAGGAGTCAAAAGGGTACAGGCTGTTGGATGAAACGACTTCACAAGTCGTCATAAGACGTGATGTGATATTCAATGAAGCAGACTTTGGACTCAGAGAAGTAACCAAGTCAAAATATACAGTGGAAGTGAATACTGACTTGAATGAAGAGAAAGACGAACAACTAAAAGAGAAGCAACAACAACAGAATGAAGATCAGTGTCGTACAGAACGCCAGAGAAGACCACCTGTGAGATATGGTCAAGACGAGTATGCAGATGTGGCATCAGTGGATGATGAAGTTCATCATGTTGCCTATCATGTGTGTCAAATCAATGAACCTAGAACCATAGAAGAAGCTCTTAGTGGTGATTGTGCCAAAGAATGGAAAGCAGCTGCTGATGAGGAGTACAAATCACTCATGGAAAATGAAACATGGGACCTTGTAGAACTACCTAGTGGTCGCAAACCTATTGGATGCAGGTGGGTATTCAAGGTCAAACATGGAAGTGATGGTAAAGTGGAACGATTCAAAGGTCGTCTGGTTGCTAAGGGTTATGCTCAGAAGTATGGGATTGACTACGAGGAAACTTTCTCACCCGTGGTGCGATTCTCATCAATCAGGGCACTACTAGCTTTTGTAGTTGAAAACGATATGTTGATTCATCAAATGGATGTGGTGACAGCATTTCTCAATGGGAGTCTAGAAGAGGAGATATACATGGAGCAACCAGCAGGTTATGTCCAACCTGGTAAAAAGCACTTGGTATGCAAGCTGAAAAAATCGCTGTATGGTCTCAAGCAATCATCACGATGCTGGAACACAGCATTTAGGCATTACATGGAGTCCATTGGATTCAAACAGAGTACTGCTGACCCGTGTGTCTACATCCAAATAGCTGACACAATTACTATCGTTGCAGTCTATGTGGACGATCTCATTGTAATCACCAAAACTCAAGAGGAAATGACGAGAATAAAAGAAACCCTGGCAACACAATTCAAGATGAAGGACATGGGACCTCTTCATTACTGTCTCGGAATTAGTATTGAGCAAGACAAAGATCAGAAGTGCATCTGGGTACACCAGAAACAGTACATTTTAAAGATGCTTGAGAAGTATGGATTTACTGACTCTAAAGTTGTTTCAACTCCAGCTGATGTCAATAATGATCTGAAAAAGGATGATGGTGTTAGCAAAGCAGTTGATCCAAACAAGTATCAATCAATGGTTGGAAGTTTGTTATATGCTGCCACAGCAACTCGCCCTGACATTGCTCATGCAGTAGGAGTGGTGTCGAAATTCAACTCGAAACCAACAGAGGCACACCTAACAGCTGTAAAAAGGATTCTGAGGTATCTCAAAGGTACAGTTAGTCTAGCACTAAAATATGGAAAAACAAATGATGGACAGCTGATTGGATACTCGGATGCAGATTGGGCTGGAGACTTAGATGATCGTCATTCAACTACTGGAAATTTGTTCATAATGGCCGGAGGATCAATCGACTGGTTGAGCAAGAAGCAAGGAGTTGTTGCACTCTCAACATCTGAAGCTGAATATGTGGCACTTAGTGCAGCTACTCAAGAAGCAACTTGGTTGAGAAGGTTATTGTCAGACTTGAACGTGAGCACTACAACACCAACAGTGCTGATGGAAGACAATCAAGGGGCCATTGCCATTGCAAGAAATCCCATTATACATGCAAGGACAAAGCACATTGATATTCGTTACCACTATGTTCGTGAGGCTTTACAGAAGAGAATAATTGAGCTGAGATACTGTCCAACAAGTGACATGATTGCTGACATACTGACCAAGCCACTGAATAAAGGAAGGTTCGAAACTCTACGATTGAGTATGGGACTAATGGAACACAAACTACCAAATTAAGTGGGAGTGTTGGTATATGAGTGTAATTAGGCAGTTGTGTGTCATGTGTTGATTACTGTATATGTGTTGATAGGTTTGATTAATATATCTCATCCTAGCTCTTCCTTCTTGTCCTTCCCTTAGCCATCTCTTTGTTTATTGTGTTTTTTGTTATGATTTCTTTTGGACCTTTGTCCTTATGACTTGAGGCTCTGCTCTTTTCAGTTGTGTATTTAAGTAGGATCTTATTTGATTTGTGTATTCCCATTTTTGATTCTTAAAAATAGTTGATTTCCTGTGAGTCTATTGAGATAACTCAGTGACAGATTTACAAACGCGCCTGCGAACATTTTCTCCTTCTGAAGAGTTGAGTAGTTTTATTTACTGGTTTTTGTACATGTTTTATTGCCCACTAGCTGTAGTACTTGTAATGGTATCTATTGTAACAGGATTTGTACATAATAATACTATCTATTATGCCTTTACTGTTATATTTGGCTCTGGATGTTTTTTTATTTTCTTTGCAATCTTGTCTTTTTGTTGTTTTAAACATCACTTGGTTATTGATCCAGCTCAACACAACAATCCTGTCAAATTAATATGGAGAGTAATAAAGTATGCTTGGAAACACAAACAACCAGTGAGACGTAGTGCCTTTACATTTGGTGAATCTCCTCCTTCAAGATTAGACTTAGCTAAAGAGAGATATGGAGGACCGTTTACTACTGTACAAGTAGAGGATGTGAAAAGCTTTTTATACATATTCAGTATACTCTTGGGAATCTTTGGATATGGACTTCTTGACAGTAAATCAAAGATTTTAGATCAATATTTAGGAGTCGTGAGAATGAAAAATAGCATTGATTACAATGTCATGGAAAGTGCTCTATTAATATATCCTATAACTATTCCTTATTGTCTTGTTTTATTTGCTGTTCCTTTATATCAATTTATAATGGTTTCTTTCTTCTCTCGTTTCATTCCTAGTATGTTGAAACGTATGTGGATTGGACTAGTGGCGCTCTTAATAATGTCTATAATGACAACTCTTATTAGTTATATGATAAATCATGACTTTGGAAATGCCTCAATTAATATAGACTTCTGTTTGTCATTCATTGACAACATAACATTTGAAAATGGATTACAATCAGATGAACTCACACTACCTTATTATATTATGGCTGCCCCTCATTTTTTTGCTGGTATTAGTATTTTTTGTGTTCAGTTTACAAGTTTTGAATTTATTTTAGCTCAAGGTCCTCGTACTATGCAAGGATTGTTAATTGGAATATGGTTCATTAATAATAGCATTTATACTGTGCATCTAACTTTGGCAAGTTCACAATATGGTTGTTACTGGGAGTATTATGCTGTTAAGACAGGTCTTGTTTTCATTTCAGTCATTCTTTATACTATTGCTGCATATAAATACAAGTATAGACAACGTAATGAACTGTCTGATGTTAATGAGAGAGTTATCATTACAGAATATACTGAAAGACAACTAGAGCAGGAATATGGTATAGAATATTGCATAGAAGACGAAGAAAATGATGATGATGATGATATTGACCATGATTAGATCTGATGTTAATTCTTAAATATGAAGTTTTTGCAGCCACTTCATGAACACTGAGTTATTTAGTGTTGACTATATTAGTTTTCTACTATCTTTTTTGTGATTAGTATATCTTGTTTTCAATGTAACAGTGTGTGTGTACTATTATTATGAAAATAGAAAGTTGGAGTTAACTATAGCAAATTCATAATTTGAACAGACTTTCTTGATTTAGTCATCAACAAAATTCTATTTTATCTCAGTCTTTCATGAGAATCTCAAGTTCATTTGTGAACATATGTTCTACATTTGGATGAAATATGGTGTATTAAATTTTTACTTTTATCAAAGCTAAACACATAATTGTCTTTTATCATTTGCATTTTTGAAGGCAAATGAATGAGACATTCTTTGTCTATGAATTGTGCAATCATTTTGTAGTACTACCATCTATTTTAAAGCATATAAGATTGAATCAATCTTATGTGACATTTAGTTCTACATAGAAATACTACACATACAATATAAATAGACTTAAAATAAAGAATTAAAGCAATATCTTTAAAATTGAATTAATTCTTTACCGGTTTGTTGTCTCTTAGTTTGTTCATGGTGGTAGTATTTTTCGGTTGTTCTCACATTTTTGTTCTAACTGAAGGTTTCATATTATGCAGGGATTGCTAATTAAAATATTGTACATTAACTATAGTATAGCATTTACCTTGTATATCTATATGTATCAAAATTGGAAAAATTATCAGAACATATTAAAAAAGTCATTATTTATTACATAACTCTTGATTTTCTTCTTATTTTTTAAAAGAAATCATGTTTTATTTAGTAAGTCACAAATTATTTAACAAATAAAATAAATAAAAGTAAATCATAACTTATTAAGCACACTATTGAATGCATCCAATATTTATACAAACAGAACCTCATAAGCTTTCAATTTGTTTCTTACTGGGAGTATTATGCTGTTAAGATAGGTCTTATATATAGGTAATGTGTAGAAAATGGACACTGTGATTAAATTCTACACATTTAGTAGAAAAACATTTTTTGTGCGACTTGCTGATAATAAATGAAAATTAAACATTTTGCATTAATTAAATATAGTCATTGCACAAATTTTCTACCTTATTAATGTCTAAGCTATTGTCACAATTTTGGTACCAAATGCAGTAATTTTAATTTGGTTAGTTCAGTGGAATTATAGCAATTCCATATATACAGATGTTCAAACAGGGCTGGTTACTGGACACCCATCCTACCATTGGAAGTCATTTTATTTAAAGTTTATTATGTAAATGAATTACTCACTATGTAGGTGTAGAGCTGTGGGCAACATCTAAATTTCTTTTAACTTGAAAGACATGTTATATTTTTTAGTTGTTGTTGTCCTACTATGTGAACTAAAAAATACCATATTGTGAGATATCAGACCAAGGTGAAGCTAAAGGCTGAAAACAAGGTGTGGAGGTCTTATATTAGTGATATGTACAAAGAGTTCATGGTTATACAATATATATTTTATAGCTTACAAGAACATCTAGATCTCTGTCAATTTCATCACAATCAAGGATTCACAATGCTTGAAACACAATTTGGCATCATAACGCCCTGTAATAAATCATCAAAGTTATTTATACCTTACAACTATAGGCATTCATCACTATCAAGATGTCATGATATTATTAACACAATTGAACATGCTCAGGATGATGCAATAACCTCACATGGTAGTCACATGGAGTTGTTATGATCTGTCAATACTTTCATGTTCTTGTACACTATTGTATATATATAATATACATTGTTATATCACATGTGGATATTTGACAATGCTTGTCTTGTATATGAATACAGTATATTTATATGTGTGTGTGTGTGTGTGTATGTATGTGTGTGTATGTATATGTGTATATTATATATATATATATAACATATTATCATCATAAAAAGTAGCACGAGTACTTACTGTGGGTTAAATTGTCAATGATCTTCTTAGTCAACATATTTTCTTATGTCATTTATGATCTTCTAGAAACTGCTGTGTACCAAAATATGAAAAAAAATTATAGAAAAGGAAAGTAGCTGAATGAATGATAATACAATATGGCAAGAACCAATGTTAGTCTTCTATTACATTAAAGATTTGGATACTTATGAGAAAGTTTGGATATATTTGTCTTTTTATCCTTATAGTATTTCTTTTACCTTTTACCTTACATATCCCTGTATCTTCTTTCATTCCTTAGAACTTTAGTACTTGCTGTCCCTATTAATTATTATGATTTGATTTGTGTCCATAATTTTTCAAGAAGTAAATAAAGTGTGTTTTTGTTTTGAACTAAGTCTATGGCTTTCTCATATAGAACTTTACAACATAGGGATTGTCATAAATGGATAACTCCCAATCTGATTGTGTATATAGTTAACCAGGAACTACAAAATGTTTGTGTTTGAATGTTCATATGATATATATATATATATATAATTATATATATATATATATATAATTATATATATATATATATATATATATATATACACTATATCTTGTCAGATGTTCATAGTTATTGTCAGGAGTCAGGATGTCACATATTTTATTTATATGTGAACAGGGAAAAGGCTTTTTTGTTTGTTTTTAGCTTTAATATTATTTGTTTATTAAGACATGTAGAATAACTAAGGAAGGAAAACTATGAATGAAAATGTCAATACCTTTAAAAATTGTTGCATACGAATGTCCATCTTTCACAAACGTCACCTCTTTCATACAGTTTGCAATATTCTCTAGTGTGTAATAACATATTTAATAACTAAAATGAAGTATTGTATGGTAAGTCAAAAGTAGCTATATGTATTCATTGTGTCTCGTTCTCCTTTTTTAGATAGAAAACTATTTATAAATATTTATTTTTTATAAAATTTCTTATCGCAATATATAACTGGAAAGTATGTGTGTCTCTATAAGTGTGTGTGTACAATTATATAAACAGTACATTTTCTTGACTATTTAATGCTCAATTTCAGGAATCTAAAATGATGTAACGATAAACTTGCTGTTACTCATAAGGTTATTACATATTTAACTAAAATGTAGTGTTAACTTGAAATGATTATATATTTTTTCCATTGATATGATTACTTTTCTATTGTGTGTAAATTTGTCTTGTTATTGTTATAGCTATGATATTGAAATCAAACTATAAAAATTATATAAACATGTACTATTGTTTTTGTGTACTGCCAAGTAGATGATGATAGACCATAAACCAGTGTCAAATGGCAGAATCAAAACCTTTAATGTCTAGTAAATTTTTCAGAAAGTTTTAGTTTTAGTTATCAGTGTTCTACTGGGTAATATCATCATTATATCTGGAGCTCTATCTACACATTTTATTGACAGATATTCCTTTCTTATATTTGCTGCAGTTGGACTGTACTATCTTTTCTACCCTATCCTTGGTTTGTTAGGTGAGAAATGGATGAGATATAAAGTAATGATAATTGGAATTGTGTTAGTATGTGTGCTTGGCATGTAGTCTTATAATCATTTTGGACCACATCTATGTATGTATGTATGTATGTATGTATGTATGTATGTATGTATGTATATGTATGTATGTATGTATATGTATGTATGTATGTATATGTATGTATGTATGTATGTATATGTATGTATGTATGCTGTATGTATGTATGTATGTATGTATGTATACATTATATATTGAAATATCCATTCATTGATTTATTCTATTGTTGTATGAAAAATATACAATAGAAAGCTATATTTGAATATTTGTTGTTACTATAGTGATGCTGACAGAGTAACAATAGGCACAATATTTGTTTGATTTTATTTGTTGCTTTCAACTATCATATCAAAAGAGGAAAGAAATGTTTTTGGGGAGAAAATTAAACAAAAGTAATTAGAATAAGAATATCATACCATTACTTTTGGCTGCTTTATAAATAAATAAGCTAACAATTATAAATATTTTTATAGACTACCTTTAACCTGTATAATAATAACAAGTAACATCTTCACTTATGATTTTTATGAGAACAATAAAGTATATCTGTACGTGTCGATTACAAGAATTCTCTTCTAAAACAGATGGAAGTTGTCAGTATTGAGCAACCTCTCATTCATATACAAATGAATAGAAAATTCTATAAACATTCATTTTAAACATGATATATTATGCTTTAAATTATATACTTTTGTCATATTTGCATTCACTTTCATATTTTTTGAATAACATTTAATGTAATATTATTTCTAAATGCTTTTACTTTCAATTCATCTTAGTTGTATAAAGTTGTTATTATATACATGTATTTGTGAGAGGTCTATGTGCAATTCCTCTAAGCAAAACATAAAACTTAAAGAAATATATTGCTTTATGTAATCAGGGTTTTTTTAAGATAACAAGTAATTTCAATTGATATATAAAGAAACACAAGTCCATTCGACTGACAATTCATGTCAATAGTTATATGCAAATTGTTTTTAGCGTTAAGGAACTATTAGAAGTGTAAGAAGTCAAATGTTTTTCAATAGAAAACTCCAATATACCAACTTTCGATCAGTTCTACTGATTATTCTCTGGGATATCTTTTTATATATTAATATGTTTTTTGGGCAATATTTTTGGACAAACTACATCACCTACAGCCACTACAAATTCACTCATGGTGATCACACTTTATTTGATATTGATTACAGTCTAGTGTTCTTTTTGTTCCCACTTTTCGGTTTAATCGCCGATGTAAAGGCAGGCAGATATACGTCCATCCTTACTGGGGTGTATTTGATATTTTTAGTTTGGATAATCGCCGGCTTGGCAGTCATTGTTAAGACGAACTTAGAATTAGATCTTCTATTTTTGATATTACTATGTTTTGCTTGGGTTCTTCAAGTAATTGGGTACTGTACGTTTCGCTCTAATATTATTCAGTTCAATATTGATCAAGCAATAGGAGCTTCTGCCAATGTACTAAGTGCTATTATCTATTGCAATTGTGTGTGTATTCCAATAACGTTTCTCTTAGTTCAGATTGGAGAGTGTCTATTCAAACAGTTTGTCATCATATCCTATATAGTATCTGGTGTAGCTGTGTCTGTAGTTATTATAACTAACTTTCTATTCAAAAATTGGCTGGATACTACACCTCATATTATCAATCCTGTCAAATCGATCGCAAAAGTACTTAACTATGCCAGAAAGAACAAATACCCAAAGAATCGTAGTGCTCTGACTTACTGGGAAGATGACTATCCTTCACGACTAGACCTAGGTAAGGAAAAATATGGTGGACCTTTCTCAGAAGAGCATGTAGAGAGTGTTAAAACAGTGTTAAGGTTGATACCTTTATTTATCTGTATGGTGGGAATATTTTCTGCTCAGGAGCTGAGATGGAATAGGTTTTCGACTTTCAACCATGATAAGCCTCTAGTATCTTGCTTGGGATTAAATAATACAGTGTATTTCATAGTAGCTTCAATTCTTATTCTCACTTATCAACTAGTGATGCATCCTTGCCGTTATAAATGCAAACCTAGCATATTGAAAAGAATATGCTTTGGTCTCTTTTTTGCTCTACTTGTACCAGTTTATTATGTCATCATTTTTGCTTGCAGAAAAGAACAATTCGACCTAAACTCATCTTCGTACATCGCTATTGTCCACGTTGTCCCTGAGATTTTATTTGGAATTGCATTTGCATTTGTTTATCCGACGTCCCTGGAGTTTACAATAGCTCAATCTCCTCATGAAATGAGAGGGTTCATGATTGGACTATGGTATGCAGCCTTTGGAGTTGGATACTCTATTAGTATTGGTATTAGTTATCCCTTTTCATGTAACACGAAAGGTGACGTTATTTGCCAAAACTACTACTACTATTTATGCAAGAGTGTGATTGTTCTTGTCACATTGGTCATATTCTTGGTCCTATCTAAACGTTATAAGCTACGAGTGAGAGAGAATGAAGTCAATATACATTGGATAGTTGAGGAAAATTTCAGGAAATACATGGATCAATAAGCAAAAAATAATAAAAGATAAGAGTTAGCCCAACAATTGAGTCCACAGTCTATACTCATGCTTTTTCTTTGACTAGTTAATTAATATTTTTCTTCAATTTTGTATATAGTAGCTCTCTTACTTACATTTCCATATACACTGTCTCGATCTCTATTCGAGACTAATTTGTTTCTACCTACGAAAATATATATATATATATATATTGTATGCACCGAGCCAGTACCTCATTGTTGCTGTATAAGTCTCATTTTTGTAAATAATATATTAAAATTTATAATAAAATAGTTATTCATCATTTTACAGGTTGCGTGATACAAACTGAAAGCAAACACAGCACTGCTTTGATTACTAAGTATATACCATACATGGGATCATTTGTCCAAATGGTTAAAACTATTAAACATTTTATTTCAATTCTTAGATCTAGACAAAATAAGATAGTGGGCCAGGATGGATTCACGTATACACTTCAATGTATTTTGTATGGAGCCATGAAACCAATTAATAATGTACCATGAGTGGTCTAAAGCAAGATATAAAATTGATTGTTGATTTAACCAATATATTGTTATACAGGTTGCAGTATAGTGTTTTTTCATTCCTAGCATACTAGTTATCAGATTGACAAACTATTGAAAGAATATTTTTATGATGATTATTAAACCGTTATAACTGTTTTGACCTTTTTTCACACATACTTGCATGCACGACTGCATGGCTAAATCAAAATATGTGTAATTATGAAACAATATCTAATACGCACTTATCAGAGCAGCTTAAAAAACTGAAACTTGTTCCCTATTTAAACAGTCAATGCAACAGTACATTAGCAAAGAATACAATATATGACATTTGGTTTCATTTGTTTCAAATAATTGCATGCAACTTGAAAATCAACCAAACAATTGTTCTTGTAGTGTCATTATAAACATTGTTATTGTACATAACAATAAATCATGAACAAGTTATGATGATACTTATGTCAGAGATAAACTATCAACTATTATCCTACATATATCAGTGTAGGTCTGATTAACTTCACATTTACTCAACATTTAGGAAGGATGTTATCAAGACAGTAGGTGGAAAATACTGATAACAATCCAATGCTTGATAATAAATCTACTGGCCATTAAATCCTAGATATATAAAGTGGCTAAGAATGAGGGTATTTAAGTTTGTCTATGAATTCATTAAAATAACAATTTCAGACCATTTTAAACACAATAATCGACAATACGTGAAACTCTTAAGAAAAATATATAAGTCATCATATCTCAGATATGTGGGACAAATATTCATACATTAAACTTATTCTATGTACAAATTTGATCACAAATGTCTTGCCAGAAGTGGTTCTTTATTGCAAATCAGTTCACACACACACACACACATGCATGAATAATGTTGAATAAAAGTTTGTTCCACAATAAACTGTTACTATTGATAAGGATATAGATGTGACAATTAAGATCATTTAGTACTATATACTAACTATAATATAATTAGTTATATACACTCTGCATACTTTCTTTCAAGTCAAAACGTATAACTCAACGTGATAGTTTCAGGATGCTGGAGCCCTTCCCCTTGGGATCACTCACATCACAGAAGTGGTCTAATGATAGTAGTCACCTTTGGGATCAATGTGACAGATCCACTCACATATATCTGGGAAATTTTATGGTTAATGTCACCTAGAGTGCCATCCACAGTCTAGTCATATAGTCATAGTGGTGAATTCCATGCAGGCAAGTGATTAACATGATATTTCAAGTTATGAAGATTAGAACTTGTGAAAATGATATAATGTAAAAATAGACGGCAATACTTTGCTATTAGATTTTATGAATTATAGCATAAAGATAATTATATATATCTATCTATATACAAATGGAATGATATGTCAAAACTAACAATAACAATCAGAAAACAAGTTGAATGAGATGCTGACAGAGCAATTGCTCCTGGCTTGACCATGCCATATAACTCCAGTGTTGTCTACTGTTAAAATAACTGTTTAGATTACATACAATAGACCTATCATTACAGCAGCTGTCATCAATTGAGGTTGTAATAAGATCATACCAGTTCATATTAACTTAATATAACAAAGTACATGATTGAATATTTGTCTAAATTAAGTTTATTCAACTGTTTATCATTTCTTCATAAAAATAATAAAACAGACCTAAAATGACCTAAAATGATATATTTGTATAAACTGATATTGTTATTGTAAAAACAATGATCATGTATGTTCAAGGTAAACACTATGAAGGATAATAATGACATAATTAATATAAATAATCAGTGACATCTCTATCAAACAACATCATATATAGACATTGTAATTATATACTATAGTTATAGGAACTTGCAGATCATATATATGTCATATATTCTTTATCGGAAATGAGACTAGAGACAGATTATAGGCCAAAAATGACATCCATGATTTTTCGGAGGTGTTATGAGATTATACATGAGGTTTTTTCATCACTATGAATATGTGCACACATGTTAATAGTATTATGAGGTCTTGATCTTGTTTCATGAATTTATCCTGACTACATTGTTTTCCAATAACTCAAGGACAGCAAAAATAATCTCAACAATGTTTTTAAAAAGCAAAATACAATACTTCACTCTGCCATTTTTCATTTATTAATTACAGTTAGGTTTCAGGCATCATTGCCTGTACATATTTGTGTACAAATATGTATGTATTGTTACATGAAAATTATAATGAATTAAAAGTCAATATACAGTCATACAGCAATTGGTCTCTGCTTGATCATGCATTTCCAAAGGTCATAAGTAGTTATTTTAGGGTCAATTGTTGCTAAAATATCTGTTTATATTGCATGTACCGAATAGAAATATGATAACAACAGCCTATTATCAATTGTGGTTGTAATAAGTTCATAGTAGTTTACATAAACTTGATATTATAAATACATGGACACATACTTGTTTAATGTATAGGTTTATGCCAACTATATACCATTTCTTGATAATAGAATAAAAGACAAATTAAAAACAAATTTAAGAGACCTGAAATGTCCTAGTAAATTGAAATTTTCAGTCATAACTGATTCACTCCTAGCAGGATAGCATAAAAGCAAGAAATCTTCACTAATTACATTTTGTGACTCGATAAGCAATGACATATATCCACTTCGAATATAAAACATGATTTTCAGACCAAAAAAGTGAAAATAGCACTTTGTTAGACAACAAATCAGTAGGTTCAGTGATAACTGCTTGTTCATTAGTTAATGATGATGTCACCCTAATAAATTGTCCCGCCCATTTTATGTAATTTAGTGATCGAAGCAACACAGTCAGTTAGCAAAATTGAAATAATTATGATGGACAATCGAAGCTCATCTTGTTGTCGAAAGAAATATCGATTATCGTGTGTTCGGTCAAAAGGCGCCATCTTAGTTCTACTATTGTGCTTCTTTTTTTACACGATTGCTTCTATTTTTTCACCTCAAGTTTTTAAGCCCTTACGAGCCCGAGCTGGCTTAACCGAATTCTTTAACATTTTATTCGGTGGATTGTCTGCATTGTGTATCTTATATCCCCTTCTTGGATTACTGGGTGAGTACTGGAAAAGGTACATAGTAGTTATGAGTGGAGCTGTAATTTTGTCTGTTAGTACTATCACATTAATTGTAATAGTTCGTTCGTTTATCATTTTAAAACTGTGGATACCTTTGTATGTTCTTTCATCAATTGTGGCCTTCTTTTATTTCATTAGTCTGTGTTTATTTGAAGCGAACATTATCCAGTTTGGTGCTGATCAACTTCATTTTGCACCCTCTGAAGAATTAAGTAGCTTTGTTCACTGGTTGTCTTGGGTTCGTGCAGTGTCCTTTTTTTTCATTTCACTAATGGCAACTACCTCTCTCAAACGTAAATCATCTGTTTTTTATGGTGGATATGGAATGGTAGTAGGTGCTATAATAGTTGCTACAATCGGTGTTTACTTGGTGCTTCCATTTAGACGTCATCTTGTTATTGACCCAGCTCAACGAAACAACCCAGTCAAGCTAATATGGAGAGTAATGAGATATGCTTGGAATCACAAACAACCAGAGAGACGTAGTGCCTTTACTTATGGAGAGGCTCCTCCTTCCAGACTAGATGTTGGTAAAGAGAGATATGGAGGTCCATTTACCACTGTACAAGTAGAGGATGTCAAAAGCTTCTGTTTTGTTATTTCTATTATTTTTGGGAGTTTCGGTTTTTCTATCCAAGAATCCATATATAATCTGTATAATGTAACTATTCCAGTACCTCTGAATAGTAGTGATAGTGATCTTTTTATTGATGGTGTAGTCCTTTATCTTCCAGCATTATTAACATATTTTGTAGTGGCTGTAGTTATCCCTATTCACCAGCTTTTGATTGTTCCATACTTCTCTCGTTGCATTCCTGGTATATTGATACGCATCTGGATTGGACTAGTGTTGGTTCTAATACAGTTGGTAATATTTACTGGTATCAATTATAAGTGTGCTACTGATTGTTCAGACAACCTCTTTAGATATGGTTTGGTTGTATTGCAGGTGCTTGCAGGTATGAGTAACATGTTGGTTTTCATTGGTATTTTAGAGTTCATTTTGGCTCAAGCACCTCGTACTATGCAAGGTATATTAATAGGATTGTGGTTGATGCAGTATTACTATTTTCATTACATGGATGTACTAACATCGTACTATATCAGTCGACATTCCAAAGGGTATATATATTATTTTGTAAAGACAGCTCTTGTTTTGATCTCAATCATCATATACACTATTGCTGCATATAAATACAAGTATAGACAATGTAATGAACTATCTGATGTTAATGAGAGAGTTATCATTACACAATATACTGAAAGACAACTGGACAGAGAAGAACAGCTAGATAGAGATAAAAATAATAGTGGACATACATCTTTTTATATTTTGTCTGAAGTTTATTAAAGTCATATTCATTTTCCAACATGTATAATTAAAATAATCATGTGTAAACATTTCTATTGCATGTATGCGTGTTATGTATTATTGTAAATTTACTATTATAATATTGCTATGTGTGTTTATTTTAAGTCATTTTAACATTTAGTGCAATAATATTTGCCATTTTGTTTTAATTTATTTAACAATACAGTTTGATTGATATTATAGTAACTGCAATAATTGGTCTCTCATACATCTGCTTTATTCTAATAAAAACTTACTAATTGAACACGGTCAACACAATAGTCCTGTCAATTAAATATGGAAAGCAATGAGGTATGCTTGAAATACAAACAACGAGTAAGTAATAGTGCTTTTACTTATGGAGAATCGTCTTCAAATTTAGACTTTGGAAAGAGATATTTACTACATTAGGATAATTACTAATAACAAGTGGAAAATGTTTAAAATGTCTTCCATATACTTTCTATAATTCTTAAAATCATTTTTTGTTATCAAAACTCTAAAATAAATTTATAAGATTTAAACAATACTAACAGTAGTATGTATCTTCAATGAAGAAGCAATTTTGATTATACTAGATATTATTCCATGTATTGTAGAGGTTCTATCGATTGCTATTCATCAGGTTTTAATTGTTAATTATTAATAATTAATAATTTTATATGTAAATATTATTTAGTTATATTTTCATCTAAGAATGTGCATGTGTTCTATTTGTCATTTTAGTAGTCCACAATTATGGAATGTATAAAAAAAGTGTTAAAATGAAATTTTATAAAATGCATAAGTACATCTTGATAACACTTTTCCTACCAAGGGCAGTAAAGCAATATACATCTCTGTGCTTTCCTTTTGTCATTGTATATATACCACTTTTGAAATAAATTGGTTGTTTTAACTAATCATATATATTTTGGTAGCATGCATGGCTATAAAATAATTAAGGTGTCTATGTATCAATTGCATAGTAACAGGCTACCACTTATTTGTCTAAGAATGAATAATCATCATAGTTGTAGCAATTAGCTACACGAATAGTCAATTTTACTACATTAGTAATTACATGTATAGATGTGACAATGTTTGTGATGTCAAGTAGAATATGTGGGGTAGGTCTGAGTAATCCCATCATAAAATAAGCAAGTTGGTGCCAATTAATTGTATCTGATTCAGTACATTAAATTATATAATAAAATTAAATCTAGAATGGATAATAACAACGTAAAATACAAGTGTAACTTGAATGAAAGTACAGAAGAGAAAAAAAAGTGAGGTTAACTAATTAAACATTGTAGTAATATTGAAACTGAAACTAATAGTCCTCACAAAGTCTCAATCAAAGTTAACACAATTGAGTAGAAGGTAATGAAAGTATCATGTGCAATTGACCACTCAAAATTGGATACCGGAGACAAGTTGATATATTGATTTAAATCAAACACCTCCTTGTAGAATGGGAATAGATCTGTGAGTCTCAGTTAGTTACAGTTTGAAAAAGGTGGACTAGAAACTTGGAATATAATTAATTAAATAGCCATACTTATTGGCTGACCACACCCTCATAAAATTTAATACAAATTTGGGCATTTTATCCTGGGCACTTCGTGGTGTAACTTGACTTTGATGACATCATCATGAAATGACATCATCATCTAAACCATACATTCACACTACCATTATTAACACTATGACATTTGTGATGTCATCAGATAATACAAGTTACACATTATATAAGTTATACCAAGAAGCACTCATTCTTTGCAAGACTAAAATACTTGGCTTGTTTTGTTAGGACGTTTAAGCTTTTAGCTACAACATATTCTGTGTGACTATTAAAGTCATGGTCTCAAATGATTCAAAGTCACATGGATTGATAAATCCTTTAAAAATACTTTAATCAATTAACAATATACACTATTTTGATTACTAATTACTATATAGCCACACAGTTTGTGTACTTAAACAAACAAGCATGTGTGTAGTATCAGGAACCTGCATTTTATGGGCTCCTGTAGTCCTATTATAAACTTTATAGTAACAAATCTTACACACAATGACACAGCAAAATTACCACAGATTATTTGACGACATTCTTCACACACAGGCCTGGTCTCCATTAAAATTATTTCTCTTATCTATAAATAATACCTTAATAGATTTTATAATTGTTCTTGCGCTCATTATTAGTTACAAGACTGCCAATCAATATATTTTAGGAATATCAGAGCTTACTGTAAAAGTCTTGGTACATGATTGTATTATTGTAACAATTCATTTGTTGATTTAACCAATATATTGTTATACAGGTTGCATGTAGCAAATGTAGTATGATGTAAAAGTAAATATTAACAATTTTTATTACTAATGTACTTCTAACTACATAAACAATAGTGCATTAGTAATAACAACAGTGTTATGTTTACTTTTATATCATACTAAGTTTGCTACATACAACCTGTATAACAATATATTGATTAAATTAACCAATGAATTTCACCATGATAAACATTATGATACCATAATATATGCAGTAAATGAGAAGAGGCCATTATTTTACAAACTTGTCCCTCCATTTTGAGGACTTCATTGAGTAGGTTGTACACTTCACAAGTAAGGAATACATCTTGTTGTAATTTATACATCTGAATTATTATCAAATAGAAACAATTTATAGCCACTCCTACTTAAAGTAAGTAAGAGCGTATAAAGTGAGTCTGCCTGTGTATTTGTATTTCGTGTTGTTGATGACTACACTTCAATGATTTCTGACAAAAGAAGGCTTTTATGCTGGCGTAGGAAATATAGACCGTCATGTGTCTACTCAAAAGGCGCCGTATTAGTTTTAATGATGTGTTTTATTCTATTTACTATAGCTGCTTTTTTGTTAACTATAACACTGCTATTTCATCGTAAGATCAATCGGTGGATCTTCGGTATTTCGACTGTCTTCTGTATTGTATATCCATTTCTTGGATTATTAGGTGAGAAATGGTGTAGATTTAAAGTAATTTTGATTGGAGTAGCAATAGTTTTTGTTAGTGTCTTTATTCTGGTTCTAGGTGTGGGCATTGCTGTAATAGTAATTAATTCTAATGACAATCATTTCAGTTTTGAAAGTTACATAAGCATAATTATACCCTCTATCTTGGCATATATATTTTACCTCATTGGTATGTGTATATTTCATGCAAACATTATCCAGTTTGGCACTGATCAGATTCAATTTGCTCCTTCTGAGGAATTGAGTAGCTTTGTTCACTGGCTGTTTTGGGTGCAGGCACTTGCCAATGTTTTTGTAGGTATTCTAACCTACTACATTATTGTTGCTGTACAATTTGATGACGTAAATGTGTCAATTAGTATTTGTGCAATAACTGCTATTGTTTGTCTCTCATATGTTTGTTTTATTTTGATAAAACGTTATTTGATAATTGAACCAGCTCAACACAACAATCCGGTCAAACTAATCTGGAGAGTAATGAGGTATGCTTGGAAACACAAACAACCAGTGAGACGTAGTGCATTTACTTATGGAGAGCCTCCTCCTTCCAGACTAGACCTTGGTAAAGAGCGATATGGAGGACCATTTACTACTTTACAAGTAGAAGATGTTAAAAGTTTCCTCCACATAATTCCTGTAATTTTTGCAAGCTTCTTTTTTTCTTATCAAGACTCTAAAATAATTTTACAACATTTAAAACTTAGTAGTAATAGTACGTTCATCGAAGAAGCAATTATGTATATACCAAACATTATTCCATGTTCTGTAGTGGTTCTGTTGATTGTTTTTCATCAGTTTTTAGTTGTTCCCTTCCAGTTTTGCTTCTTTCTGAGTATATTAAAACGTATATGGCTTGGACTTGTGATATTGTTGTTAGAGTTAGTAGCATTAACAACCTTTCAGTACTTTATTGATAATTCTACTAATTCAGTTTCTGACTGTATAGCTTTTGGTAATCAAACATTGCACATATGTATTTCACCATACTATATCTTTATAATATCACAAATATTTCAAGGCATTAGTATGATGCTTGTATTTATTGGAAGTTTGGAGTTCATTTTAGCCCAAGCGCCAAGAAATATGCAAGGCTTATTAATAGGATTATGGTTGATGCAGTACTATGGCATTTGGAATTTTGATGCAGTAATATTAGTTATCATTGATGATAGCAGTATATACACTGCAGTAAAGACAGGTATTGTCTTCATTTCAGTCACAATTTACACTATTGCTGCATATAAATACAAGTATAGACAACGTAATGAACTATCCGATGTCAACGAGAGAGTTATCATTACAGAATATACTGAGAGACAATTAGACCAAATGGAGTTGTTAAATGAAGATGATAATAGTGGACAAACATCATTTTATATTATATCTGAGGATGTGTTCTAATGAAATTTAGTTGTACATATAAAATTTATAAGTTGTAAAAATTATTTTGGTTATGTTTTTGTCTAAGAATGTAGCATGTGTTTTACTTTATTGTCATTTTAGCAGCAAAAAGGTAGTCATTATAATCGTCATTTTCTAAAACTTGTATAAAAATGTGCTAACTAATCTTCAAATACACTACAAAAGTATAGTACACAAGTATGGACTGTATAACACTAAGTAGTAAAATGACTCCATAGTTAAATTCTATAAAATGTGTGAATATAATCTGATTACATTTTTCCTACCAAAATGGCAGTAAGACAACATGTCTTTAAGTATAAATTACAATTAAATGATGCCATAAGAATGTCAATCAACAAAGCTCTGTAACTTCAATTAATTGTATATATACCACTTTTAAAATAACTTCACTATTTTAACTAATTTCTAGATATTTTGGCAACATGCATGGTTATAAAATAATTGAAGTGTCTATGTATCAATTCCATAGTAACAGCTTACCTTTTATTTGTCTAAGAATAAATAGTTGTAGCAATTAGCTACACGAATAGTCAATTAAATAGTACATCTACTACATTAGTAATGACATATATAGATGTGACAACTTTGGAAATGGCAGATAGAATATATGGTGTAGACCTGAGTAATTATAAGCCCCACATAATATAAGCAAGTTGGTACCAGACCATTATTCATAGTATCTTAGTGGAACTATGGTAACTGGAATACCACAATTTCATAACATGGATCTGTTCTCACAATCCAGCAGTCAACATTTCAAAGTGTATATAAATTCTTATGGTGTCAAAACAGCTCTTGAGTTTCTTGTTTATGCTATTGATGCATAGAAATACAAGTATAGACAAATAATGAAGTATCCAATGTTAATGAGAGTGTATCACATACAAAATTCAGAGAGACAACTTATGGGGGCTTCTTGGTGTAACTTGACTGATGATGTAACAACATGTCTTATGATGACATCATATGTGTCATAGAGTTAATAATGTTAGGTTTGGTTTAAGGTTTAGGTGATGTCATCAATATGATGACATCATTATGTATCATTTCATTATGATGTCATCATAGTCAAGTTACACCAAGAACCACCCCAACTTACGATGTTATAACAATCATAGCTACAGAGAACAGTGACCATTTATGTTTTGTCTGAGGTTCAGTGATGTCATATTATCTGGATCCCACTATATAATAATTCTATTATTTATTACTTACTAGATTGCATTAATTGTTCTCTAAAACATGGAAAGGCTAGGTTAATGCAATAGACAATTTTAACTGCCATTTTGTTTCAATGATACAGTGACTAAACATTACGTTCAATAACTCTTAATGACGACTTTTCAGAGGAATGTACAAGTGCGTCATCATTCTATATATAGAAATCTAATTACAAAACTATGTGGTCATTGTTTTGATTGTGGTTAAGAACAAAAAGATTATTAATAATTGAAAAAATGGCTGACGAATTGACTTCATTAATCTCTGTCTCTCGAGTTCATCCTAACATTTTGTCTTCTTTCATTAAAAGACTTAAGTTATCTTCCGTTAATTCTAAAGGAGCTCAGTTAGTGGTGGTATGGAGTGTTCTATTAGTTACGTCTTATGCTAATATTCAAGTACTTAATAATCACAATAATTTCTCTCTTGTGACATATTTCTTTTTGTTGATTCTAACAGTATTTTTTCCAGCTCTAGCGGTGATAGGTGATAAATGGATGAGATACAAGGTTTTGCTAATTGGTTCATTGATTATGATAATCTCGTGTGTTAATCATTAAAATGATGAAGCAGTTTATTCATATAAATGATACCATCATGGTAATTTTTTCAACTATTGTTAATTGCCCCTACATCTTCGGTTTGGTTTTGTTTTTAGCTAATTTTATTCAGTTCGGCACTGATCAACTTCCATTTTCATCATCTCAAGAGTTGAGTAGCTTTATATATTGGTGTTTTTAGCCTTACTACTTTTGTGTGGCTGTAATTGAACTTGTACAATCGGCAGGTCTGGCTAATTTTACTCATAAGAATGCTAGCTTATATGATAACTATGTAGTGTTATGTTTTGTAATAATGTTTATAGCAATTGCTTTGTTGTTTGTTTGTTGTTTCAAACATCACTTGATTATTCAGCCAGCTCAACACAACAATCCTTTTAAACTAATCTGGAGAGTGATGAGATATGCTTGGAAACATAAACAACCAGTGAGACGTAGTGCATTTACTTATGGAGAGTCTCTTCCCTCTAGACTAGACCTAGCTAAGGAGAGATATGGAGGACCATTTTCCACTGAACAAGTAGAGGATGTCAAAAGCTTCTGTTACATATCAAGTATTTTGATCTCAGCCTATGGTATAACTCTGTATGATAATTTATCAAGCCTTACATCACAATACGTTTCAGTTTTGAACCAACAGTCAAATAGAACTGTTGTGTTTACTGAGGCAGTAGTTCTAGCTTTTCCATTAACGATACCATTTTCTTTATATACTATCTTTATTCCAATATTTCAATTTATAATTGTTCCTTTCTTTTCTCGCTGCATTCCAAGCATATTAAAACGTATGTGGATTGGACTAATAGTTTTGTTACTACAGTTGTCTGCTACAACTGCTATTGCTGTTATAATGAATAATGATGTTAGCAGAGTTTGTGATGATTGTGTCTGTATTGATTTATCTGTATATAATACCTCTTTTGTAGGAACGGAAATTTTCACATTACCATACCCTGTGTTCATTGGACCAAATTTCTTATTAGGTCTTTGTATAGTCCTCCTTTTCATTGCTGGGTTTGAATTTATATTGGCTCAAGTCCTCGAAGTATGCAAGGATTGTTGATTGGATTATGGCTTATTGGAAACATGGTTCACAACATCAATAACACCATTTTACCTTTTTCTATTACTTGTAGCTGGGAATATTACGCTATTAAAGCATGTCTTGTTCTACTTTCAGTCATTGTTTATACCATTGCTGCATACAAATACAAGTATAGACAACGTAATGAACTATCTGATGTTAATGAGAGAGTTATCATTACACAATATACTGAAATACAACTGGACAATGAGGAAAGATATGAAAGAATGGAGGGTAACGGACTGTCTAATGACATAGACTCATTGGTTGTGAATTAATTGAATTGTGAATGTATGTGTTATGTTTTGTCACATGTTAATAAGTTAATTTGTCTCTCTTATAAGGTTTATTCTCAGCCAATATATTTGATAATCATTGCATTGTTGATACTGTGAACTTGTCTGTTCAATTTCATATCTATAAACTTTCTTTTAATGTAGTAATGTACTCTTACTATTAGCCAATGTCAATAAAAGTTATCATTATTACTGAATATATAAGAATAATTATTTGTAGAAAAGTCTACTTAAAAGATCTCTCTCTCTTTTCAACTCAAATCTTACATTGATTAACACTTTATTCTAAATACAGTGCTAACATAATTACGTTTTCAAATACATTGGTATTAAAATTCGTACAATGTATGTTATGTATTTTTATTTAATACTACCTTATCAAATGATTAGTCCAAATGATTACCAGCAAATACAATTTTCAAGCTCATTATTGTGTGAATATGTCACCATGATCTTGCTACAAAAATACAGTATTTAAATTTGGTAGTGCAGTGGTATATATCATTGCGATTCACTATTTAGACAAAGATGCAAACTTAATAGCATCCCATACTTGGACATCATTAACTTATTATTCATTACCTACATATTTGTCATTAATAAGGGCAATATCCAATGCCAAGTGTGCAGCTGTGGGCAACTGCTATTAAGAAAGATTTTCTGACTAAATTTATTTTGTTTTCTAAGATTGAAAGATAAATGATATTTTATATTTGTTGTTGTATTGTGTGATATTAAAGATATGGTATATGGTGTATACATATGCGTTGTTGTGTCACACATGCACACTTCATACTGCTGTCTTGCATATATACTATCTACCAATACCTTACTAAGTTTACTCCACATGAAATATACAAGAATCAAATAATTAGGCAGCTTAGGAGTAAAAATCACAATCAAAAAGGGGCTTAGTCACCAATGATCTACTAGTGGGTTGGGTCACATGATCTGTAGGGTCAATGTCTTGAGTTGTGTCACCAATGATCAGCAAGAATATTCTGTGTACAAAAAAATAAAAGAAGTATCATAAAAGAATGAATTAAAGGAGGTGTAGGAATGACATACAAAATGGTTAAGAAGGAGGCACAGATGAAAGCATAAATTCATGTAAAAATAATTTACATACACAGCCAATCAGTATCAAACTTGCATGTTTTTATTCAATCTTGGATGAATACACTGAATGATTGTTAACAAATGTAGCCTTCTCTAATGCGAACGATTTGGATATTTATTTAGCAATTTTTGTATAGATTTGTATTTTCGTCCTTACCTTGTTTCTTTGCTTTTAGGCACTGTCATCCCCACATCATCTGAATTTTTCTTATAGTTTGATTAGTTTCATTTATTTAATGTACTTGTTGATTACTATGATTTGAATAGTGTGCACATTCTGTCAAGTAGTCCATAAGGTGCCTACTTATTCACAACAAAGTTATTTTTTCTCATTTACACCTTACAGCATAGTGAATGTCATAAATGGGTAACTCCTGAACTGATCCGGTATATAGCTCAAGCAGAAACTATGAAATGTTTGTGTTTGAATCAAAGAAGATCTTTATAAGTACTGCAAATGGACTCTATACTCCCTTTTTATTACTTCTTGTTTTTAAATTGAAAAATGGTGACTATTACACACCTTTTAGTTGATTTATTGTAGTATACAACTACTACAATTATAAATTTATGCTCACCATCCTTTAGTTTGCTCATATATAGAATTTTAGGTCATTTACTTAATATGTTAAGTATATCTACAATGTCAGGAGTTCATATAGCTCTTGTCATGTCACTTTTCATGAAGATTATATGCATATGCAGCAATGTATAATTTATAGGTGTTGATATTTTCAATCATAATTTATTAAACCTCTATTTATAATTAGCTGTATTGCATAATAAACAAAATATTCAAGTAAAAAAGTCTCTACTCATTGTCATATCATGAATATGTGAGATCATTTTTAGTACAGTGCATAATATAGCAAGTAACTTTATAGACAACCTAACACATATAGATCTTTATTATTTATGCCAAATCCAAGTTTCTATATAATTGAATTAATTATAAGTGTTTTGTGTTTATGTGTATGTGTCAGTATGAACAAATGCAATAAAGCAATACCTAGTCAAAAGTAGGAATAGTCATTGTATTTTTCAGGTTTTAAATGAAAAAATTATCATTTATTCTATGTCAATATTAAAATAATGTAAATATTTATTATTCCTAAAATATTTTGTTGCAGTGCAATTTTAGTATAGTAAGTAATGTGCATATGTTTGCGTGCAGTGTATGTATATACATAGTTACATGAAATGGAATCTATCAAATTAAAAGGAGCTCTATTAGTTTTAGTTATCAATATTCTACTGGCTAATATCACTATTATATCTGGAGCTCTATCTACATATTTTATCGACAAATATTCCTTTCTTATATTTGCTGCAATTGGACTGTACTATCTTTTCTACCCTATCCTTTGTTTGTTAGGTGAGAAATGTATGAGATATAGAGTAATGATAATTGGAATTGTGTTAATATGTGTGGGATTTGTCATCATAACTGTATGTTCAGTGGGTCTATATTTTATACAGTTTATAACATTACAGCTGTAACATTATCTATCTTATCATACTATCTTATCATACAAGTTGTCCTTTCTTTTTTTGATATGGCTTTTGAGTCTAACATTTTTCAATTTGGTAAAGATCGACTGCAGCTTTAAACATCTAAAGAGTTCAGTAGTTTTATTTACTGTGTTTTGTACATATATTATTGTCCACTAGCTGTAGTACTTGTAATGGCATCTATTGTAACAGGATTAATACATGATATCATCATGTATTACGTTTTTTCTGTTAGATTTGACTTCAGTTGTTTTTTTTTATATTCTTTGCATTCTTGCTGTTTTAAGCATCATTTGAGACATAGTGCTTTATCTTTCATGAATCTCCTCCTTCAAGACTAGATCAAGGTAAGCAGAGCAATGGAAAGCTGTACAAGTAGAGGATGTCAAAAGTGTTTTGTACATATTAAGTATTCTCTAGGGAATCTTTGGATATAGACTTCTTGATACTAAATCGAAGATATAAGATCCATATTTAGAAGTTGTGGGAAATTGTAAATATTCCTTAATTATATATTCCTTCTATTAATTCATTGCTAGTATGTTGAACATATATAGATTGGACTAGTGTCAGTATTAAAAACTTAGTTGTGTTTAACTTGAGAAAACTAATAATTTTAATTTTGTTGGGAGTATTTTGCTATTGAGACAGGTGTTGTTTTTGTTTCAATTACTTTTTTCATTACAGAATATACTTAGAAAACAAAAACAGAAATATAATGATGATGACAACAGCCAACTGTACAACTGATGTTATTTAATTTGTATCCACTATATAGTAGAGTTAGTCTTTGAAACTGTTTTCAACTATGTACATGTAGTTTTTAAAGTGACATAAAATTTTGTGTTAACTATATTATTTGTACTTGATTATTAAATATATTCTGTTTTATGTGTAACAATGTGAGTGTATTATTATTATTATAAGAAATTTTATGTATTAAATTTATTAATTTTAGAATATCAACATATTTGCACTTATTGCTTCGTATACATGAAAACTTAACATTTTTAATACAGTGTGTATATTTTATAGTCAGTAACAAACTTATCATTATGATATTTGATGACAGAAATTAAGAATTTAATAAAATTTAGAATTTAACTTTGATAAAGTCGTAACTATTTACTTAGCAATTTTTGTATAGATTTGTATTTTCATCCCTACTTTGTTTCTTTGTTTTTGGCACTGTCATCCCCATGTCATCTGAAATTTTTTATAGTTTCATTTATTTATTGTACTTGTTGATTACTATGATTTGAATTGCGTGCACATTCTGTCAAATAGTCTATAAGGTGGCTACTTATTGAAAGAAAAAATTAATTAAAAATTTGTATCATTTCTACATGACTTAATTAGTATTAGATAAGTTTAATTGGGGGTACTAGAGACTATTTATTAATATTATCGTTAAGGTCTCCTTTATTTTGCTTTGTCTTTTCAAGTTAAATACAAATGTAGTAATTGTCAATATGTCCAAGAGAAAGCACTACTTCAACACTATGCTCTTAATACATTAACTATAAGCAGCATATTATTATTTTGTGCCTGACCACTACCATTGTTTTGATTGTGGAGAAGGAGTTAATAAATAGGTTTAGGTGGTACTAATTAATACATCTAGCTATAAAAAAGTTTGTCTTAATTGTTTTCATTAAAAGATTTCAACAATATTTTTTATTAGCATTGATGCTTCATGTTCTATTGTTGCCTATTAAGATTGACTTGTTATATAATTTATTGATATATTTCATCAAGTTTATATTCAAACAATTTCCAGTTGTAATGCTAGTAGTTGATATATTAATGAGATTCAAAGTTTATATCATAGGTTCATTGATCCATTTTATGTACAATTACGTTAGATTTTCAGCAAAACAACAAAGCAGACTGACTGTTATAATAAATGTGACCTGATTTACAATAAGGGACCACTTCTGTCAAAACATTTGTGTAGAGATACATGAAAAAAGACAACTGTTTAAACACTTTAAAGACAGTTTTGTATGGATACATGCAGTTACTATGAACAGTTGTGAATATATAGCATCTGTGTGTATATAAAATAGTTTTTGGGATGTTTCAAAGGTTGTCTTTCTCATAAATTATGTCATTAATGTTTTCCCAGAAGTGGTCCCTTTTTGCAAATCCAGTTCCAACTCATTTAACTATTGTTGGTGACCTCTGATTGTTATTGAATAAATTGTTCTTTTACTAACATTCTAATGATTAATTTAAATTATCTTCAATTCAAGAGCTAAATAACTAGTTTTGTATATATATATTTAATTACTAAGTGATAATCATCTTGTTATTGTTATGACAATTATACTGAAACAAAAAACATAAAAATCATGTAAACAGTGAAAATTGTTATAATACATTTATGCTTTATTGTACATTAGCTGATACCAAGTATACACTGTATAGAGCATAAACCAGAGTTGCATGGCAGAATCAAAACCTTTAATGTCTAATAATTCTTCAAGTGAAATTAAATTGTTTTCTTGTTACAGGAGCAGGTGTAAAAATGTTTGTGTTCAATCAAAAGGAGCACTGTTAGTTTTAGTTATCGGTATTCTACTGGCTAATATCACTATTATATCTGGAGCTCTATCTACACATTTTATTGACAGATATTCCTTTCTTATATTTGCTGCAATTGGACTGTACTATCTTTTCTACCCTATCCTTGGTTTGTTAGGTGAGAAATGGATGAGATATAAAGTAATGATAATTGGAATTGTGTTAATATGTGTGGGATTTGTCATCATAACAGTATCTTTAGTGGGTCTGTACTTTTTACAGCTTAATAGCATTACAGCTGTGATTTTATCAACAACTCTAGCTTGTCCTTTCTTTCTTGGATATGGCTTGTTTCAGGCTAATGTAATCCAGTTTGGTACTGATCAGCTACAGTTTTCTCCTTCTGAAGAGTTGAGTAGTTTTATTTACTGGTTTTTGTACATGTATTATTGTCCGCTAGCTGTAGTACTCTTAATGGCATCTATTGTAACAGGATTAGTACATAATAACACTATTTATTATGTTTTAACTGTTATATATGGCTCTGGATGTTTTTTTATTTTCTTTGCAATCTTGTCTTTTTGTTGTTTTAAGCATCACTTGGTTATTGAGCCAGCTCAACACAACCATCCTGTCAAATTAATATGGAGAGTAATAAAGTATGCTTGGAAACACAAACAACCAGTGAGACGTAGTGCCTTTACATTTGGTGAATCCCCTCCCTCAAGATTAGATTTAGCTAAAGAGAGATATGGAGGACCATTTACTACTGTACAAGTAGAGGATGTGAAAAGCTTTTTATATATACTCAGTATACTCTTGGGAATCTTTGGATATGGACTTTTTGACACTAAATCAAAGATTTTAGATCAATATTTAGGAGTCGTAAGAATGAAAAATAGCACACATTACAATGTCATGGAAAGTGCTCTATTAATATATCCTCTGACAATTCCTTATTGTCTTGTTTTATTTGCTGTTCCTTTATATCAATTTATAATGGTTCCTTTCTTCTCTCACTTCATTCCTAGTATGTTGAAACGTATGTGGATTGGACTCATTGCACTGTTGGTAGAATCTATCATGATAACTCTTATTAGTTACATGATAAATCATGACTTTGGAAATGCCTCAATTAATGAAGACATCTGTTTGTCATTAATTGACAACATAACATTTGAAAATGAATTACTATCAGATAAACTCACACTACCTTTCTATATCATGGCTGTCCCTCAGTTTTTTGCTGGTATTAGTACTTTTTTTGTTCATTTCACAAGTATTGAATTTATTTTAGCTCAAGGTCCTCGTACTATGCAAGGATTGTTAATTGGAATATGGTTCATTCATAATAGTATTTACTGTGTACATCTAACTCTGGGAAGTTCACAATATGGTTGTTACTGGGAGTATTATGCTGTTAAGACAGGTGTTGTTTTTAGTTCTATCATTGTTTACACTATTGCTGCATATAAATACAAGTATAGACAACGTAATGAACTATCTGATGTTAATGAGAGAGTTATCATTACAGAATATACCGAAAGACAACTAGAGCAGAAATATTCAACAGAAGATGAAGAAAATGATGATGATGATGATGATAGTGACCATGTTTACAACTGATGTTAATTCATATGTATATAATGTGTTTTGAAGTCACTTCATTGACAATTACTTTTTTAGTGCTGACTATATTAGTTTACAATTATCTTTATTTAATTAGTATATCTTGTTTTGAATGTAACAGTGCGTGTGTACTATTATTATAAAAATAGAATGTTGGGCATAATTTTAACATGCTTTCTGCATTTAGTCATCATCAGAATTTTATATTATTTTGCATGAGAATCTCAAGTTTATTTGTGAAAACATGTTCTACATTTGGATTGAAGTATAGTGTATTAGATTTTTACTTTTATCTATGCTAAACACATAATTGTCTTTTGTCATTTGTGTTTTTGAGATTATTTCTAGTTAACTTGTACATCTGTAACATTGTGAGTGTACTATTTTATGAAAAGCATTTTAGGTATATTTAGATAAAATTTGATAAACTTCATAAGTTAATTTATTTAGTCATAAAAAAAATTTAGCATAAAACATAACTTGCTAGTGTTGAATTTAACTCATTATTGGAATTTCATTTTATTTTAGTCATTCATGAAAGCCTTTATTTCATTTAGTGAACACAAGCTTTGCTTATTATTGACGCAAAACTAAATTATAAGATTATTAATTTTATTTATTGTATATATGAAGGAGACATATGGTGTATATTATGTCTTATAGTACTGACATATATTTTTAAAAAAGTATTAATACAGTGGCTAATAAAACCATATTTTTAATTTTTTGTGGCATCCAGTCTATACAAAGAATCGCGATCAATATGTGATAACTTATAAAACAGAGAGATAAATAGTTCTGAGTATTTTTTTACTGTTACTACTTAACTGTATTTAATTAATCTTAGCAAGAGCCTATGCAGTCCTCATCTTACATAGCAAGTATGGTTGTATGTACCACAGACTATTTACTCAGTGACGTTTTGATTTAGCTCTTTAATAGAGTAATAAATCAATTTTCGGACGTCACGTATATTCGGACATTGTGTTTGAATGTTAACAGTGACTGATCAAAGCACCTAGCATCTTAAATGAAAGCTAAAGAACTGTACATTTATTATTTCAAGATTCACGAGCTTCAGAGTCTTCACGTTTGAGTAGTGGCACTTCAAACATGGCTTGCCGAAATTTCCGAATATCGGACAGAAGAGTGTATTTTCGTAGGTTGAAAAATTCTATCTAGATAGTTTACAAGTATGGTCCTACATGACAACATTCTAATCAATCTCTCTGATCAACTTCTATTCTCATCATCTCAAGAGCTGAGTAGCTTTATATATTGGTGTTTTTACTATGTTTATGTGGCTGTAATTAATTGGGCTTGTACAATCAGCAGGCATGGTTAATATTGCTCATAAGAATGCTAGCTTATATAACAATCCTTTTAAACTAATCTGGAGAGTGATGAGATATGCTTGGAAACACAAATAACTAGTGAGATGTAGTATATACCTTTACTTATGGAGAGTCTCTTCCCTCCAGACTAGACCTAGCTAAGTAGAGATATGGAAGGTCTTTTTTCACTGAACAAATAGAGGATGTCAAAAGCTTCTGTTACATATCAAGTATTCTGATTGCAGCCTATGGTATAACTCTGAATGATGATTTATCAAGCATTTCATCATAATAGTTTTCAGTTTAGAACCAACAGTCAAATAGAACTGTTGTGTTTACTGAGACAGTAGTTCTAGCTTTTCTATTATAAAAATACTATTTTTATATGCTATCTTTATTCAATTCTCCCTTTCTTTTCTTGCTACATTCCAAGCATGTTAAAATGTATGTGGATTAAACTAGTAGTTTTGTTACTATAGTTATCTGCTACAACTACTATTGCTGTTTATAATGTATAACGATTTTAACAGAGTTTGTCATGATCGTGTCTGTATTGATTTATCTGTATACCTCTTTTGTAGGAATGGAAATTTTCACATTACCATACCCAGTGTTCATTGGACCAAATTTCTTATTACGTCTTTGTATAGGCCTCCTTTTCATTGCTGGGTTTTGAATTTACATTGGCTCAAGGTCCTCGAAGTATGCAAGGATTGTTGATTCGATAATAGCTTATTAGAAACACTGTTTATAACATCAATTATGCCATTTTACCTTTTAGTTTTAGTTATCAGTATTCTACTAACTAATATAATTATTATATCTGGAGCTCTTTCTATACATTTTATTGACAAATATTCCATTGCTGTACTATTTATTCTACTTTATCTTTGGTTTATTAGATGAGAAATAGATGAGATATAAAGTAATGGTAATTGGAATTGTGTTAATATGTGTGGGACTTGTCATCATAACAGTATCTTTAGTGAGTCTATATTTTATGCAGTTTGATAGCATTGTCAATATGTCCATGAGAAAGCAATACATATAGTTTTGTAATACATTAATCAACACCATGCTCTTAATACATTAACTATAATTAGCATAGTATTATTTTGTGCCTGACCGCTATCTTTGTTTTGATTGTGGAGAAGGAGTTAATAAATATGTTTAGGTGGTACTAATTAATGCATCTAACTTTAATAAAATCTGTCCTAACAGTTTTCATTAAGAGATTTCAACAATTTTTTTATTAGCATCGATGCTTCATGTTGTATTGTTGCCTATGTAAGATTGACTCATCAAGTTTATATTTAAACATAGCAGGTGATACATAAATGAGATTCAAAGTTTATATCATAGGTTCATTGATCCATTTTATATACACTTACTTTAGATTTTCAGCAAAAACAATAAGGCAGACAGACTGTTATAATAAATATGACCTGATTTATAAAAAGGGACCACTTCTGTCAAAGCATTTGTGTAGAGATCTATGAAAAAAAAAACAACTGTTAAAACACTTTAAAAACAGTTTTGTATACGTGCATGCAATTACTATGAACAGTTGTGAATATATTTTTGGGATTTTTCAAAGGCTGTCTTTCTCATAAATTATGTCATTAATGTTTTCCCAAAAATGATCCGTGAATATATAGCAGCTGGGTGTATATAAAACAGTTTTTGTGATGTTTCAACAGTTGTCCTTCTAATACATTGTACCATGTGTTTTCCCAGAAGTGGTCCCTTATTGCAAATCATTTAATTATTGTTGGTGGCTTCTCATTGTTATTGAATAAATTGTTCGTTTGCTAATATTTTAATGATTAATTCATTTTAACTTCACTTCAAGAGCTAACATAAGTAGATTTGTATATATATATTTAATTACTAAGTGATAATCATCTTGTTATTGTTATGACTATATACTGAAACATAAAACATAAAAATCATGTAAACAGTGAAAATAATTATAATATATTCAGTATTTTTTTGTTCATTAGCTGATTCTAAGTAGACATTGTATAGAGCATAAAGCAGAGTTGAATGGCAGAATCAAAACCTTTAATGTCTAGTAACTTTTCAGGTGAAGTATATTGTCTTCTTGTTACAGGAACAGGTGTAAAAATGTTTGTGTTCGATCAAAAGGAGCACTGTTAGTTTTAGTTATCAGAATTCTAATGGCAATATCATCATTATATCCGGAGCTCTATCTACACATTTTGTTGACAGATATTCCTTTCATATGTTTGTTGCAGTTGGACTGTACTATCTTTTCTACCCTATCCTTGGTTTGTTAGGTGAGAAATGGATGAGATATAAAGTAATGATAATTGGGATTGTGTTAATATGTGTTAATATGTTACAATATTTATAACTTGTAAAAATTATTTTGGTTATGTTTTTGTCTAAGAATGTAGCATGTGTTTTACTTTATTGTCATTATAGCAGCAAAAAGGTAGTCATTATAATCGTCATTTTCTAAAACTTGTTTTAATAATGTGCTAACTAATCTTCAAATACACTACAAAAGTATAGTACACAAGTATGGACTGTATAACACTAAGTAGTAAAATGACTCCATAGTTACATTCTATAAAATGTATGAATATAATCTGATTACATTTTTCCTACCAATGGCAGTAATACAACATGTCTTTAAGTATAAATTACAATTAAATGATGCCATAGAATGTCAATCAACAAAGCTCTGTGATTTCAATTAATTGTATATATACCACTTTTAAAATAACTTCACTATTTTAACAAATTCATAGATATTTTGGCAACATGCATGGTTATAAAATAATTGAACTAAGTGTCTATGTATCAATTCCATAGTAACAGCTTACCTTTTATTTGTCTAAGAATGAACAATCATCATAGTTGTAGCAATTACCTACATGAATAGTCAATTAAATAGTACATCTACTACATTAGTAATGACATATATAGATGTGACAACTTTGGAAATGGCAGATAGAATATATGGTGTAGGCCTGAGTAAGCCCCACGTAATATAAGCAAGTTGGTGCAGATAGAATATATGGTGTAGGCCTGAGTAAGCCCCACGTAATATAAGCAAGTTGGTGCAGATAGAATATATGGTGTAGACCTGAGTAAGCCCCACGTAATATAAGCAAGTTGGTACCAGACCATTATTCATAGTATATTAGTGGAACTGTGGTAACTGGAATACCACAATTTCATAACATGGATCTGTTCTCACAATTCAACAGTCAACATTTCAGTGTATATAAATTCTTATGGTGTCAAAACAGCTCTTGAGTTTCTCGTTTATGCTATTGATGCATAGAAATACGAGTATATAGACAAATAATGAAGTATCCAATGTTAATGAAAGTATATCATACACAATATTCTGAGAGACAACTTATGTTATAGAACAACTATATATGGCTACAGAGAACATAGTGACCATTTATGTTTTGTCTGAGGTTCAGTGATGTCATATTGTCCAGATCCCACTATATTATAATTCTATTATTTACTACTTACTGGATTGTTGTAAGTATTCTCTTAAACATTGAAAAGCTAGGTTACTGCAATAGACAATTTTAACTGCCATTTTGTTTCAATAATACAGTGACTGATCATTACGTTTAACGACTCTTAATAACTTTTGAGAGGAATGTACGAGTACCTCATCATTCGATATATAGAAATCTAATTACAAAAACTATGTGGTCATTGTTTTGATTGTTGGATAGTGTTATTAATAAATGTATAGTTATTAATTGAAAAATGGCTGATGAATTAACTCCATTTATCTCTGTCTTTCGTGTTCATCCTAATATTTTGTCTTTTTTTAATAAAAGTCTTTAATCATCTACGTTAATTCTAAACGAACTCAGTTAGCGGTAGTATGGAGTATTCTATTAGTTACGTCTTATGCCAATATTCAAGTACCTAATATTAACAATAATCCCTCTCGTATGACATATTACTTTTTGTTGATTCTAACAGTCTTTTTTCCAGTTCTAGCAGTGATAGGTGATAAATAGATGAGATACAAGGTTTTACTAATTGGTTCATTGATTACGATATCTCATTTGCTGTTATGTTGGGAATTAAAATAATACACCAGTTTATTCATGTAAATATACCATTACGGCAATTTTTCAACCATTGTAATTGACCTTATGTCTTTGGTTTGATTTTGTTATAAGATACTTTTATTCAGTTTGGCACTGATCAACTTCCATTTTCATCATCTCAAGAGCTGTGTAGCTTTTATATATAGTGTTTTTATTATGTTTGTGGGGCTGTAATTGGGCTTGTACAGTCGGCAGACATGGCTAATTTTGCTCATAAGAATGTTAGCTTATATGATAACTCCCTAGTGTTATGTTTTGTAATAATGTCTATAGCAATTGCTTTGTTGTTCGTTTGTTGATTGTTTGTTGTTTCAAATATCACTTGATTATTTAGCCAGCACAGCACAACAATCCTTTTAAACTAATTTGGAGAGTGATGAGATATGCTTAGAAACACAAACACTAGTGAGCCTTTACTTATGGAGAGTCTTTTCCCTCCAGACTAGACATAGCTAAGTAGAGATACGGAGGACCATTTTTCACTGAACAAATAGAGGGTGTCAAAAGTTTCAAGTATTCTGATTACAGCCTATGGTATAACTCTGAATGATGATTTAACAAGCCTTTCATCATAATATTTTTCAGTTTAGAACCACAGTCAAATAGAACTGTTGCGTTTACTGAGACAGTAGTTCTAGCTTTCCATTATAAAAATACCATTTTTTATATGCTATCTTTATTTAAATAGGACAATTTATAATTGTCCCTTTCTTTTCTTGCTACATTCCAGGCATGTTAAAATGTATGTGGATTCAACTAGTAGTTTTGTTACTATAGTTATAATGTATAACGATGTTAGCAGAGTTTGTCACGATTGTGTCTGTTTTCAATTATTTATATATAATACCTCTTTTGTAGGAACAGAAATTTTCATATTACCATACCCTGTGTTCATTGGACCAAATTTCTTATTATGTCTTTGTATAGGCCTTCTTTTCATTGCTGGATTTGAATCTATATTGGCTCAAGGTCCTCGAAGTATGCAAGGATTGTTGATTGGATAATAGCTTATTGGGAACACTGTTCATAACATCAATTATACCATTTTGCCTTTTATATATATGTGACTAGATTTGCAAAAAGGGACCACTTCTGTCAAAATAATTGTGACCTGATTTGACATAAGTGGTCCCTTTTTTGCAAACAGGTCACATATATAGATATATACATATATACATATATACATTCATACATAATACCTACATACCTACATACATACATACATACATACATACACTGTAAAATTGATTTGTTGATTTAACCAATGTATTGTTATACAGGTTACAGGTAGTAAACTATTATGATGTAAAAATAGACATAACACTGTTTTGATTACTAATGTACTATTGTTATGTAGCTATTGGTACATCAGTAATAAAATCAGTGTTATGTTTACTTTCACATCATATTAAGTTTGCTACATGCAACCTGTATAACAATATATTAGTTAAATCAACAAATCAATTTTTACAGTGTACATACATACATACATACATACATACATACATACATACATACATACATACATATATATATATATATAATATATATATATATATATATATATATATCTTCTATTGATATGATTACTTTTCTGCATTTCTTGTTATTTTATAGCTATGATTCTGAAAGTAAACTATAATAGTTATGTAAATAGTAACAAGTTTTTAAAAATACACATACTATAGTTTTTATTAATTTATTTGCCAATACTAAATAGATCATGTATGAATCATAAAGCAGAGTTGAATGGCAGAATCAATACCTTTAATATCTAATAACGTTTCAAATAAAAATATATTGTTTTCCTGTTTCAGAAGCAGGTGCAAATATGTCTGCATTCAATCAAAAGGAGCACTGTTGGTTTTAGTTATCAGTATACTACTGGCTAATATAACTATTATATCTGGAGGTCTTTCTACACATTTCATTGACAAATATTCCTTTCTTATATTTGCTGCAATTGGACTGTACTATCCTTTCTACCCTATGCTTGGTTTGTTAGGTGAGAAATGGATGAGATATAAAGTAATGATAATTGGAATTGTGTTAATATGTGTGGGATTTGTCATTACAACTGTATGTTCAGTGGCTCTGTATTTTATAAAACTTAATAATATTACAGCTGTGACCTTAGCAATAACTGTAACTTGTCCTTTCTTTCTTGGATATGGTATGCTTCAGGCTAATGTTATCCAGTTTGGTACTGATCAGCTACAGTTTTCTCCTTCTGAAGAGTTGAGTAGTTTTATTTACTGGTTTTTGTACATGTATTATTGTCCGCTAGCTGTAGTACTAGTAATGGCATCTATTGTAACAGGATTAGTACATAATAACACTATCTATTATGTTTTTACTGTTGTATATGGCTCTGGATGTTTTTTTATTTTTTTTGCAATTTTGTCTTTTTGTTGCGTTAAACATCACTTGGTTATTGAGCCAGCTCAACACAACAATCCTGTCAAATTAATATGGAGAGTGATAAAGTATGCTTGGAAACACAAACAACCAGTGAGACGTAGTGCCTTTACATTTGGTGAATCCCCTCCCTCAAGATTAGACTTAGCTAAAGAGAGATATGGAGGACCATTTACTACTGTACAAGTAGAGGATGTGAAAAGCTTTTTATATATACTCAGTATACTTTTGGGAATCTTTGGATATGGACTTCTTGACACTAAATCAAAGATTTTAGATCAATATTTAGGAGTCGTGAGAATGAGAAATGGCACACATTACAATGTCATGGAAAGTGCTTTATTAATATATCCTCTGACAATTCCTTATTGTCTCGTTTTATTTGCTGTTCCTTTATATCAATTGATAATGGTTCCTTTCTTCTCTCGATTCATTCCTAGTATGTTGAAACGTATGTGGATTGGACTCATTGCACTGTTGGTAGAATCTATCATGACAACTATTATTAGCTACGTGATAAATCATGAGTTTGGAGATGCCTCAATTAGTGAAGACAACTGTTTGTCATTCATTGACAACAACATAACATTTGAAAATGGATTACAATCAGATGAACTCACACTACCTTTCTATATCATGGCTGTCCCTCAGGTTTTTGCTGGTATTAGTATTTTTTGTATTCGTTTCACAATTATTGAATTTATTTTAGCTCAAGGTCCTCGTACTATGCAAGGATTGTTAATTGGAATATCGTTCATTAATAATAGCATTTACTGTGTACATCTAACTCTGGCAGGCTCACGATATGGTTGTTACTGGGAGTATTATGCTGTTAAGACAGGTGTTCTTTTCATTTTACTTGTTATTTACAGTATTGCTGCATGTAAATACAAGTATAGACAACGTAATGAACTATCTGATGTTAATGAGAGAGTTATCATTACAGAATATACTGAGAGACAACTAGAGCAGAAATATTTAACAGAAGATGAAGAAAATGATGATGATGATGATGATGATAGTGACCATAATTACAACTGATGTTAATTCATATGTATATAAAGTGTTTTGAAGTCACTTCATTGACAATGAGTTATTTAGTGCTGACTATATTAGTTTACAACTATCTTTATTTGATTAGTATATCTTGTTTTTAATGTAACAGTGTGTGTGTACTATTATTATGAAATAGAAAGTTGGCCATAATTTGAACAGGTGTTCTTGATTTAGTCATTATCAGAATTCCATTTTATTTCAGTCTTTCATGAGAATCTCAAGTTCATTTGTGAACACATGTTTTAAATTGGATTGAAGTACAGTGTATTAGATTTTTACTTTTATCTATGCTAAACACATAATTGTCTTTTGTCATTTGCGTTTTTGAGATTATTTCTAGTAAACTTGTACATCTGTAACATTATGAGTGTAATATTTTATGAAAAGCGTTTTAGGTATATTTAGATAAAATTTGATAAACTTTATGAGTTAATTTATTTACTCATAAAAATAATTTAGCATAACCCATAACTTGCTAGTGTTGAATTTAACTCATTATTGGAATTCCATTTTATTTTAGTCATTCATGAAAGCCTTTATTTCATTTAGTGAACACAAGCATTGTATATTATTGACGCAAAACTAAATTATAAGATTATTAATTTTATCTATTGTATATAAGAATGAGAGATATGGTGTATATTATGTCTTATAATTATAATTATATGCTTGGAAACACAAACAACCAGCGAGACGTAGTGCCTTTACATTTGGTGAATCCCCTCCTTCAAGATTAGACTTAGCTAAAGAGAGATATGGAGGACCATTTACTACTGTACAAGTAGAGGATGTGAAAAGCTTTTTATACATACTCAGTATACTTTTGGGAATCTTTGGATATGGACTTCTTGACACTAAATCAAACATTTTAGATCAATATTTAGGAGTCATAACAATGACAAATGGCACACATTACAGTGTCATGGAAAGTGCTCTATTAATATATCCTCTAACAATTCCTTATTGTCTCGTTTTATTTGCTGTTCCTTTATATCAATTTATAATGGTTCCTTTCTTCTTTCGCTTCATTCCTAGTATGTTGAAACATATGTGGATTGGACTTATGGCACTGTTGTTAGAATCTATCATGACAACTCTTGTTAGTTACATGATAAATCATGACTTTGGAAATGCCTTAATTAATTAAGATATCTGTTTGTCATTCACTGCTAACATAACCTTTGAAAATGGATTACAATCAGGTGAACTCACACTACCTTTCTATATTATGGCTGTCCCTCAGTTTTTTTGCTGGAATTAGTATTGTTTTGGTTTGGTTCACAACTATTGAATTTATTTTAGCTCAAGGTCCTCGTACTATGCAAGGATTGTTAATTGGAATATGGTTAATTAATAATACCATTTATTGTTTACATCTAACTCTGGGAAGTTCACAATATGGTTGTTACTGGGAGTATTATGCTGTTAAGACAGGTGTTGTATTTATTTCAGTCATTGTTTACACTATTGCTGCATGTACTAGAGACTATTTATTGATATTATTGCTAAGGTCTTTTTTATTTTGCTTTGTTTTTTCAAGTTAAATGCAAGTTCATGTTAACAATAGATGTATTATTAGTGATGAAATACAGAGTAACAAATGTAAGAATCAAGACTACATAAAGACTACATCATGTTTGTTTTGTGCAGTTTCTATAGGTCCAAGAGAAAGCACTATTTAGTTTTGTAATACATTAATCAACACCATCCTCTTAATACATTAACTATAAGCAGCATAGTATTATTTTGTGTCTGACCACTACCTTAGTTTTGATTGTCAACAAGGAGTCAGTTAATGCTTTAGGTGGTATTAATTAATACATCTAACTTTAATAAAATGTGTCCTAACAGTTTTTATTAAGAGTTTTCAACATTTTTTATTAGTGTTGATGCTTCATGTTCTATTAGTCATCATTTGTTGTCTATGAAATATTGACTAGTTATATGATTTATTGATATATTTCATCAAGTTTATATTCAAATAATTTCCAGTTGTAGCACTAGTAATTGATACATGAATGTGATTCATGTATGTATTCATGATTACAACTGATGTTAATTCACACATTTTCATTGACAATGAGTTATTTAGTGGTGACTATATTAGTTTCCAACTATCTTTATTTGATTAGTACATCCAGAAGTAATGTGCAAATGTACTGTAATGAAAATAGAGTGTTGAACATAATTTGAACATATCTTTTGATTTAGTCATAAAACAAAGCACATGATATGTATGTATATATATATATATATATATATATATATATATATATATATATATATATATATGTAGTGCCAGAAAAAAGGACCAGTCCATTTATTTAGCCATTTACTCTAACAATTTAGCTAATTTTTTGACATCAATTTTTTCAAGTTCAAATTAATTAAGTGTAATAATTGTCAATATTTCATTGTCAACAATAAATTCATCATTAGTAATTAAATATAGAGTACATTTGTAAGATTGATATCTATCTAAAGATTACATGTCTGCTTTGGGCAGTTCTTATAGGTTAAAGCGAAGTGCATACTTTGTTAGGTATAATTAGCTCCAGCTTTAATTTTTGTCTGTTAGTGTTTTAGATGTAACTTATAATTTGTATCAACGTAATGGATACAGTTTAACTTAATAATTGGTTATGGTTTGAACAGTATGTTTGTGTTGATTTGTCAACTATTTGTAAATTGATTAATGTGTTTATATAGTGTGAATTAGATAGAATCAATTTTTAAAGGAACAATGATTTCTTATAACTAGCATAATGAACTTGTAGGATAAAAATACCTACCATATCATCTGACACTATCTCAACTTCTTGTACAATTGGCTCATTTAAAATAAAAGGATTAAGACTTGTTTAAATTTTCTAGCTTATTAATGTCTAAAGATATTGTTACAATTTTGGTACCAAAATCAGTAATTTAATTTGGTTAGTTCAGTGGCATCATGGCGATTCCATATATAGGCATTTCCAAACAGATAAGGTTAGAGGCAGCCATACTATCATTAGAAGCAATTTTATTTATAGTTCATTTTATAAATAAATAAAATTACTCACTGTTGAGGTGTACAGCTGTGGGCAACATCTATATAGGAAGAAGATTTCTAACTAAATTTACTGTGCTTCTCTAAAGTTGAAAGATAAGTGATATTTTATTATTGTTACTGTACGTACTGTGTGAGCTAAAAATACTTAATCCTGATATATGTGCCTAAGGTGAATCTGGGGACTAATAACAAGTTGTGAAGGTCTTTTATGATATACACCAAAAATTCATGATAATATGATGTATATTCAACAGCTTTTGAGAACATCTACACTGTGAAAAATTAAGATACTATTTTCTTAATTGCTAATATATTACTGTTTTTTAGCTAAATAAACAGTAGTACATTAGTAATCTAAACAGTGTTACATTGACTTTTTACATTATACTAAGTTTGTTACATGCAACCTGTATAACAACAATATATTGGTAAATCAACAGTGTAAATTTCAACAACTTCAATCACAATTAAGGATCTATCTATCCATCCATCCATCTATCCATCCAACCATCCATCCCTCCATCCATCCATCCATCCATCCATCCATCCATCCATCCATCCACCCACCCATCCATCCATCCATCCATCCATCCATCCATCCATCCATCCATCCATCCATCCATCCATCCATCCATCCATCCATCCATCCATCCATCCATCCATCCATCCATCCATCCATCCATCCATCCATCCATCCATCCATCAATCTATCTATCTACTTATTTATCTATCTATTTATCTATCTATCTATTTATCTATCTATCTATGTATATACATATATTATTACTAATTGCTAATCAACTTGTTATTGTTATGACTATGTATTGAAACTAAAAACATAAGTAAACAGTGAAAATTATTATAACACATTTACTGCTTTTTTGCTCATTAGCTGATTCTAAGTAGACATTTTATAGAGCTAAAGCAGAGTTGAATGGCAGAATCAAAACCTTTAATGTCTAATAACTCTTCAGGTGAAAGTATATTGTCTTCTTGTTTCAGTAAAAGGTGTAAAAATGTTTGTGTTCAATCAAAAGGAGCACTGTTAGTTTTATTTATCAGCATTCTACTGGGTAATATCATCATTATATCTGGAGCTCTATCTACACATTTTATTGACAGATATTCCTTTCTTATATTTGCTGCAGTTGGACTGTACTATCTTTTCTACCCTATCCTTGGTTTGTTAGGTGAGAAATGGATGAGATATAAAGTAATGATAATTGGAATTGTGTTAATATGTGTGGGATTTGTCATCATAACAGTATCTTTAGTAGGCCTGTACTTTTTACAGCTTAATAGTGTTACAGTTGTGATTTTATTGACGACTTTAGCTTGTCCTTTCTTTCTTGGATATGGCTTGTTTCAGGCTAATGTGATCCAGTTTGGTACTGATCAACTACAGTTTTCTCCTTCTGAAGAGTTAAGTAGTTTTATTTCTTGGCTTTTGTACATGTATTATTGCCCACTAGCTGTAGTACTTGTAATGGCATCTATTGTAACAGGATTAGTACACAATAACACTATCTATTATGCCTTTACTGTTATATTTGGCTCTGGATGTTTTTTAATTTTCTTTGCAATCTTGTCTTTTTGTTGTTTTAAACATCATTTGGTTATTGAGCCAGCTCAACACAACAATCCTGTCAAATTAGTATGGAGAGTGATAAAGTATGCTTGGAAACACAAACAACCAGTGAGACGTAGTGCCTTTACATTTGGTGAATCCCCTCCTTTAAGGTTAGATTTAGCTAAAGAGAGATATGGAGGACCATTTACTACTGTACAAGTAGAGGATGTGAAAAGCTTTTTATATATACTCAGTATACTCTTGGGAATCTTTGGATATGGACTTCTTGACAGTAAATCAAAGATTTTGGATCAATATTTAGGAGTCGTGAGAATGAAAAATAGCACACATTACAGTGTCATGGAAAGTGCTCTATTAATATATCCTCTAACAGTTCCTTATTGTGTCGTTTTATTTGCTGTTCCTTTATATCAATTTATAATGGTTCCCTTCTTCTCTCGTTTCATTCCTAGTATGTTGAAACGTATGTGGATTGGACTCATGGCTCTGTTGGTAGAATCTATCATGACAACTCTTATTAGTTACATGATAAATCATGACTTTGGAATTGCCTCAATTAATGAAGACATCTGTTTGTCATTCATTGACAACATAACATTTGAAAATGAATTACAATCAGATAAACTAACACTACCTTTCTATATCATGGCTGTCCCTCAGCTTTTTGCTGGTATTAGTATTTTTGGGGTTCATTTCACAAGTATTGAGTTTATTTTAGCTCAAGGTCCTTGTACTATGCAAGGATTGTTAATTGGAATATGGTTCATTAATAATAGCATTTACTGTGTACATCTAACTCTGGCAAGCTCACGATATGGTTGTTACTGGGAGTATTATGCTATTAAGACAGGTGTTGTTTTCATTTCAGTCATTGTTTACACTATTGCTGCATATAAATACAAGTATAGACAACGTAATGAACTATCTGATGTTAATGAGAGAGTTATCATTACAGAATATACCGAAAGACAACTAGCGCAGAAATATTCCACAGAAGATGAAGAAAATGACAATGATGATCATGAGAGTGACCATAATTACAACTGATGTTAATTCATATGTATATAAAGTGTTTTGAAGTCACTTCATTGACAATGAGTTATTTAGTGCTGACTATATTAGTTTACAACTATCTTTATTTGATTAGTATATCTTGTTTTGAATGTAGCAGTGTGTGTGTACTATTATTATGAAAATAGAAAGTTGGACATAATTTGAACATGCTTTCTTGATTTAGTCATCAACAGAATTCCATTTTATCTCAGTCTTTCATGAGAATCTCAAGTACATTTGTGAACACATGTTCTACATTAGATTGAAGTATGTATAGTCGTTAACAGTGACTGATCAAAGCACCTAGCATCTTAAATGAAAGCTTAAGAACTGTATATTTATTATTCTAAGATTCATGAGCTTCAAAGTCTCCACGTTTGAGTAGTGGCACTTCAAACATGGCTTGCCGAAATTCGGAATATCGGACAGAAGAGTGTGTTTTCGTAAGGTGAAAAATTCTATCTACATAGTTTACAAGTGTGGTCCTACATAACAACATTCTAATCAATGTCTCTGATCAACTTCTATTTTCATCATTTCAAGAGCTGAGTAGCTTTATATATTGGTGTTTTCACTATGTTTATGTGGCTGTAATTAATTGGGCTTGTACAATCAGCAGGCATGGTTAATTTTGCTCATAAGAATGTTAGCTTATATGATAACTACTTCGTGTTATGTTTTGTAATAATGTCTATAGCAATTGGTTTGTTGTTTGTTTGTTTTTTCAAATGATACTTGATTATTTAGCCAGCTCAGCACAACAATCCTTTTAAACTAATCTGGAGAGTGATGAGATATGCTTGGAAACACAAATAACTAGTGAGATTTAGTACCTTTACTTATGGAGAGTCTCTTCCCTCCAGACTAGACCTAGCTAAGTAGAGATATGGAAGGCCATTTTTCACTGAACAAGTAGAGGATGTCAAAAGCTTCTGTTACATATCAAGTATTCTGATTGCAGCCTATGGTATAACTCTGAATGATGATTTATCAAGCATTTCATCATAATAGTTTTTAGTTTAGAACCAACAGTCAAATAGAACTGTTGTGTTTACTGAGACAGTAGTTCTAGCTTTTCTATTATAAAAATACTATTTTTATATGCTATCTTTATTCAATTCTCCTTCCTTTTCTTGCTACATTCTAATCATGTTAAAATGTATGTAGATTGAACTAGTAGTTTTGTTACTATAGTTATCTGCTACAACTATTATTGCTGTTTATAATGTATAACGATGTTAGCAGAGTTTTCTCATGATTGTGTCTGTATTGATTTATCTGTATATAATACCTCTTTTGTAGGAACGGAAATTCTCACATTACCATACCCTGTGTTCATTGGACCAAATTTCTTATTACGTTTTTGTATAGGCCTCCTTTTCATTGCTGGGTTTGAATTTACATTGGCTCAAGTTCCTCGAAGTATACAAGGATTGTTGATTGGATAATAATTTATTAGAAACACTGTTCATAACATTAATTATGTCATTTTACCTTTTATATATATATACATACATACATACATATATACATACATACATACATACATACATACATACATACATACAGACAGATAACATGCATACATACATACATACATACATACATACATACATACATACATACATACATACATACATGCATACATACATACATACATACATACATACATACATACATACATACATACATACATACATACATACATATATACATACATGCATGCATACATACATACAAACACACATGCATACATACATACATACATGCATACATACATGCATACATGCATACATACATACATGTATACATATATGTGTGTGTGTGTGTGTGAGCCGATTTGCAAAAAGGGACCACTTCTGTTAAAACATCTCAAAAACATACAGTTGTTATGTACATAGCCATGCATTTTTCAATGAATGTTTACTAAATTATACTTCAGTTTAATAACAATAGATAACTCGGAATGCAAACTTTAGTAAATCTTTTATTTTAAAAATTGCTTACATACAGGCAAGTGTTTTTAATAGTTTAATAGAAGTGGTCCCTTTTCACAAATCAGGTCACATATATATATATTTTCTATTGATATGATTACTTTTCTACGTTTCTTGTTATTTTAGAGCCATGCATTTTTCAATGGATGTTTACTAAATTTTATTTCAGTTTAAAAACAATAGATAAAAGATTAAAGATATATATATATATACATATATAATTACTAATTGCTAATCATCTTGTTATTGTTATGAATATGTATTGAATTAAAAACATAACGATCATGTAAACAGTGAAAATTATTATAACACATTTACTGTTTTTTTGTTCATTAGGTGATTCTAAGTAGATATTGTATAGAGCATAAACCAGAATTGAATGGCAGAATCAAAACCTTTAATGTCTAATAATTCTTCAGGTGAAAGTATATTGTCTTCTTGTTATAGGAGCAGGTGTAAAAATGTTTGTGTTCGATCAAAAGGAGTATTGCTAGTTTTATTTATCAGCATTCTACTGGGTAATATCATCATTATATCTAGAGCTCTATCTACACATTTTGTTGACAGATATTCCTTTCTTATATTTGCTGCAGTTGGACTGTACTATCTTTTCTATCCTAGCCTTGGTTTGTTAGGTGAGAAATGGATGAGATATAAAGTAATGATAATTGGAATTGTGTTAATATTTGTGGGATTTGTCATCATAACAGTATCTTTAGTGGGCCTGTACTTTTCACAGTTTAATAGCATTACAGTTGTGATTTTATCGACAGCTCTAGCTTGTCCTTTCTTTCTTGGATATGGCTTGTTTCAGGCAAACGTAGTCCAGTTTGGTACTGATCAACTACAGTTTTCTCCTTCTGCAGAATTGAGTAGTTTTATTTACTGGTTTTTATACATGAATTATTGTCCACTAGCTGTAGTACTTGTAATGGCATCTATTGTAAAAGGATTAGTACATAACAACACTATCTATTATGTTTTTACTGTTATATATGGCTCTGGATGTTTTTTATTTTCTTTGCAATCTTGTCTTTTTGTTGTTTTAAACATCATTTGGTTATTGAGCCAGCTCAATACAACAATCCTGTCAAATTAATATGGAGAGTAATAAAGTATGCTTGGAAACACAAACAACCAGTGAGATGTAGTGCTTTTACATTTAGTGAATTTCCTACTTCAAGATTAGATTTAGCTAAAGAGAGATATGGAGGACCATTTACTACTGTACAAGTAGAGGATGTGAAAAGCTTTTTATATATACTCAGTATACTTTTGGGAATCTTTGGATATGGACTTCTTGACACTAAATCAAAGATTTTAGATCAATATTTAGAAGTTGTGAGAATGAGAAATGGCATAGATTACAATGTCATGGAAAGTGCTTTATTAATATATCCTCTGTCAATTCCTTATTGTCTCGTTTTATTTGCTGTTCTTTTATATCAATTTATAATGGTTCCTTTCTTCTCTTGCTTCAATCCTACTATGTTGAAACATATGTGGATTGGTCTCATGGCTCTGTTGGTAGAATCTATCATGACAACTCTTATTAGTTACATGATAAATCATGACTTTGGAAATGCCTCTATTAATTAAGACATCTGTTTGTCATTCACTGCTAACATAACTTTTGAAAATAGATTACAACCAGATGAACTCACACTACCTTTCTATATCATGGCTGTCCCACAGTTTTTTGCTGGTATTAGTATTTTTTGGTTTGGTTCACAACTATTGAATTTATTTTAGCTCAAGGTCCTCGTACTATGCAAAGATTGTTAATTGGAATATGGTTCATTTATAATAGCATTTATTGTTTACATCTAACTCTGGCAAGCTCACAATATGGTTGTTACTGGGAGTATTATGCTGTTAAGACAGGTGTTGTTTTCATTTCAGTCATTGTTTACACTATTGCTGCATGTAAATACAAGTATAGACAACGTAATGAACTATCTGATGTTAATGAGAGAGTTATTATTACAGAATATACCGAAAGACAACTAGAGCAGAAATATTCCACAGAAAATGAAGAAAATGATGTTGATGATGATAGTGGCCATGATTACAACTAACGTTAATTCATATGTATATAATGTGTTTTGAAGTCACTTCATTGACAATGAGTTATTTAGTGCTGACTATATTAGTTTACAATTATCGTTATTTGATTAGTATATCTTGTTTTTAATGTAACAATGTGTGTGTACTATTATTATGGAAGTAGAAAGTTGAACATAATTTGAACATGCTTTCTTGATTTAGTCATCAACAGAATTCCATTTTATTTCAGTCTTTCATGATAATCTCAAGTTCATTTGTGAACACATTTTCTACATTTGCAGTAACTTCAACTAACCGAGAGCTCTGTTCTTCTGTTCTTTAATTCTAGTCTATATATATATATATATATATATTTATATATATATATATATATATATATATATATATATATATGTAGTGCTAGAAAAAAGGACCAGTCCATTTATTTAGCCATTTGCTCTAATGATTTAGCTATGTTTTTGACATCAATTTTTTAAAGTTTAAATTAAGTGTAATAATTGTCAATATTTCATTGTCGACAATAAATTTATCATTAGTGGTTAAATATAGAGTACATTTGTAAGATTGATATCTATCTAAAGATTACATGTCTGCTTTGGGCAGTCCTTATAGGTTAAAGCAAAGTGCATACTTTGTTATGTATAATTAGCTTCTGCTTTAATTTTTGTCTATTAGTGTTTTAGATGTAACTTATAATTTGTATCAATGTAATGGATACAGTTTAACTTAATAATTGGTTATGGTTTGAACAGTATGTTTGTGTTGATTTGTCAACTATTTGTAAATTGATTAATGTGTTTATATAGTGTGAATTAGATAGAATCTATTTTTAAAGGAACAATGATTTCTCATAACTAACATAATGAACTTGTAGGATAAAAATACCTACCATATCATCTGGCACTATATCAACTTCTTGTACAATTGGCTCATTTAAAATCAAAGGATTAGGACTTGTTTAAATTTTCAAGGTTATTAATGTCTAAAGATATTGTTACAATTTTGGTACCAAATTCAGTAATTTTAATTTGGTTAGTTCAGTGGCATCATGGTGATTCCATATATAGGCATTTCCAAACAGATAAGGTTACAGGCAGCCAAACTATCACGAGAAGCCATTATAATTATAGTTCATTATATAAATAAAATTATTTACTGTTGAGGTGTACAGCTGTAGGCAGCATCTATATAGGAAGGTTTTCTCACTAAATTTACTGTGCTTCTCTAAAGTTGAAAGATAAGTGATATTTTATTATTGTTACTGTACGTACTGTGTGAGCTAAAAATACTTAATCCTGATATATCTGTCCAAGGTGAATCTGGGGACTAATAACAAGGTGTGAAGGTCTTTTATGATATACACCAAGAATTCATGATAATACGATGTATTTCGAGAACATCTACACTGTAAAAAATTAAGATACTATTTTCTTGATTGCTAATGTCTACTGTTTTTTTAGCTAAATAAACAGTAGTACATTAGTAATCTAAACAGTGTTACATTGACTTTTCACATTATACTAAGTTTGTTACATGCAACCAGTATAACAACAATATATTGGTTAAATCAACAGTGTAAATCTTCAACAACTTCAATCACAATTAAGGATCTATCTATCTATCTATACATCCATCCATCCATCTATTTATCTATCTATCTCAGAGGCGGAGGAACATATTTTATACAAAATAATTATACTAATAAGCAAAATTTAAAAAAATGTTATCAATATTATGCATTGTCACAGTATATATTAACCAAAAAATCGATTTCTTCTATTGTTTTTGACAACAAAGTCAAATTATCAGTGCGCTGTTGATGAGTATGTAAAAAAAGTAGGTGATTGAGTCGTTTTTGAGTCATCGTGGAACATAAGTATGTCTTTAAACGACGCAAACCTGAAAATGTCCTCTCGGAAGTTGCCAAGGTAAGTGGGATAGTGTAATATATACATAAAAGTCTGTGTACTTCAATCAACACCGTCTTTGGAAATTCACAGGCATTGAATATTTCACAAATTGTATTTAGTGATGTCATCTTTTTCATAGTGAAACCAAATTCTTTGTTGGCAGTTCAAATAACATCAGGTAACATTGATAACTGAACGCAAAGGCAGTCAACTTTTAAGTCTGCAGCATATATATCTGCCACAGATTGAAGAAACTCAACACTTGTGGCATTACAAGAATTCACCAGAAGCTGCTCTATATCATGAAAAAACATGAAAGAAGGCTGATGAAATCAACTTCTTATCTCACTTATCAATAAGTCCAGTACCTCAAAATATTTATGCCTGTACATATCTCTAGCTGAGTTGTATTGATGCTCTGCAGCACCATCATTGTACCGCTTTGGTAGCTTTTTTTTTCTAGGCAGTGTAGGTTCTTCAGTGTAGGACTTGGCCTCTTCTAATACAGAATCATATAATTTATCAAATACAGAATCACTTCGCTGTCTTTCCAAAAATGCTAGTGCAGCATTAACAGCTGATGAGACTTCTTGGGCATTAATATCTTTGTATATTGTAAAGTTGCTGAAAGTTGTTCTGAGGCTCCAAAAACAAGATGGGATAGTTTTAGTCCAAAATAAGCTTCAAATGTCTCCATGATCGATAACAAACCAGCTGCCTTCATTGATGTCTCAGGTGATGATTCTGCTGCTATTTGAGAGAGCTCTTCACAAACTACAATATAGTTTTTCAAAATTGCATCAATGGAGCCTGTTCAGACTGTCCATCTGGTAGTACATAATGCCTAGAGAACCAGGACTCAATCGATCTCTTATATGTCAGAAAAGAGCCAAGCGTTTAGGAAAAGCACGTATAATGGAGGATAGCTCAAAGGCAAGTCCAATAGCTTCCCTAACACATGCACATCTTTTACCACATACAATCTTGCAAACATAAATTTAGTGAATGTGCCACACAATGCACAAATAATGCACTCTTCTGCTCTTGCTGTAGACATGTTGCAACTCCTGTAAGATGTTCTGCCACGTTTGCAGCCCCATCATAGGCTTGGCCCCGACATTGACTAATTTGAAGACAACAATGAATCAAAGCATCTTTAATTGTGCTTGTAATAGTTGCAGCATCTGTTTGTTCCACCTCACACAAAGAAATAATATACTCATTGATAATGTAATTAGTGTCCACCCAACACAAGGAAATGGCCAGTTGTTCAGTGTGAGTGATATCACTGGTCTAATCAGCTATTATAGCAAACCACTCAGCTATCCTGATTTCATCCAGAAGTCCTTGGAGGAGTTGGTGGGCCATCATCTCAATCAGCTCATTTATAATTTTGTGAGATAAATATTGACCTTCATCAATGAATGACTGAAGACCTTCAACATCTGTTTGTTGCTGTTTCAAAAGTTGAAAAGGTTACCTTCATCACCTTTGTGACCTCTTAGAGGTATTTCTTGTCGTGCTAAATATCTAATGGAAGACAGAAGCTTCAAGAGAATTTTTCTTCTTCTTTCTTGGTCAAGTCTCAGTTGATTTGATAGTGTAGTAGCTACTGATGTCCTTTTCAGCATTTCAAGCTTCAAACAGGCCTCAAGGTGCAATTGGCATTGTTCATGTTCTTTGAAATGTTCTTTTGCTTTTTTCCAGTTTTCAAATCCAGTGCTTATAAATGCTTCTTTATGCTTCTTAGTAAAACATATTAATCCTCTTCTCACTGCTGTACGACAATAATAACAGTAAGTCTTATTCTGTGTTACACAATAAGTAAGCCATTTATGTTGACTGAACCATATACTCTTGAACATACAACATTGGTTTCCTTACTTTCGTTTTGATGTGGCAAAATCAATATGAGAATGATAAGGCTGGGGTAGATTATCATCACAATATTCTGATGAGCAATCACTAATAGCCTGAGAATTACAGGCACAGACAACACCATACTCAGTTTCATCACTTTCATGTGTTAGTTCATACCCAATTTCTGTATTATCTAAATCTGCTGCCGAGTCAGTGTCAGCATTCTCGATCATGGCTTCATTTGGATTATTAAGTTGTGAGGTTACTTGAGGTCCACTCTGTATGAAAAACGAAGCAATACTGGATTGTTTCAACATGTCGATCAAAAGTTGAATCCACAGGGTTAAATGTTATTATTAATTAAAAAATGATCTTTTAAATTTAAGAGGGCTATAGCCCCGTAGCCCCGTGGTTCCGCCGCCTTTCATCTATCTATTTATATATATATATATATTATTACTAATTGCTAATCATCTTGTTATTGTTATGACTATGTATTGAAACTAAAAACATAAGTAAACAGTGAAAATTATTATAACACATTTACCGCTTTATTGTTCATTAGCTGATTCTAATTAGACATTGTATAGAGCAGCATAAAGCAGAGTTGAATGGCAGAAACAAAACATTTATTGTCTAATAACTCTTCAGGTGAATATATATTGTCTTTTTGTTACAGGAGCAGGTGTAAAAATGTTTGTGTTCAATCAAAAGGAGCACTGTTAGTTTTAGTTATCAGTATCTTACTGGCTAATATAACTATTATATCTGGTGCTCTTTCTACACAATTTGTTGACAGATATTCCTTTCTTATATTTGCTGCAATTGGACTGTCCTATCTTTTCTACCTATCCTTGGTTTGTTTGGTGAGAAATGGATGAGATATAAAGTAATTATAATTGGAATTGTGTTAATATGTGTGGGATTTGTCATCATAACAGTATCTTTAGTGCGCCTCTATTTTTCACAGCTTAATAGCACTACAGGTGTGATTATTTTATTGACAACTCTAGCTTGTCCTCTCTTTCTTGGATATGGTTTGTTTCAGACAAATGTGATCCAGTTTGGTACTGATCAACTACAGTTTTCTCCTTCCAAAGAGTTGAGTAGTTTTATTTACTGGCTTTTGTACATATATTATTGCCCACTAGCTGTAGTACTTGTAATGGCATCTATTGTAACAGGATTAGTACATAATAACACTATCTATTATATCTTTACTGTTATATTTGGCTCTGGATGTTTTTTAATTTTCTTGCAATCGTGTCTTTTTGTTGTTTTAAACATCACTTGGTTATTCAGCCAGCTCAACACAACAATCCTGCCAAATTAATATGGAGAGTAATAAAGTATGCTTGGAAACACAAACAACCAGTGAGACGTAGTGCCTTTACATTTGGTGAATCCCCTCCTTCAAGATTAGACTTAGCTAAAGAGAGATATGGAGGACCATTTACTACTGTACAAGTAGAGGATGTCAAAAGCTTTTTATACATACTCAGTATACTTTTGAGAATCTTTGGATATGGACTTCTTGACACTAAATCAAAGATTTTAGATCAATATTTAGGAGTCGTGAGAATGAGAAATGGCACACTTTACAATGTCATGGAAAGTGCTCTATTAATATATCCTCTGACAATTTCTTATTGTCTCGTTTTATTTGCTGTTCCTTTATATAAATTTATAATGGTTCCTTTCTTCTCTCGCTTCATACCTAGTATGTTGAAACATATGTGGATTGGACTCATTGCACTGTTGGTAGAATCTATCATGACAACTCTTATTAGTTACATGATAAATCATGACTTTGGAAATGCCTCAATTAATGAAGACATCTGTTTGTCATTCATTAACAACATAACATTTGAAAATGGATTACAACAAGATGAACTCACACTACCTTTCTATATCATGGCTGTCCCTCAGTTTTTTGCTGGTATTAGTATTTTTTGTATTCGTTTCACAATTATTGAGTTTATTTTAGCTCAAGGTCCTCGTACTATGCAAGGATTGTTAATTGGAATATGGTTCATTAATAATAGCATTTACTGTGTACATTTAACTCTGGCAGGCTCACGATATGGTTGTTACTGGGAGTATTATGCTGTTAAGACAGGTGTTGTTTTCATTTCAGTCATTGTTTATACTATTGCTGCATATAAATACAAGTATAGACAACGTAATGAACTATCTGATGTTAATGAGAGATTTATCATTACAGAATATACTGAGAGACAACTAGAGCAGAAATATTTAACAGAAGATGAAGAAAATGATGATGATGATGATGATGATAGTGACCATAATTACAACTGATGTTAATTCATATGTATATAAAGTGTTTTGAAGTCACTTCATTGACAATGAGTTATTTAGTGCTGACTATATTAGTTTACAATTATTATTATTTGATTAGTATATCTTGTTTTAATGTAACAGTGTGTGTGTACTATTATTATGGAAATAGAAAGTTGGACATAATTTGAACATGCTTTCTTGATTTAGTCATCAACAGAAATCCATTTTATTTCAGTCTTTCATGATAATCTCAATTACATTTGTGAACACATGTTCTACATTAGATTGAAGTATATATAGTGATTAGTTTTTTACTTTTATCTATGCTTACCACATAAATTGTCTTTTGTCATTCGCGTTTTTGAGATTATTTCTAGTTAACTTGTACATCTGTAACATTGTGAGTGTACTATTTTATGAAAAGCATTTTAAGTGTATTTACATAAAATTTGATAAACTTCATGAGTTAATTAATTTAGTCATAAAAATAATTTAGCATAACACATAACTTGCTCATGTTGAATTTAACTCATTATTGGAATTCCATTTTATTTTAGTCATTCATGAAAGCCTTTATTTCATTTAGTGAACACAAGCATTGCAAATTTTTGACGCAAAACTAAATTATAAGATTATTAATTTTATCTATTGTATATATTAATGAGACATATGGTGTATATTATGTGTTATGATTATAATTATATGCTTGGAAACACAAACAACCAGTGAAATGTAATGCCTTTACATTTGGTGAATCCCCTCCTTCAAGATTAGATTTAGCTAAAGAGAGATATGGAGGACCATTTACTACTGTACAAGTAGAGGATGTGAAAAGCTTTTTATACATACTCAGTATACTTTTGGGAATCTTTGGATATGGACTTCTTGATACTAAATCAAAGATTTTAGATCAATATTTAGGAGTCGTAAGAATGAAAAATGGCACACATTATGATGTCATGGAAAGTGCTCTTTTAATATATCCTCTAACAATTCCTATTGTCTCGTTTTATTTGCTGTTCCTTTATATCAATTTGTAATGGTTCCTTTCTTCACTCGCTTCATTCCTAGTATGTTGAAACGTATGTAGATTGGACTCATTGCACTGTTGGTAGAGTCTATCATGATAACTCTTATTAGTTACATGATAGATCATGACTTTGGAAATGCCTCTATTAATGAAGACATCTGTTTGTCATACACTGCTAACATAACCTTTGAAAATGGATTACAATCAGATTAACTCACACTACTTTTCTATATCATGGCTGTTCCTCAGTTTTTTGCTGGTATTAGTATTTTTTTGGTTTGGTTCACAACTATTGAATTTATTTTAGTTTAAGGTCCTCGTACTATGCAAGGATTGTTAATTGGAATATGGTTAATTAATAATACCATTTATTGTTTACATCTAACTCTGGGAAGTTCACAATATGGTTGTTACTGGGAGTATTATGCTGTTAAGACAGGTGTTGTCTTTATTTCAGTCATTGTTTACACTATTGCTGCATGTAAATACAAGTATGAAAACGTAATGAACAATCTGATGTTAATGAGAGGTTATCATTACAGAATATACCAAAAGACAACTAGAGCAGAAATATTCTACAGAAGATGAAGAAAATGATGATGATGATGATGATAGTGGCCATGATTACAACTGATGTTAATTCATATGTATATAAAGTGTTTTGAAGTCACTTCATTGAGACAATGAGTTATTTAGTGCTGACTATATTAGTTTACAATTATCTTTATTTGGTTAGTATATCTTGTTTTTAATGTAACAGTGTGTGTGTACTATTATTATGGAAATAGAAAGTTGGACATAATTTGAACATACTTTCTTGATTTAGTCATCAACAGAATTCCATTTTATTTCAGTCTTTCATGAGAATCTCAAGTTCATTTATGAACACATTTTCTACATTTGGAGTAACACCAACTAAGCAAGAGCTCTGTTCTTCTGTCCCTCAATTCTAGTCTATATATATATATATATATATATATATATATATATATATATATATATATATGTAGTGCCAGAATCAAAGTAATATCTTTTGAAATTTTGTATCATTTCTACATGACTTAATTAGTATTAGGTAACAAGTTAAATTGGGGGTACTAAGGACTATTTATTAATATTATTGCTAAGGTATTTTTTATTTTGCTTTGTCTTTTCAAGTTAAATGCAAGTCTATGTTAACAATAGATGTATTATTAGTGATGAAATACAAAGTAACAAATGTAAGAATCAAGACTACATAAAGACTACATCATGTTTGTTTTGTGCAGTTCCTATAGGTCCAAGAGAAAGCACTACTTACTTTTGTAACACATTAATCAACACCATGCTCTTAATACATTAATTATAAGCAGCATAGTATTATTTTGTGTGTGACCACTACCTTTGTTTTGATTGTCAAGAAGGAGTCAGTTAATACTTTAGGTGGTATTAATTAATACATCTAACTTTAATAAAATGTGTCCTAACAGTTTTCATTAAGAGTTTTCAACATTTTTTATTAGTATTGATGCTTCATGTTCTATTAGTTATCATTTGTTGTCTATGTAATATTGACTTGTTATATGATTTATTGATATATTTCATCAAGTTTATATTCAAACAATTTCCAGTTGTCGCACTAGTAGTTGATACATGAATGTGATTCATGTATGTATTCATGATTACAACTGATGTTAATTCATATATTTTCATTGACAATGAGTGATTTAGTGGTGACTATATTAGTTTCCAACTATCTTTATTTGATTAGTACATTCAGAAGTAATGTGCAAATGTACTGTAATGAAAATAGAGTGTTGAACATAATTTGAACATATCTTTTGATTTAGTCATAAAACAAAGCACGTGATATGTATATATGTAAATTGATTAATGTGTTTATATAGTGTGAATTAGATAGAATCAATTTTTAAAGAAACAATGATTTCTTATAACTAATATAATGAACTTGTAGGATAAAAATACCTACCATATTATCTGGCACTATATCAACTTCTTGTACAATTGGCTCATTTAAAATCAAAGGATTAGGACTTGTTTAAGTTTTCTAGGTTATTAATGTCTAAAGATATTGTTACAATTTTTGTACCAAATTCAGTAATTTTAATTTGGTTAGTTCAGTGGCATCATGGCGATTCCATATTTAGGCATTTCCAAACAGATAAGGTTACAGGCAGCCATACTATCATTAGAAGCCATTTTATTTATAGTTCATTTTATAAATAAATATACTCACTGTTGAGTTGTACAGCTGTGGGCAACATCTATAAAGGAAGAAAGTTTTCTAACTAAATTTACTGTGCTTCTCTTAAGTTGAAAGGTAAGTGATATTTTGTTATTGTTACTGTACATACTGTGTGAGCTAAAAAATACTGAACCATAATATATTAGCCCAAGTTGAAGCTGGAGGCTGATAACAAGGTGTAAAGGTCTTATATGATGTACACCAAGAATTCATGGTAATACAATATATATTCAACAGCTTTCGAGAACATCTGCACTGTGAAAAACTAAGATAACATTTTCTTCGTTAATGTACTACAGTTTTTTTAGCTAAAATAAACAATAGTACATTAGTAAACTAAACAGTGTTACATTGGCTTACATTATACTAAGTTTGTTACATGCAACCTGTATAACAACAATATATTGGTAAATCAACAGTGTAAATCTTCAACTTCAATCACAATTAAGGATCTATCTATCCTTCCATCCATCCATCCATCCATCCATCCATCCATTCATCCATCTATCTATCTATCTATCTATTTATATATATATCTATATATTATTACTAATTGCTAATCATCTTGTTATTGTTATGACTATGCATTGAAACTAAAAACATAGGTAAACAGTGAAAATTATTATAACACGTTTACTGCTTTTTTTGTTCATTAGCCGATTCTAAGTAGACATTGCATAGAGCATAAACCAGAGTTGAATGGCAGAATCAAAACCTTTATTGTCTAATAACTCTTCGGGTGAAAATATATTGTCTTCTTGTTACAGGAGCAGGTGTAAAAATGTTTGTGTTCAATCAAAAGGAGCACTGTTAGTGTTAGTGATCAGTATTCTACTGGCTAATATCACTATTATATCTGGAGCTCTATCTACACATTTTGTTGACAGATATTCCTTTCTTATGTTTGCTGCAGTTGGACTGTACTATCCTTTCTACCCTATGCTTGGTTTGTTAGGTGAGAAATGGATGAGATATAAAGTAATGATAATTGGAATTGTGTTAATATGTGTGGGATTTGTCATCATAACAGTATGTTCAGTGGGCCTGTATTTTATACAGCTTAACAGCATTACAGCTGTGATTTTATTGACAACTCTAGCTTGTCCTTTCTTTCTTGGATATGGCTTGTTTCAGGCTAATGTGATCCAGTTTGGTACTGATCAACTACAGTTTTCTCCTTCTGAAGAATTGAGTAGTTTTATTTGCTGGTGTTTGTACATGTATTATTGCCCACTAGCTGTAGTACTTGTAATGGCATCTATTGTAACAGGATTAGTACATAATAACACTATCTATTATGTTTTTACTGTTGTATTTGGCTCTGGATGTTTTTTTATTTTCTTGGCAATCTTGTCTTTTTGTTGTTTTAAACATCACTTGGTTATTGAGCCAGCTCAACACAACAATCCTGTCAAATTAATATGGAGAGTAATAAAGTATGCTTGGAAACACAAACAACCAGTGAGACGTAGTGCCTTTACATTTGGTGAATCCCCTCCTTCAAGATTAGACTTAGCTAAAGAGAGATATGGAGGACCATTTACTACTGTACAAGTAGAGGATGTGAAAAGCTTTTCATACATACTCAGTATACTCTTAGGAATCTTTGGGATAGGACTTCTTGACACTAAATCAAAGATTTTAGATCAATATTTAGGAGTTATTAGAATGAAAAATAGCACACATTACAATGTCATGGAAAGTGCTCTATTAATATATCCTCTGACAATTCCTTATAGTCTCGTTTTATTTGCTGTTCCTTTATATAAATTTATAATGGTTCCTTTCTTCTCTCGCTTCATTCCCAGTATGTTGAAACGTATGTGGATTGGACTCATTGCACTGTTGGTAGAATCTATCATGACAACTCTTATTAGTTACATGATAAATCATGAGTTTGGAGATGCCTCAATTAATGAAGACATCTGTTTGTCATTCACTGCTAATATAACCTTTGAAAATGGATTACAATCAGATGAACTCACACTACCTTTCTATATCATGGCTGTCCCTCAAATTTTTGCTGGTATTAGTACTTTTTTGGTTTGGTTCACAAGTATTGAGTTTATTTTAGCTCAAGGTCCTCGTACTATGCAAGGATTGTTAATTGGAATATGGTTCATTAATAATAGCATTTATTGTGTACATTTAACTCTGGCAAGCTCACGATATGGTTGTTACTGGGAGTATTATGCTGTTAAGACAGGTGTCGTTTTCATTTCAGTCATTGTTTACACTATTGCCTCATATAAATACAAGTATAGACAATGTAATGAACAATCTGATGTTAATGAGAGAGTTATCATAACAGAATATACTGAAAGACAACTAGAGCAGAAATATTCAACAGAAGATGAAGAAAATGAGGATGATGATGATAGTGACCATGTTTACAACTGATGTTAATTCATATGTTCATTGACAATGAGTTATTTAGTGCTGACTATATTAGTTTACAACTATCTTTATTTGATTAGTATATCGTTTTTAATGTAATAATGTGTGTGTACTATTATTATGAAAATAAAAAATTGGACATAGACGAATCGTGTAATAATTTTTGTAGTATTACCATCTATTTTAAAACTTATAACATTGAATATCTCTTATGTGACATCCAGTTCTACATAAAAATACTACACATACAATATAAATAGACTCAAAATAAAGAATTAAAGCAATATCTTTTAAAATTTTGTATCATTTCTATATGAGTTAATTAAATAACAAGTTAAAATGGGGGTACTAGAGATTGTTTATTAATATTATTGCTAAGGTCTTTTTTATTTTGCTTTGTCTTTTCAAGTTAAATACAAATATAGTAATTGTCAATATGTCCATGTTAACAATAGATTTATTATTAGTGATGAAATACAAAGTAACAAATGTAAGAATCAAGACTACATAAAGACTACATCATGTTTGTTTTGTGCAGTTCCTATAGGTCCAAGAGAAAGCACTACTTAGTTTTGTAATACATTAATCAACACCATCCTCTTAATACATTAACTATAAGCACCATAGTATTATTTTGTGTCTGACCACTACCTTTGTTTTGATTGTGGAGAAGGAGTTAATTAATATGTTTAGGTGGTACTAATTAATGCATCTAGCTTTATTAAAATGTGTCCTAAAAGTTTTCATTAAGAGATTTCAACAATATTTCAATAAGCGTTTATGCTTCATGTTCTATTAGTTATCATTAGTTGTCTATGTAATATTGACTTGTTATATGATTTATTGATATATTTCAATAAGTTTATATTCAAACAATTTCCAGTTGTAGCACTAGTAGTTGATACATTAATGAGATTCAAAGTTTATATCATAGGTTCATTGATCCATTTTATATACACTTACTTTAGATTTTCAGCAAAAACAACATGGCAGACAGACTGTTATAATAAATATTTTAATTATTGTTTGTGGTCTCTGATTGTTTTTGAATAAATTGTTGTTTTCCTGATATTCTAAGGATTAATTCAAATGAACTTCACTTCAAGAGCTAATATAAGTAGATTTGTCCATTAGTGTTTTAGATATAAATCATAACTTGTGTGCATATAATGTCTTAAAATTACTCAGTAATACGTTATATATGACATTTTATGTTCATGTCTTGGCAAAAATATACAAAGTGACCTTTAAAAACTTTATAAATATCTATAGTCTGCTTATTTTTTTGCTAATTATATTGAAACTTGCACTATCAGTAATAGTAGTCATAATAATAATCATATTAGCGAGTATTAAATTACTAAACTTACGATAATGTTATACATTGCATTCATATTTCTTACAAGGCTGTTTTAACAATTATTATCAAACATCATAGCTAGCTATCAGACAAATTTCTTTTATAGAAGGTTAAACAGATATTGTTGTAAGATGAAGTACAAAATATTTGTGATATATGTTGTATATTATTGTCTTATAGTACTGACATATATTTAGAAATAAAAATTGTTAATACATTGGCTTAAAAAACCATCTTTATTTTTTTGTGACATTCAGTTTATACAAAGAATTACGATCAATATGTGAGAACTTAAAACAGAGATAAAAGAGCTTTGAGGATTTTTATAATTAATTGTTGTTACTTAATTATATTAATTAAGCTTGTGGGAGCCTATGCACTCCTCATCTTACATAGCAAATATGGTTGTATGTACCACAGACTACTTATTCCGTGCCATTTTGATTTAGTTCTTCAATCGTACTAATGTCCATGTTGATAATTGATCTTTCAAAAGTAATAATTGTAAATGATGAAATGTAATTATACAAAGTACTGGTACCTAACAAATTCAGCAACAAGTAAGAGTTGATCATGCTTTGTTGAAGCATATGTAGCAAGTCTTGTCTTCTTATGCCACATGTAACTTAGCTCTTATAAACCATTAATGTCAATTAAAGAGTTATTATTACATAATAATTATGTTGTAAGACTAATTATATATAACTCTTCAGATGAAAATAAAATGTCTTCTTGTTACAGGAGCAGGTGTAAATATGTCTGTGTTCAATCAAAAGGAGCACTGTTAGTTTTAGTTATCAGTATTCTACTGGTTAATATCACTATTATATCTGGAGGTCTATCTACACATTTTATTGACAGATAATTCTTTCTTATATTTGCTGCAGTTGGACTGTTTTATCTTTTCTACCCTTTCCTTGGTTTGTTAGGTGAGAAATGGATGAGATATAAAGTAATGATAATTGGAATTGTGTTAATATGTGTGGGATTTGTCATCATAACAGTATGTTCAGTGGGCCTGTACTTTATACAGCTTAACACCATTACAGTGTGACCATATCAAAAATTGGAATTTGTCCTTTCTTTCTTGGATATGGCTTGTGCAAATTTTCTAGGTTATTAATGTCTAAAGATATTATTACAATTTTGGTACCAAATTCAGTAATTTTAATTTGGTTAGTTCGGTGGCATCATGGCAATTCCATATATAGGCATTTTCAAACAGGGATGTTTACAGGCAGCCATACTATCATTAGAAGCCATTTTATTTATAGTTCATTATCTAAATGAAATTACTCACTGTTGATGCGTACAGCTGTGGGCAGCATCTATAACGTAAGTGTAAAAAATTAAGATAACATTTTCTTGATTGCTAATGTACTACTACTTTTTAGCTAAATAAGCAATAGTACATTAGTAATCTAAACAGTGTTACATCAACTTTTTACATTATACTAATTTTGTTACATGCAACCTGTATTACAACAATGTATTGGTTAAATCAATCAATCAATGAATCTTCATCAACTTCATCATTATATATATATATATATATATATATATAATTACTAATTGTTAATCATCTTGTTATTGTTATGATTATGTATTGAAACTAAAAACATAACGATCATGTAAACAGTGAAAATTATTATTTACTGTTTTTTTGATAATCAGCTGATTCTAAGTAGATATTGTATAGAGCATAAACCAGAGTTAAATGGCAGAATCAAAACCTTTAATGTCTAGTAACTCTTCAGGTGAAAGTATATTGTCTTCTTGTTACAGGAGCAGGTGTAAAAATGTCTGTGTTCAATCAAAAGAAGCACTGTTAGTTTTAGTTATCAGCATTCTACTAGCTAATATTGTCATTATATCTGGAGCTCTATCTACACATTTTGTTGACAGATATTCCTTTCTTATATTTGCTGCAGTTGGACTGTACTATCTTTTCTACCCTATCCTTGGTTTGTTAGGTGAGAAATGGATGAGATATAAAGTAATGATAATTGGAATTGTGTTAATATGTGTGGGATTTGTCATCATAACAGTATCTTTAGTGGGTCTGAACTTTTTCCAGCTTAATAGCGTTACAGCTGTTATTTTATTGACAACTCTAGCTTGTCCTTTCTTTCTTGGATATGGCTTGTTTCAGGCAAATGTGATCCAGTTTGGTACTGATCAACTACAGTTTTCTCCTTCCGAAGAGTTAAGTAGTTTTATTTATTGGCTTTTGTACATGTATTATTGTCCACTAGCTGTAGTACTTGTAATGGCATCTATTGTAACAGGATTAGTACATAATAACACTATCTATTATGCCTTTACTGTTATATTTGGCTCTGGATGTTTTTTAATTTTCTTTGCAATCTTGTCTTTTTGTTGTTTTAAACATCACTTGGTTATTGAGCCAGCTCAACACAACAATCCTGTCAAATTAATATGGAGAGTAATAAAGTATGCTTGGAAACACAAACAACCAGTGAGACGTAGTGCCTTTACATTTGGTGAATTTCCTCCTTCAAGATTAGACTTAGCTAAAGAGAGATATGGAGGACCATTTACTACTGTACAAGTAGAGGATGTCAAAAGCTTTTTATACATACTCAGTATACTCTTGGGAATCTTTGGATATGGACTTTTTGACACTAAATCAAAGATTTTAGATCAATATTTAGGAGTCGTGAGAATGAAAAATGGCACACATTATAATGTCATGGAAAGTGCTCTATTAATATATCCTCTGACAATTCCTTATTGTCTCGTTTTATTTGCTGTTCCTTTATATCAATTGATAATGGTTCCTTTCTTCTCTTGCTTCATTCCTAGTATGTTGAAACGTATGTGGATTGGACTCATGGCACTGTTGGTAGAATCTATCATGACAACTCTTATTAAATACATGATAAATCATGACTTTGGAAATGCCTCAATTAATGAAGACATCTGTTTGTCATTCATTGACAACAACATAACATCTGAAAATGGATTACAATCAGATGAACTCACACTACCTTTCTATATCATGGCTGTCCCTCAGTTTTTTGCTGGTATTAGTATTTTTGGGGTTCATTTCACAAGTATTGAATTTATTTTAGCTCAAGGTCCTCGTACTATGGAAGGATTGTTAATTGGAATATGGTTAATTAATAATAGCATTTATTGTGTACATTTAACTCTGGCAAGCTCACGATATGGTTGTTACTGGGAGTATTATGCTATTAAGACAGGTGTTGTTTTCATTTCAGTCATTGTTTACACTATTGCTGCATATAAATACAAGTATAGACAACGTAATGAACTATCTGATGTTAATGAGAGAGTTATCATTACAGAATATACCGAAAGACAACTAGCGCAGAAATATTCCACAGAAGATGAAGAAAATGACAATGATATGTATATAATGTGTTTTGAAGTCACTTAATTGACAATGAGTTATATAATTAATGCTGACTATATTAGTTTACAACTATCTTAATTTGATTAGTATATCTTGTTTTTAATGTAACAGTGTGTGTGTACTATTATTGTGAAAATAGAAAGTTGGACATAATTTGAACAGGCTTTCTTGATTTAGTCATTATCAGAATTTCATATTATTTTGCATGAGAATCTCAAGTTCATTTGTAAACACATGTTCTGCATTTGGATTGAAGTACAGTGTATTAAATGTTTACTTTTATCTATACTAAACACATAATTGTCTTTTGTCATTCGCGTTTTTGAGATTATTTCTAGTTAACTTGTACATCTGTAACATTGTGAGTGTACTATTTTATGAAAAGCATTTTAGGTATAGTTAGATAAAATTTGATAAACTTCATGAATTAATTTATTTAGTCATAAAAATAATTTAGCATAACACATAACTTGCTAGTGTTGAATTTAACTCATTATTGGAATTCCATTTTATTTTAGTCATTCATGAAAGCCTTTATTTCATTTAGTGAACACAAACATTGCATATTATTGACGCAAAACTAAATTATAAGATTATTAATTTTATTTATTGTATATATGAATGAGACATATGGTGTATATTATGTCCTATAGTACTGATATATATTTTTAAAAAAGTATTAATACAGTGGCTAATATAACCATTTTTTAAATACAGAAGCCGAAGGCGGACATCCAATTCTACTTCGTTATTTCATATTCTACTTCGCAGTTTTCGATTTTTATTTCGTACTCTCTATTTAAAAATAGAAATTTCGAAAAAAAATTTACGCACAAAGCCTAATTTCAGATTATTTAGACTAATACGGTATAACCAGTTTGCTATAGCTATCCAGCTGTTTTCTATCTTCCATTGGAAGCATGTGTTATCAGTGGCTAAGAATCTGTTGTTGAGGACTCGAGAAAAATGGCTGTAGTACCATTGTCTCCAGGTTTTTTTCCAAGGAGTTTTTCATGTAAAGACTTAATTGTATATTATTCCGTCATTGGACTTTCTGCTGGAATCATACAAAGGCTTCTCCAAAGACACGGGCACTTAATTAGTAAAAGGCACCTTCGTCGCTTAAGACATAAGTTTGGAGTCGGTGCATTGGCAGAGGAGGCGGATATTCCGTCTATTTGTTCTGCTATTACGGTAAAATTTAGTCTGAGTTTGCTGCTCATTCCTCTATTTTAGCGAAAGTGTAGCAACGCCAGACTAGGGAAATGTTTTAAGATGATTAACATGTGGTAACTTATATTAATTACTAGTGGGAAATATAAATATTCTACTATAGGAAGAGCTAGAGGGCTCAGGTTCACGTTTAGGATACAGAAGTATGTTGAATAGGCTCAAAATAACACGTCAAATGAGTGTTAGACGGTTTATTGATGTTAATTGCTGAGTCTCTTTTTCATAACACTTATTAGTGACACTGTGATGATGCTTTTGCCAATTTTAGATCCACAGGGATCTCTTAATCGAGCACATTGCAGATTGAAGCATAGAGTTTATAAGAGCAAGGATAATATATAATTGATTATTGTTGATGCTTTGAATAATAATAATTATTATTACTTTAAGGGCCCCAATTTTATCTGGCATTGTGATGGATATGACAAGCTAAATCCATTTAGAATCACCATTCATGGTTGTATTGATGGATAATTTGTTATCCTAAATCTTCATTACATATAACCTTAATTAGTTTATAGATACTCTAGAAGAATCATATGGATGGGTTGCAGGTCTTCTAATAATGATCCACAAATCATTGCACAACACTATTTTGATGCTATTGAATGTTTAAATGGTAAAGTATGTTTTGTAAATTGCTCTTAAATTTATTACAAATTTTTACAGGTCTTCCTTGCATTTTGCGCACTGATCGTGGAACAGAAAATAGCATTATATCTTTTCTTCATCCATCTTTACATAGCAATCACACTGATGAATTTGCTGGTGAAAAAAGCTTTAGGTATGGAAGGTCAAGTTCTAATCAGGTTTGTATTTCTTTTCTTATTAATGTTATAGTGCTATTTTAATGTACTATAGAGGATAGAAGCATGGCGATCTTTTACTGATATAATGAATATATATAGTTAACAGTAAAGAAATCTTACTTTCATTTAATTTAAGTAATGGAGGAGGAGTCTCCTCATCATAACTAGTACCTTTATCTGCTACCTCATCTGTTGGTACAAGTTCATCCTAAATGTACACATAATAATTAATAAAAACATATCAATGATTCTTAACTTCAATGACTTCAGATTTATCCTTTAGCTCTACATATTTTTTTGCTATTTAGTACTTAAAATTATCTTGAGATTGACATAATAATTATAAGAAATTTGCCTCACTTTCTTGTACACAATGTAGAATCTAAATGTGCTAGGAACAAATCCATGTGAGTTCATAAAATCTGATAAAGTCCAATTCTCCTTATCCTCAATATTGTAAGGAATCCCAGCTATACCAGATAAGTAATAGTTTTTTATGGCTGAAGAACAGTCCTTGAAAAATATTTCTTGCCCTTTTTTATTATTTCATTGTATGTAGCACTTTTTGGTAGGTCAACAACACCTGTAATTGTTCCTTGCTTCTTACGCTTCATTCCTAGTATGCTGAAACGTATGTGGATTGGACTTATGGTACTGTTGGTAGAATCTATCATGACAACTCTTATTACTTACATGATAAATCATGACTTTGGAAATGCCTTAATTAATGAAGACATCTGTTTGTCATTCACTGCTAACATAACCTTTGAAAATAGATTACAATCAGATGAACTCACACTACCTTTCTATATCATGGCTGTCCCACAACTTTTTGCTGGTATTATATTTTTTTGTTCATTTCACATGTATTAAGTTTATTTTAGCTCAAGGTCCTCGTATTATGCAAGGATTATTAATTAGAATATGGTTTATGCACCATAGCATTTATTGTGTACATCTAACTCTTGCAAGCTCACAATATGGTTGTTACTGGGAGTATTATGCTGTTAAGACAGGTCTTGTTTTCATTTCAGTCATTCTTTATGCTATTGCTGCATATAAATACAAGTATAGACAATGTAATGAACTATCTGATGTTAATGAGAGAGTTATCATTACAGAATATACCGAGAGACAACTAGAGCAAAAATATTCCACAGAAGATGAAGAAAATGATGATGATGATGAAAGTGGCCATGATTACAACTAATGTTAATTCATATGTTTATAATGTGTTTTTAAGTCACTTCATTGACAATGAGTTATTTAGTGCTGACTATATTAATTTAAAATTATTTTTATTTGATTAGTATATCTTGTTTTTAATGTAACAGTGTGTGTGTGCTATTATTATGAAAATAGAAAGTTGGACATAATTTGGACAGGCTTTTTTGATTTAGTCATCATCAGAATTCCATATTATTTTGCATAAGAATCTCAAGTTCATTTTTGAACATATGTTCTACATTTTGATTGAAGTACAGTGTATTAGATTTTTACTTTTATCTATGCTAAACACATAATTGTCTTTTGTCATTTGCATTTTCGAAGGCAAATGGCATTTTCTTGATTACTAATGTATTACTGTTTTTTTACCTAAATAAACAGTAGTACATTAGTACTCTAAACAGCGTTACATCAACTTTTTACATTATACTAATTTTGTTACATGCAACCTGTAAACAACAATATATAAGTTAAATTAATCAATTAATGAATCTTCATCAACTTCATCACGATTAAGGATATATATATATATAATTACTAATTGCTAATCATCTTGTTATTGTTATGATTATATATTGAAACTAAAAACATAAACTTCATGTAAACAGTGAAAATTATTACAACACATTTACTGCTTTTTTGTTCATTAGGTGATTCTAAGTAGACATTGTATAGAGCATAAACCAGAGTTGCATGGCAGAATCAAAACCTTTAATGTCTAGTAACTCTTTAGGTGAAAATATATTGTCTTCTTGTTACAGGAGCAGGTGTAAAAATGTTTGTGTTCAATCAAAAGGAGCACTGTTAGTTTTAGTTATCAGTATTCTACTGGCTAACATCATCATTATATCTGGAGCTCTATCTACACATTTTATTGATAGATATTCTTTTCTTATATTTGCTGCAGTTGGACTGTACTATCTTTTCTACCCTATCTTTGGTTTGTTAGGTGAGAAATGGATGAAATATAAAGTAATGATAATTGGAATTGTGTTAATATGTGGGATTTGTCATCATAACAGTATCATTAGTGGGTCTGTACTTTTTACAGCTTAATAGCTTTACAGCTGTGATTTTATCAACAACTCTAGTTTGTCCTTTCTTTCTTGGATATGGCTTGTTTCAGGCTAATGTAATCCAGTTTGGTACTGATCAACTACAGTTTTCTCCTTCCGAAGAGTTGAATAGTTTTATTTGCTGGTGTTTGTACATGTATTATTGGCCACTAGCTGTAGTACTTGTAATGGCATCTATTGTAACAGGATTAGTACATAATAACACTATCTATTATGCTTTTACTGTTGTATATGGCTCTAGATGTTTTTTTTTTATTTTCTTTGCAATCCTGTCTTTTTGTTGTTTTAAACATCACTTGGTTATTGAGCCAGCTCAACACAACAATCCTGTCAAATTAATATGGAGAGTAATAAAGTATGCTTGGAAACACAAACAACCAGTGAGACGTAGTGCCTTTACATTTGGTGAATCCCCTCCCTCAAGATTAGACTTAGTTAAATAGAGATATGGAGGACCATTTACTACTGTACAAGTAGAGGATGTCAAAAGCTTTTTATACATACTCAGTATACTCTTGGGAATCTTTGCATATGGACTTCTTGACAGTAAATCAAAGATTTTGGATCAATATTTAGGAGTCGTGAGAATGAAAAATAGCACACATTACAATGTCATGGAGAGTGCTCTTTTAATATATCCTCTGACAATTCCTTATACTCTCGTTTTATTTGCTGTTCCTTTATATCAATTTATAATGGATCCTTTCTTCTCTCACTTCATTCCTAGTATGTTGAAACGTATGTGGATTGGACTTATGGCACTGTTGGTAGAATCTATCATGATAACTCTTATTAGTTACATGATAAATCATGAGTCTGGAAATGCCTCAATTAATGAAGACATCTGTTTATCATTCACTGCTAATGTAACCTTTGAAAATGGATTGCAATCAGATGAACTCACACTACCTTTCTATATTATGGCTGTCCCTCAGTTTTTTTGCAGGTATTAGTATATTTTGTGTTCATTTCACAAGTATTGAATTTATTTTAGCTCAAGGTCCTTGTACTATACAAGGATTGTTAATTGGAATATGGTTCATTCATAATAGCATTTATTGTGTACATCTAATTCTGGCAAGGTCACAATATAGTTGTTACTGGGAGTATTATGCTGTTAAGACAGGTGTTGTTTTTATTTTAGTCATTGTTTACACTATTGCTGCATGTAAATACAAGTATAGACAACGTAATGAACTATCTAATGTTAATGAGAGATTTATCATTACAGAATATACCGAAAGACAACTAGAGCAGAAATATTTAATAGAAGATGAAGAAAATGATGATGATGATGATAGTGACCATAACTATAACTGAAGTTAATTCATATGTATATAAAGTGTTTTGAAGTCACTTCATTGACAATGAGATATTTAGTGCTGACGATAATAGTTTACAATTATCATTATTTGATTAGTATATCTTGTTTTGAATGTAACAGTGTGTGTGTACTATTATTATGGAAGTAGAAAGTTGGACATAATTTGAACAGGCTTTCTTGATTTAGTCATCAACAGAATTCCATATTATTTTGCATGAGAATCTCAGTTTATTTGTAAGCACATTTTCTACATTTGGAATAACTCCAACTAAGCGAGAGCTCTGTTCTTCTGTTCCTTAATTCTAGTCTATATATATATGTAGTGCCAGAGAAAAGGACCAGTCAATTTATTTAGCCATTTACTTTAACGATTTAGCTAATTTTTTGACATCAATTTTTTTCAAGTTCAAATTAAGTGTATAATAATTGTTAATATTTCATTGTCGACAATAAATTTATCATTAGTAATTAAATATAGAGTACATTTGTAAGACTGATATCTATCTAAAGATTACATGTCTGCTTTGGGCAGTCCTTATAGGTTAAAGAGAAGCGCATACTTTGTTTTGTAAAATTAGCTTCAGCTTTAATTTTTGTCTATTAGTGTTTTAGATGTAACTTATAATTTGTATCAATGTAATGGATACAGTTTAACTTAATAATTGGTTATGGTTTGAACAGTATGTTTGTGTTGATTTGTCAACTATTTATAAATTGATTAATGTGTTTATATAGTGTGAATTAGATAGAATCAATTTTTAAAGGAACAATGATTTCTCATAACTAACATAATGAACTTGTAGGATAAAATACCTATCTTATCATCTGGCACTATATCAACTTCTTGTACAATTGGCTCATTTAAAATTAAAGGATTAGGACTTGTTTAAATTTTCAAGGTTATTAATATTTAAAGATATTGTTACAATTTTGGTACCAAATTCAGTAATTTTAATTTGGTTAGCTCAGTGACATCATGGCAATTTGATATATAGGCATTTCCAAACAGATAAGGTTACATGCAGCCATACTATCATTAGAAGCCATTTTATTTATAGTTCATTATATAAATAAAATTACTTACTCTTGAGGTTTACAGCTGTGGGCAGCATCTATATAAGAAAAAGCCTTTCTATTTAAATTTACTGTGCTTCTCTAAAGTTGAAAGATAAGTGATATTTTATTATTGTTACTGTACATATTGTGTGAGCTAAAAATACTGAATCCTGATATATCTGCCCAAGGTGAATCTGGAGACTAATAACAAGGTGTGATAGTCTTTTATGATATGAATCAAGAATTCATGATAATACAATGTATATTCAACAGCTTTTGAGAACATCTACACTGTAAAAAATTAAGATAAAATTTTCTTAATTGCTAATGTACTACTGTTTTTTTAGCTAAATAAGCAGTAGTACATTAGTAATCTAAACAGTGTTACATTGACGTTTCATATTATACTAAGTTTGTTACATGCTACCTGTATAACAACAATATATTGGTAAATCAACAGTGTAAATCTTCAACAACAATCACAATTAAGGATCTATCCATCCATCCATTCATTCATCTATCTATCTATCTATTTATTTATATATATATATTATTACTAATTGCTAATCATCTTGTTATTGTTATGGCTATGTATTGAAACTATAAACATAAGTAAACAGTGAAAGTTATTATAACATATTTACTGCTTTTTTGTTCATTAGCTGATTCTAAGTAGACATTGTATAGAGCATAAACCAGAGTTGAATGGCAGAATCAAAACCTTTAATGTCTAATAACTCTTCAAGTGAAAGTATATTGTCTTCTTGTTTCAGTAACAGGTGTAAAAATGTTTGTGTTCAATCAAAAGGAGCACTGTTAGTTTTAGTTATCAGTATTCTACTGGCTAATATCACTATTATATCTGGAGGTCTATCTACACATTTTGTTGACAGATATTCCTTTCTTATATTTGCTGCAGTTGGACTGTACTATCTTTTCTACCCTATCCTTGGTTTGTTAGGTGAGAAATGGATGAGATATAAAGTAATGATAATTGGAATTGTGTTAATATGTGTGGGATTTGTCTTCATAACAGTATCTTTAGTGGTCCTGTACTTTTTACAGCTTAATAGCATTACAAGTGTGATTTTATTGACAACTCTATCTTGTCCTTTCTTTCTTGGATATGGTTTGTTTCAGGCAAATGTAATCCAGTTTGGTACTGATCAACTACAGTTTTCTCCTTCTGAAGAGTTAAGTAGTTTTATTTATTGGCTTTTGTACATGTATTATTGTCCACTAGCTGTAGTACTTGTAATGGCATCTATTGTAACAGGATTAGTACATAATAACACTATTTATTATGCCTTTACTGTTATATTTGGCTCAGGATGTTTTTTAATTTTCTTTGCAATCTTGTCTTTTTGTTGTTTTAAACATCACATGGTTATTGAGCCAGCTCAACACAACAATCCTGTCAAATTAATATGGAGAGTAATAAAATATGCTTGGAAACACAAACAACCAGTGAGACGTAGTGCCTTTACATTTGGTGAATCCCCTCCCTCAAGGTTAGACTTAGCTAAAGAGAGATATGGAGGACCATTTACTACTGTACAAGTAGAGGATGTGAAAAGCTTTTTATACATATTCAGTATACTTTTGGGAATCATTGGATATGGACTTATTGACACTAAATCAAAGATTTTAGATCAATATTTAGGAGTCGTGAGAATGAAAAATAGCACACATTACAGTGTCATGGAAAGCGCTCTATTAATATATCCTTTGACAATTCCTTATTGTATCGTTTTATTTGCTGTTCCTTTATATCAATTGATAATGGTTCCTTTCTTCTCTCACTTCATTCCTAGTATGTTGAAACGTATGTGGATTGGACTCATTGCACTGTTGGTAGAATCTATCATGACAACTCTTATTAGTTACATGATAAATCATGACTTTGGAAATGCCTTAATTAATGAAGACATCTGTTTGTCATTCATTGACAACATAACATTTGAAAATGGATTACAACCAGATAAACTCACACTACCTTTCTATATTATGGCTGTCTCACAGCTTTTTGCTGGTATTAGTATTTTGGGGGTTTATTTCACAAGTATTGAGTTTATTTTAGCTCAAGGTCCTCGTACTATGCAAGGATTGTTAATTGGAATATGGTTCATTAACAATAGCATTTACTGTGTACATCTAACTCTGGCAAGCTCACAATATGGTTGTTACTGGGAGTATTATGCTGTTAAGACAGGTGTTGTTTTCATTTCAGTCATTCTTTATACTATTGCTGCATGTAAATACAAGTATAGACAACGTAATGAACTGTCTGATGTTAATGAGAGAGTTATTATTACAGAATATACCGAAAGACAACTAGAGCAGAAATATTTAACAGAAGATGAAGAAAATGATGATGATGATGATAGTGACCATGATTACAACTGATGTTAATTCATATGTATATAAAGTGTTTTGAAGTCATTTCATTGACAATGAGTTATTTAGTGCTGACTGTATTAGTTTAGTATATCTTGTTTTTAAATGTAACAGTGTGTGTGTACTATTATTATAGAAATAGAAAGTTGGACATAATTTGAATGAACATTCATTTGTGAACACAATGTTCTACATTTGGATTGAAGTATAGTGTATTGGATTTTTAATTTTATCAATACTAAACACATAATTGTCTTTTGTCATTTGCGTTTTTGAAGGCAAATGAATGAGGCATTCTTTGTCTACGAATTGTGTAATAAGTTTTGTAGTATTACCATCTATTTTAAAACTTATAACATTGAATCAATCTTATGTGATATTTAGTTCTACATAGAAATACTACACATACAATATAAATAGACTTAAAATAGAGAATGAAAAGCAATATCTTTTAAAATTTTGTATCATTTCTACATGACTTAATTAGTATTGGATAACAAGTAAAATTGGGGGTACTAGAGACTATTTATTATTGCTAAGTGAGAAATAAAGCCAATTTATTATACTTTCATTGTTATAATTGGTTTATTTGTTTAATATGATTCATTGAGAGTTATTTAATTAATTCTTTACCGGTTGGTTGTCCCTTAGTTTGTTCATGGTGATAGTATTTTTTGGTTGTTCTCACATTTTTGTTCTAACTTAAGGTTTCATATTATGCAGGGATTGCTAATTATAATATGGTAAATTAAGTATAGGATCTACCTTATACATTTATATGTATCAAAATTGGAAAAATTATCACGACATATTAAATAAATCATTATTTATTAAATAGCTCTTCATTTACTTCTTATTTTTTTAAAGAAATCGTGCTTTATTTAGTAAGTCACAAATTATTTAACCATTGAATCATCCAATTTTGATACAAATAGAACCTCATGAACTTTTAATTTGGTTCTTACTGGGAGTATATATTGTTGTTAAGTTATGTGTTATATAATATCAGTCATTGTCTACACTATTACTGCATATAAATACATGTACAAGTACTGACAATGTAATGAACTATCTGATGTCATTGAGACAGATATTATAATAGAATATAATGAGACCCAACTAATCCAAGAATATTGCATTGTGAGGAAGTTGATACTAAGATTAGTTTCCTTCCAGAAAGTGGAAAAAATGGACACTGTGATTTAAATCTACACATTTAGTAGAATTTTTTTTTTGTGTGACTTGCAGAAAGGGACCTAGTGGCTCATTTCATGGAATCTTTTTTTTCTTCATGCATTCACTGACTGAGCTATTCCCTACAGTTTGGCGTTTATTTCGTTCGAATTGTAGCTATCGTTGCTAAGTTACACGCCTAGGAACAGTCTTTATTATTGAATTTTAATTCTTCAAAAAATGCAATTTTTAATTTGCACACATTTTCCGTATACTTCCGTGTTGTTACGTGACGCCACATAATTCATCAGTGGTGGGCGTGGCAAACCAACTACTGAACGTGTGTCCAGAGGCCCTTTGTGTAGTGTTATAGGAGTTACTAGTTGTCTAGAACGTTTACTAATGTTGAAAAGAATGACTAAAGACATATGAAGAGAATTTGAAGCATTTAAAATCTTCGAAACGCAGTAGCTGGATAATTGCGTCATTTGCGTCATAGGTCCGTATACAGCTTGTTAGACATCAAAAAAGCAAAAAAGTAAGCAAACAAAGGTTGCTAGTGCTGTAAAAGCTTCGTTCATGAAGGTCTACAAAGGTATTGAGGCACTACAAGTCATAATCGCTTTTCGCGTGGTTGGATCGATATTTCACTAAAATTGCATTTTCTCAATAATTGAATTTGCGCGACTAGGTCCCTTTCTGCGTGGACGGTCACAAATATAGTCATTGCTACAAATTTTTTCTACCTTATTAATGTCTAAGCTATTGTCACAATTTTGGTACCAAATGCAGTAATTTTAATTTGGTTAGTTCAGTGGAATTATAGCAATTCTATATATACAGCCATGCTACTATTGGAAGTCATTTTATTTATAGTTCATTATATAAATAAATTACTCACTGTGTAGGTGTGCAGCTGTGGGCAACATCTAAATTTTTCTTAACTTGAAAGACATGTTATATTTTTTAGTTGTTGCTGTCCTACTACTATGTGAGCTAAAAAATAACGAATTGTGAGATATCAGCCCAAGATGAAACTAATGGCTGATAATAAGGTGTGAAGGTCTTATATGAGTGATATGTACCAAGACCTCATATAGCTTACAAGATCCTCTGTACCTCCATTAATTTTATCATGATTAAGGATTCACAATGCTTAAAACATAATTTGGCATCAAAGCACCCTGTAATAAATCATTAAAGTTATTTATACCTTACAACTATAGACATTCATCACTATCAAGATGTCATGGTATTATTAACACAATTGAATAATATTTATAAATAATTTTCTATTTAAAAAAGGAGAACGAGACACAATGAATACATATAGCTACTTTTGTCTTATTGTACAATACTTTAATTATTAATTTTAAGAGGCATTGATATTTTCATTCATGGTTTTCCTTCCTTAGTTATTCTACATGTCTTAATAAACAAATAATATTAAAGATAAAAACAAACAAAAAAGCCTTTTCCCTGTTCACATATAAATAAAATGTGTTACATCCTGACACCTGACAATAACTATGAACATCTGACAAGATATAGTGTATGTATATATATATATAAATATGTAAATATATACATACACATACATACATACATGTGCACATACACACACAAGTACACACACATGTATATGTATGTATGTATTTATATAAATTTCTAAGCTACCACGTTATGTGATTTTATATAAAATATACTTTACTCATATACAAGACACAATTGTCAAATATCCACATGTGATACAACTATGTATATTATATATAATATTATACAATGGTGTACAACATGAAAGCATTGACAGACTACCATGTGAGGTTATTGCATCATCCTGAGCATGTTCAATTGTGTTAATAATATCATGACATCTTGATAGTGATGAATGTCTATAGTTGTAAGGTATAAATAACTTTAATGATTTATTACAGGGTGCTATAATGCCAAATTGTGTTTTAAGCATTGTGAATCCTTGATCGTGATAAAACTAATGGAGATACAGAGGTTCTTGTAAGCTATATGAAGTCTTGGTACATATCACTCATATAAGACCTTCACACCTTGTTATCAGCCTTTATCATAATGTCAAGAAAACAATATACAAACCTTCTAATTTGTTCTGGGATGTGAATCAAATAATGAATTTTTGGAGTAATCTGAACTGAAGGATAGCACTCCTTAAAAAGTTCATGGTGGGTGGCAATTAGTTCCTGTATCATAATACATTTGCAATTTAATAAACACATTGCATGAAGTTAGACTGTTAAGTTCTATGATAATGAATGAATACATACATTACAAATTATATAATATTTCTTGAATATTTAATGCTCAATTTCAGGAATCTAAAATGATGTAATGATAAAGTTGTTGTTACTCGTGAGGTTATTATATATTGAACTAATGTAGTGTTAACTTGAAATGATTATATATTTTTTCCATTGATATGATTACTTTTCTATTGTGTGTAAATATGTCTTGTTATTGTTATATCGTTGTTTTTTAATTTTCTTTGCAATCTTGTCTTTTTGTTGTTTTAAACATCACTTGGTTATTGAGCCAGCTCAACACAACAATCCTGTCAAATTAATATAGAGAGTAATAAAGTATGCTTGGAAACACAAACAACCAGTGAGACGTAGTGCCTTTACATTTGGTGAATCCCCTCCTTCAAGATTAGATTTAGCTAAAGAGAGATATGGAGGACCATTTACTACTGTACAAATAGAGGATGTAAAAAGCTTTATATACATACTCAGTATACTTTTGGGAATCTTTGGATGTGGACTTCTTGACACTAAATCAAAGATTTTAGATCAATATTTAGGAGTCATAAGAATGAAAAATAGCACACATTACAATGTCATGGAAAGTGCTCTATTAATATATCCTCTGACAATTCCTTATTGTCTCATTTTATTTGCTGTTCCTTTATGTCAATTTATAATGGTTCCTTTCTTCTCTCACTTCATTCCTAGTATGTTGAAACGTATGTGGATTGGACTCATGGCACTGTTGGTAGAATCTATGATGACAACTCTTATTTAGCTACATGATAAAGCATGAGTCTGGAAATGCCTCAATTAATGAAGACATCTGTTTATCATTCACTGCTAATGTAACCTTTGAAAATGGATTACAATCAGATAAACTCACACTACCTTTCTATACCATGGCTGTCCCACAGGTTTTTGCTGCTATTAGTACTTTTTTGGTTTGGTTCACAAGTATTGAATTTATTTTAGCTCAAGGTCCTCGTACTATGCAAGGATTGTTAATTGGAATATGGTTCATTAATAATAGCATTTATTGTGTACATCTAACTCTGACGAGCTCACAATATGGTTGTTACTGGGAGTATTATGCTGTTAAGACAGGTGTTGTTTTCATTTCAGTCATTCTTTACACTATTGCTGCATATAAATACAAGTATAGACAATGTAATGAACTATCTGATGTTAATGAGAGAGTTATCATTACAGAATATACCGAAAGACAACTAGAGCAGAAATATTCCACAAAAGATGAAGAAAATGATGATGATGATGATAGTGACCATAATTACAACTGATATTAATTCATACGTAGATAATGTGTTTTGAAGTCACTTTATTGACAATGAGTTATTTAATGTTGACTATATCAGTTTACAATTATCAATATTTGTTTAGTATATCTTGTTTTTAATGTAACAGTGTGTGTGTGTACTATTATTATGGAAATAGAAAATTGGATATAATTTGAACATACTTTCTTGATTTAGTCATCAACAGAATTCCATTTTATCTCAGTCTTTCATGAAAATCTCAAGTACATTTCTGAACACATGTTCTACATTTGGATTGAAGTATATATGGTGTATTAGATTTTTAATTTTATCTATGCTAAACACATAATTGTCTTTTGTCATTTGCGTTTTTGAAGGCAATCGAATGAGTCATTCTTTGTCTACGAATTATGTAATAATTTTTGTAGTATCACCATCTATTTTAAAACTAATAACATTGAATCAATCTTATGCAACATCCAGTTCTATACATAGAAATACTACACGCCCAATATAAATAGACTCAAAATAGAGAATTAAAGCAATATCTTTTAAAATTCTGTATCATTTCTACATGACTTAATTAGATAACAAGTTAAATTGGAGGTACTAAAGACTATTTAACAATATTATTTCATTATCTAAATGAAATTTCTCACTGTTGAGGTGTACAGCTGCAAGCAGCATCTATAACATAAGTGTAAAAAGTTAAGATAACATTTTCCTGATTGCTAGTGTACTACTGTTTTTTAGCTAAATAAACAGTAGTACATTAGTAATCTAAACAGTGTTACATCAACTTTTTACATTATACTAATTTTGTTACATGCAACCTGTATTACAACAATATATTTGTTAAATCAATGAATCTTCATCAACTTCATCATGATTAATGATATATATATATATATATATATAATTACTAATTACTAGAGTCAGCGACCATCAGTCAGACGGATCAATATTCGGACACTCGTACTACCGAATTGGCAAGAGCTATAGAGCTTTTTTTTATCTACTAGTAGTACTATATCTGTAGTGCTTGCGTGCGAAAATCTACATTGCAAATATTTACCAAACGTAAGTTATAGCTCAAAAACCGATATTGTCCGAATACCGCGGTCTTCGTTCAGTTGAACCACTAATCGAACTCAGGCTCAAGGAAAGTAAAGCAGAACATAAGAACAATTCAATCATCATATTTCAATACATCTATGTCTGCTCCCTCCAAACGTGCAGTCTTATCCAGGTTCTTCTTCTTTCGCGGAAATTGACAAGACATAAAAAAGTGCCAGTCACGTGATCAATTTGGATCGACAAGCAACGATTGTTTTAACTATAGAAAATGACTTAAAATTATTAACATTAAGTAATTTTCGCTTCAAATCAACACGTTAAATTTTTTACTACTGGTCAGTTAGTAAATCATATACACATTTTAAACATCCAAGTGTCAGGAATTTTGTCCTCTGTCACACCAGCACACAAACAATGAAACCAAGTTTCACATGAATCACACAGTATCATTTCTTCATCATAGTCTTCAGGCATCCTACAGTGGCAAAAGATATTCACTTGGTAACATCTTCTCAAAGGTCTTGGTAAAGGATCAGAATCTTGCTTTGGGAATGATACAAGTTTCTGGTTTGTAAAACACTTGATGAGGTGATTTCTCAACTGTGATTGATCAAAACGAGCAATTTCAGGGTTGTTACCATTACATAGTTCAACAGCTGTAGCAATTGAAAATACCCCACAATCTTTATTTCCTTTCTGTTGTTGGACAGAGAGTGTTTGAATTTCCAAAGTGTCAGAATCAGAAGAATAAGCATTATATAGCAATTTGAAGAACAGTAGACTTGTTCAGAGATGAACATAGCTCCAAACTGTCCATTATTTGAACAATTCCAGTCTTTAGACTACACGAGCAAATCCAATGGTTAGATCCTACAACACAAAATCACAAAAAAACAAGCTGCAAGTGTATTTTAAAGTAGTACTACTACATTTATAAATACCTGAAATTGCCTAACTACTCAGTCGTAACCTAACCCCACCCACATGTGAGCAAGTTTGTTTACCATTCAGTCTAGCTAGGCACATTGAAGATAGATAACTCATGGCCAGTACAAGATAGTAAAGTTTGCTCTATTGCTTGAGTTTTTTATGAATATGGAATACACAGGCAATATTGCTGAAAATTAATAATATAATAAATTAAGTCGAAAGGATGTGGGGATTTTTATTGATGTTAATGGTTTGCTAAAATGTTCTGTCAAGTTAAATTACCAGAGTTTGTAATTGAGAATTTGACAACTCAAAAAAACTGCTAGGGCTATAGATTTGTCAAACAATAAATAAATACTAACTTTATGCCTACCAGAACATATATTTTCAGTTTTGGCAGCACAAACTACACCTTTCTTCTACCTTAATTAACATGTGGTCTGATGTGAAATATTTTCCCATACCATACAGTGGAGAGTTTTGGAAGTAAAAAATTTTGGCTAGTTAAAAATTAAAAGGGTTTGGTGAAATTTAACTTGGCGAATGACTGAGCCTTTTGTCATGCCTACAATGAATTTTCACATTACCATACCCTGTTTTCATTGGACCAAATTTCTTATTACGTCTTTGTATAGGCCTCCTTTTCATTACTGGGTTTGAATTTACATTGGCTCAAGGTCCTCGAAGCATGCAAGGATTGTTGATTGGATAATAGTTTATTGGAAACACTGTTCATAACATCAATTATGCCATTTTACCTTTTATATATATACACTGTAAAAGATAGGTTGTGCTGATCACACAAATACAGGTGTGATAAATTTGCAACTTATTTAACACCTGAAAATGTGTTAATTTCACACAGTAAACAGTTTTGTCCAAAGCACACAGATCACTGTGTAACTGAACCATCATTACAGATCATCCTGTTATTCTGCTTGGAAAGTTGTTTTAAGAATGAAAAGATTTATTACATGGAATAAAAATAATGTTTGAATAATTGTGTATGTATGCAAAAAAAATCTTACAGGAAAATACTTTGTTACAAAAAAAAATAATGTTTAAATAATTGTGTATCTAATTTTATTTACAACAATCTGTTTTTAGTGTGGTAATAAAATTACATAATAGAGTAGACATCTTGGATAGCTTTTTGCTAAGCTGTATGTGTTCTAGGAAGGTATACATTGTTTCCAGACCTTTAGGATATGCCATATTAAAGGCATAAAAAGCTCCCAGGAGTAGAATTATACTTTGTTTGGGTTTATTTTGCAGATTATCTGTGATTCTGCTACAAGAAAGACTTCTTTAACTTCACCAAGCTGTCCCAACACTATCAGGGAAGGTGCGGCCTCTTCTATAGAAGATACAGTATTCTGGAGGTCACAAGTCACCTGCAAAAATGAACCTATACTGATGATAATTATTTAGTGAAGAGAGATGATTAACTTACTGGGGTAATATTCATGAGTTTGTCATGACAGGGCTTAGACTTGTGATCTTTTAAAATGTGGGACAAACAAAATAATGCATTGATTGTCAAATTTTTCTCTGTTGCATGAATTTTGCAAGACTTTAATAAAAATAGCAACTAATAATATAGTTTACTTACCACATGATATATCTAGATCTTTTTCAATATCAGCAATAAATGGTCTTAACCTCTTTTGGATAGTCACAATAAGATTCTGTTTGATGTTCATTATAATCTTTGGGAGCCATTGATTTTGCCATGTGTCATGTAAAGTTATCTTCAAGTCCTTATCTCCTTGTATTCTACACAATTCAGCAACAATCTATGGAAAGGATCATAAAGTTGAGGAAAAACATATTAAAAGAGCTACCTCTTCTGGGGTTTTTAAAAATGGGTAGGTGGTCAAAAGTTCAGACAATGGGATGCTTTCACTGATTATCCTATTACGCCTCATCTCAAAAGACAGCTTCGTCAACTCAGCCACTAATGCACGGTTTGGTTTTGATTTTTGAGACTCTATTATTAATGCCTGGTTATGTCTGGCAAAAGAGGCCTCATCTTCCCCTTCAGGAACCTGTGAAGTAACATGAACCTGTATACAAAGCTTTCAATCATTAGCACATCTATACCGGCAATTGAGAACTGTCTTCCTTTAGTCTTTTTGGTTTAGGCAAAACTGTAGAACCTCCAATTTTCCGAAGAACAGCTCCTTTGTTTTCACCTGACCTTACTCGTCGAATTTCACGGAACCGGTTTTTTAAAACTGTTATTATATGAGTCTAAAGGATATTCAAGCATATGTTATATATATTTAAGTATACTTTTTTGGCAATTATAGCTTACATGACCACTGATAGGATTTCTAAGGAATGGATATTTCTGAACTACAGCCCTGGCAACTCTATCATAATCTTCTCTCTTGGGATAGCGCTTGTATATAGACATAATTCCAGAAACCCTAGTATAAAACTTTGCAGTCAATGAAGAAGTAATTTTTCCTAGAGAAAAATAGTAATGATATTGCATAGTTTCTTAACTTATTAAGGTACCTGTAAGCAAAGCAATATCCAAGTCTGTCCCATAAGTCTTTGGAAAAGGGAATGGATCAGGAATGTCATCATCTGATGACTCGATTATAATCACAGGTGGGGATACATGATGAGACTGGTCAGCTATCTTGAGGTTTTCAGTCACATTCAGACATTTTTTAGGAGGAATGTTTTCCTTTTAGAACAAAAGTTATGTAAATTGTAATTGTGCCAGTGGGGGTACATATATTTGAGTGCAATAGTAAGTGTTTACCTTGATAGGTGAGCAAAGAATATCATCGGCAGTGGTATCATTGTCCTGCAATAGAAAAGGATATCAATAAATACAGAAATTACAGTGGTACATAAGGACATCTTTAAAAATCTCACAGCCAGGATGTTGTTCTCTATATAATTAATGTTTTGTACTTACTTCTATAGGTAAGCAAATCTGAATAGACGAGCATATACCATTGGCAGTGGTGTCACTGTCCTGCATTAGAAGATAACATTAATAAAATACAGCAATACACTTTAATATATGCATGACACAAGTACCAAGCATGTTTGGATAAAGCCAAATTGGAATTATATATATATATATATATATAATTGCAACATACCACATCTTCCTCGGTAAAAAGATCATCACTTGGTAAAGATGAATTGTTTAGAACAGACACATCGTCGGTAATGAGATCATCAGGAGGAGTCGAGTTTTTAATTTCAACAACGCGAAGCCTTTCTTTGTTACACGGAATATAGGTGCTGTCTGAATCAACCCATTCATCAAAATCGCTGTCAAAACGCTGAAGTACAAACAAATTGTTCCTGATGCTGAAGACCTCTTTCACCTTAGAGCATATCTGCACAATAGAATCGCTGGATTGAGTGTAAATTATTTTTTTCTGCTCTCCAAACAAAATCAACAACTTCTGGCAATCCTCCATCTGTGAAACTTGTCAAACTGAATATGTGACAAAATGACGACGTGCGATTCACCGTAGTTCATAGCTGAGCATGCGCAGTAGTCATTAGATTTTAACCTATTATTGTGCTTTAATTAGAAATACAATTAAAGAAATCACGTTCGGTTGCCCTAGGTGTAAAACCTTTTATGCTAAGTCGTATTGGAGTGTGCTAATGCACATCGAGGAAGTGCACCAGTTCGAATGTGGGTTCAAAATTTCCTGTCATTTCTGTTCACAAACGTACACCAAAGTATCATGATACAGGTACTACACACATGCACACACACACACACACACATTCATCTTGTATTAATAGTCACAGTTACTTGGTGTTATATATAATTATAGGTCACACTTGTACAGAAAGCATAATGATAAGCAGTGGGTAAATACTTATCCTATGCCTGATTTGCCTGAAGTAGGTAGTGACTTGTGTGCAGTTGGAAGCTTGGCCTGTGATGTACATGATTTGACTATAATGTTGAAAGGAAACGACAAGCAGCATTGTTCATTTTATCAAAAGTGTCGTGATTGTCTTGCAACTTCTGAAGAAATCCAAACTATGGTAAAATGTGCTATCAGTTTTTGTAATAAGTATATACATGTAAAATTTTAATTGTCCTGATAGTTTACGGCTAAAGAGTTTGTACCACGGACTAAGGCTGTGTATGAGAGACACTGTTCAAGTTTAAGTGGTCCAGCTCATGCTATAGTTACCACTACCTATGGCGTAAAGCAGAATTCAATCCTGAACAACTTAGAGTATTTTCATGTAACATCAGGACTTCCTCCGGATATCATGCACAACTTCTTTGAAGGAGTAGCAGTGTTTGAATTCAAATCCATGCTGTCTGTTTTTATCCAAGATTTGAAGCTGTTCACTTTAACTACCTTGAATAGGAGAATACAACACTTTCCCTTTGGTTTTCCTGATGCCAAAATAAACCTCTTCCATTACCTATTCACATACTGTCAACTTCTCCTAATGATGCTCTTAAACAAAGTTGTAAGGGTTTTCTTTTTTCATCTTCCTTTTCTTAAGGTTACTTTCTCTCTCTTTCATCTATTTTTAGTTCACAAACCTGGTGTTTGATTCGTCTCCTCCCACTTATGATAGGTGACCTTGTTCCTGATGACAACCCCAACTGGAGATGTTTTTTAATACTTTTAAATATTGTTGACTTTGTATGTGCCCCTGAAACAACTACTGGTATTGCTGGACACTTGAGAGATCTCATAAAGGAACACCATGTCATGTTTCATCAGCTGTATCCTCAAAATCCCATGACTCCAAAGTTCCACTATCTTATTCATATGCCACAATGGATTGTTAGGTGGGTTGTAGAGTTATAGTAGTAACTCTTATGACTTTATGTTCCCATTAGGCATGGACCACTTGTGCGTATGTGGTGCATGCGATATGAGGCTAAACATCAATATTTCAAGAGATGGGCTACCATTATGGGAAACTTTAAGAACATTGCTAAAACTCTTGCAATGCATCATCAGAGGTACATGTGCTATCATCAAACTGCGGTTGACATGAAACCATCATTCACAGTTGGACCAAGTATGCAATTTGTGTGTTGTTATTGTTGTACCTTAATGTTATAAATCTTAGCCACCCCAGTATGTGTTGGTGCACTCTCTTATCAAGACGAACTGCTTCACTGCTGTCCTAGCCTTACTCAGGATACTTACATTTACAGGTTGGTATTATTAAACTATACTTGTTATGTCAATAAAAATAAGTAGGTTTTAAAAGTTTCCTGTTAGGTAGTACTGTAGTTCCCCAAGTAACCAGCCTTATGGGCACTTACAATTCATTTGGAATTTGAAAGGGGTTGACGCTTACACACAATTTTCAAAAACGGCTTCTAATAAGCGCCCACTTATAAATGGTTAATTAATTATAGGAACAATATCGTGTGCATACATGTTACTTCTATGAATTTGTTTAATTTACATATACAGGGTTAAATGGGTGGAAAGAAGAGGTACTGTGTACAAGACTCCTTGCATAGTCTTCGTTGAATTCCAGTGTGATATACCAATATTTGGTCAAGTCCAAGACATACTCCTTATACAAGAGAAGTTTTTCTTGGTCCTTCAACTATTGAAAGCAGAAGTTTTCAACAGCCACTTTCATGCATATGAAGTGCAACGAACTACTCTGATTTATGTGTGTGAAGTCGACTCACTTGTTGATCATCATCCTTTATGGATATACCAGAGTTATAACCCACATCTTTTAGAAAAATGTTTTATCCCCTTAAAATATTATGTTTTAAGCTCTACTGACTGATTTTCTCATTTGTGTAATTTTTTTGTGTAATAAGTGATAAGATAACATGGAATTGACTTAGAGTTATCATAGATCATATACAGTTGTGACCCTTTGGATACTGCAGTGACACTATCATACCATAGTTCTGAGAAAATACTCCGTTAAATACTCAAATCTGATTGGTCAATTAGCGGGCAATATTCTCCCATATTGACAAAAGGTTATTCCCTTTCTCTTATCTTATCTAATCTTTCAATCTACAAGTTGTCTACATACAGCTCAAACTTGCAGAGGCATGCCTTTTGCACAATTTATTTGCGTACATGAATTTAATCGGTTAGTTTAGATAGCAACCATCTGCGTCTATAGCAACCACTTAAGCATAGCAGCTGGTAAGTGAGTGGGCTAGTTCAGCCTCAGTAACTGTGTTCAGTGTATTGTGTAGAAATAGTAGGATGCTTTCTGAGAGTGATGAGTTCCATTATCCCCAAGACTTAGTTAGGGGTACTAAGGAATGGGATAATGGTACCTATAAGCCAATTGAAGAAGAAAATGACCTACATCAATTCATTGAAAATCAAGCAAACCTGAACACTCGAAAAAAGACAGTTTCGGATATGAAAATATGGGAACAATTTTGTTTGAGTCGAGGAGAAAATAGGAGTATGGCTGAAATTACAACTAAGGATTTGGACTGTTTGCTTGGAGTTTTTTTCAAGGTAATTGTCAAAAAAAGTGGAGAACCATATGATCTCGATTCCCTTACTTCATTTCATCAAAGTTTCAACCGACATGTAAGCCAGAATGGTGCTCAATTCCATAAAATTACTGACAAAGAGTTCGTAATGTCCAGAGCAACATTTGCAGCAATTCATTCACCGACTGTACAATTCAAATCTCAATAAACCATCAATCTACATGTACTGATGGCTCAATCGAACTCTAACGTAAACGAAGATGCTTATTTATTGATGACAGTGACTCAGATTGATCGAATTATATTATCTTTAATAATAATTCAGTGATGAATCATTAATAATAATTTTTAGTCTAAATAATAAATAAATTATTGCATGAGTAGGAGGGCAATACGTGAAAATATTCAGCTCTCGACTTCTCTATTGGCCCTCCCTTCGGTCGGGCCAATACTGCCAGTCTCGAACTGAATATTTTCCCGTATTGCCCTCCTACTCATGCAATAATATATATGTATATATATTATATATATACATATATATATATATATATATATATATATATATATATATATATACATACATATATATATGGACATGTATATATATATATATATATATATGTATGTATTTAATATATATATATTTTCAATTGATATGATTACTTTTCTACATTTCTTGTTATTTTATAGCTATGATTCTGAAAGTAAACTATAATAGTTATGTAAATAGTAATAAGTTTTTAAAAATACACACACTATAGTTTTTATTAATTTATTTGCCAATACTAAGTAGATGTTGTATGAATCATAAAGCAGAGTTGAATGGCAGAATCAATACCTTTAATATCTAATAACTCTTCAGGTGAAAGTATATTGTCTTCTTGTTACAGAAGCAGGTGTAAATATGTCTGTGTTCAATCAAAAGGAGCACTGTTAGTTTTAGTTGTCAGTATTCTACTGGGTAATATCATCATTATATCTGGAGGTTTATCTACACATTTTATTGACAGATATTCCTTTCTTATATTTGCTGCAGTTGGACTGTACTATCTTTTCTACCCTATGCTTGGTTTGTTAGGTGAGAAATGGATGAGATATAAAGTAATGGTAATTGGAATTGTGTTAATATGTGTGGGATTTGTCATCATAACAGTATCTTTTGTGGGCCTGTACTTTTTACAGCTTAATAGCATTACAGCTGTGATTTTATCGACAACTCTAGCTTGTCCTTTCTTTCTTGGATATGGCTTGTTTCAGGCAAACGTAATCCAGTTTGGTACTGATCAACTACAGTTTTCTCCTTCTGAAGAGTTGAGTAGTTATATTTACTGGTTTTTGTACATGAGTTATTGCCCACTAGCTGTAGTACTTGTAATGGCATCTATTGTAACAGGATTAGTACATAATAACACTATTTATTATGTTTTTACTGTTGTATTTGGCTCTGGATGTTATTTAATTTTATTTGCAATCTTGTCTTTTTGTTGTTTTAAACATCACTTGGTTATTGAGCCAGCTCAACACAACAATCCTGTCAAATTAATATGGAGAGTAATAAAGTATGCTTGGAAACACAAACGACCAGTGAGACGTAGTGCCTTTACATTTGGTGAATCCCCTCCTTCAAGATTAGACTTAGCTAAAGAGAGATATGGAGGACCATTTACTACTGTACAAGTAGAGGATGTCAAAAGCTTTTTATACATACTCAGTATACTCTTGGGAATCTTTGGATATGGACTTATTGACACTAAATCAAAGATTTTAGATCAATATTTAGGAGTCGCGAGAATGAAAAATGGCACACATTACAGTGTCATGGAAAGTGCTCTATTAATATATCCTCTGACAATTCCTTATTGTCTCGTTTTATTTGCTGTTCCTTTATATCAATTTATAATGGTTCCTTTCTTCTCTCGCTTCATTCCTAGTATGTTGAAACGTATGTGGATTGGACTCATTGCACTGTTAGTAGAATCTATCATGACAACTTTTATTAGTTACATGATAAATCATGACTTTGGAAATGCCTCAATTAATGAAGACATCTGTTTGTCATTCATTGACAACAACATAACATTTGAAAATGGATTACAATCAGATAAACTCACACTACCTTTCTATATCATGGCTGTCCCTCAGTTTTTTGCTGGTATTAGTAGGTTTTTGGCTGAGTTCTCAAGTATTGAGTTTATTTTAGCTCAAGGTCCTCGTGCTATGCAAGGATTGTTAATTGGAATATGGTTCATTAATTATAGCATTTATTGTGTACATCTAACTCTGGCAAGCTCACAATATGGTTGTTACTGGGAGTATTATGCTGTTAAGACAGGTGTTATTTTTATTTCAGTCATTCTTTATACTATTGCTGCATATAAATACAAGTATAGACAACGTAATGAACTATCTGATGTTAATGAGAGAGTTATCATTACAGAATATACTGAGAGACAATTAGAGCAGAAATATTCCACAGAAGACGAAGAAAATGATGATGATAGTGGCCATGATTACAACTGATGTTAAATCATATGTATATAATGTGTTTTGAAGTCACTTCATTGACAATGAGTTATTTACAATTATCTTTATTTGGTTAGTATATCTTGTTTTTAATGTAACAGTGTGTGTGTACTATTATTATGTAAATAGAAAGTTGGACATAACTTACTCGATTTAGACATCAACAGAATTCCATTTTATCTCAGTTTTGTATGACAATCTCAAGTTCATTTGTGAACACATGTTCTACATTTGGATTGAAGTATGGTTTATTAGATTTTTACTTATGCTAAACACATAATTGTCTTTTGTCATTTGCGTTTTTGAAGGCAGATGAATGAGACATTCTTTGTCTATGAATTGTGTAATTGTGTTCTACATGGAAATACTACACATCCAATATAAATTGACTTAAAATAAAGAATTAAAGCAATATCATTTGAAATTTTGTATCTTTTTTACATGACTTAATAAAGTAACAAGTTAAATTGGGATTACTAGAGACTATTTATTAATATTATTGCTAAGATCTTTTTTATTTTGCTTTATATTTTCAAGTTAAATACAAATATAGTAATTGTCATAATATCTATGTTATAACAATAGATGTATTATTAGTGATGAAATACAGAGTAACAAATGTATAAGAATCAAGACTACATAAAGACTACATCATATTTCTTTTGTGCAGTTCCTATAGGTCCAAGAGAAAGCACTACTTAGTTTTGTAATATATTAATCAACACCATGCTCTTAATACATTAACTATAAGCAGCATAGTATTATTCTGTGTCTGACCACTACCTTTGTTTTGGTTTGTGGAGAAGGAGTTAATAAGTATGTTTGGGTGGTAATAATTAATGCATCTAATTTTAATATCTATATATATATACGTTTAGGTGGTACTAATTAATGAATCTAGCTTTATTAAAATGTGTCCTAACTGTTTTCATTAAGAAATTTCAACAATATTTTAATAAGCGTTGATGCTAATTGTTCTATTAGTTATCATTTGTTGCCTATGTAATATTGACTTGTTATATGATTTATAGATATATTTCATCAAGTTTATATTCAAACAATTTCCAGTTGTAGCACTAGTAGTTGATACATTAATGAGATTCAAAGTTTATATCATAGGTTCATTGATCCATTTTATATACACTTACTTTAGATTTTCAGCAAAAACAACAAGGCAGACAGACTGTTATAATAAATATTTAATTATTGTTGTTGGTCTCTGATTGTTTTTGAATAAATTGTTGTTTTCCTGATTTTCTAAGGATTAATTTTAATGAACTTCACTTCAAGAGCTAATATAAGTAGGTTTGTCTATTAGTGTTTAGATCTAAATCATAACTTGTGCGCACATAATGTCTTAAAATTACTCAGTAATACATTATGTATGACATTTTATGTTCATGTCTTGACAAAAATGTACAAAGTGACCTTTAAAAACTTTATAAATGTCTATAGTCTGTTTTTTTGCTAATTAAATTGAAACTTGCATTATCAGTAACAGTAGTCATAATAATAATCATATTAGCGAGTATTAGATTACTGAACTTACCATAATGTTAATATACATTGCATTCATATTTCTTACAAGGCTGTTTTCACAATTGTCATTATCAAACATCATACCTAGCTATCAGAAAAATTTCTTCTATGGAAGGTTAATCAGATATTGTTGTAAGACGAAGTACAAAATATTTGTGATATATGTTGTATATTATTGTCTTATAGTACAGACATATATTTAGAAATAAAAATTGTTAATACATTGGCTTAAAAACCATCTTTTTATTTTTTTGTGACATTCAGTTTATACAAAGAATTACAATCAATATGTGAGAACTTAAAACAGAGATAAATAAGCTTTGAGGATTTTTATAATTTATTGTTGTTACTTAATTGTATTAATTAAGCTCATGGGAGCCTATGCACTCCTCATCTTACATAGCAAATATGGTTGTATGTACTACAGACTACTTATTAGGTGCCATTTTGATTTAGTTCTTCAATCGTACTAATGTCTATGTTGATAAATGATCTTTCAAAAGTAATAATTGTTAATGATGAAATGTAATTATACAAAGTACTGGTAACTAAGCAACAAGTAAGAGTTGATCATGCTTTGTTGAAGCATATGTAGCAAGTCTTGTCTTCTTATGCCACATATAACTTAGCTCTTATGAACCATTAATGTCAATTAAAGAGTTATTATTACATAATAATTATGTTGTAAGACTAATTATATATATCTAAAGATCGATTTAACCTTAGACATATAAGTTTCATTATTAATAAAAAGTTCTTATTGCAATATAATTGAAAGGTGTGTCATCACGTGTGTGTGTGATTATGTGTTAGCGAATGCAAACGATTAAATAAAGCAATACATATTATTGATTATGTAACAATCTATTTCAGACATCAAATATGATGTAATGACAAAGTTATTACTGACTAGCTAGATTATGTATTGTGCTAAAATGGATTAATTTGACATAATTATGTTTCCTTATATATATATATATATATATATATATATGTATATATATATATAAATGTATGTGTATGTCTTGTTATTGTTATGACTATGTATTGAAACAAAACGATTATGTAAACAGTGAAATTATTATACTACTGCTTTTTGGTTCTTTTGCTGATTCCAAGTTGACATTGTATAAAGCATAAAGCAGAGTTGAATGGCAGAATCAAAACCTTTAATGCCTAGTAACACTTCAGGTGAAAATAAAATGTCTTCTTATTATAGGAACAGGTGCAAATATGTCTGCATTCGATCAAAAGGAGTTATTTTTAGTTATTAGTATTCTACTGGCTAATATCACTAATATATCTGGAGCTCTATCTACACATTTTATTGAGAGATATTCCTTTCTTATATTTGCTGCAATTGGACTGTACTATCTTTTCTACCCTTTCCTTGGTTTGTTAGGTGAGAAATGGATGAGATATAAAATAATGATAATTGGAATTGTGTTAATATGTGTGGGATTTGCCATCATAATTGTATGTTCAGTGTGTCTGTATTTTATGCAGCTTAACAGCATTACAGTGTGACCATATCAAAACTTGTAACTTATCCTTTCTTTCTTGGATATGGCTTGTACAAATTTTCTAGCTTATTAATGTCTAAAGATATTGTTACAATTTTGGTACCAAATTCAGTAATTTTAATTTGATTAGTTCAGTGGCATCATGGTGATTCCATATATAGGCATTTTCAAACAGGGATGGTTACAGGCAGCCATACTATAATTAGAAGCCATTTTATTTATAGTTCATTATCTAAATGAAATTACTCACTGTTTAGGTGTACAGCTGTGGGCAGCATCTATAACGTAAGTGTAAAAAGTTAAGATAACATTTTCTTGATTGCTAATGTACTACTGTTTTTTACCTAAATAAACAGTAGTACATTAGTAATCTAAACAGTGTTACATCAACTTTTTACATTATACTAATTTTGTTACATGCATCCTGTATTACAACAATATATTGGTTAAATCAATCAATCAATGAATCTTCATCAACTTATCATGATTAAGGATATATATATATATATATATATATATATAATTACTAATTGCTAATCATCTTGTTATTGTTATGATTATGTATTGAAACTAAAAACATAACGATCATGTAAACAGTGAAAATTGTTATAACACATTAACTGCTTTTTTGATCATCAGCCGATTCTAAGTAGACATTGTATAGAGCATAAACCAGAATTGCATGGCAGAATCAAAGCCTTTAATGTCTAGTAACTCTTCAGGGGAAAGTATATTGTCTTCTTGTTACAGGAGCAGGTGTAAATATGTCTGTGTTCAATCAAAAGGAGCACTGTTAGTATTAGTTATCAGTATTCTACTGGTTAATATTGTCATTATATCTGGAGCTCTATCTACACATTTTGTTGACAGATATTCCTTTCTTATATTTGCTGCAGTTGGACTGTACTATCTTTTCTACCCTATCCTTGGTTTGTTAGGTGAGAAATGGATGAGATATAAAGTAATGATAATTGGAATTGTGTTAATATGTGTGGGATTTGTCATCATAACAGTATCTTTAGTGAGCCTGTACTTTTTACATCTTAATAGCATTACAGTTGTGATTTTATTGGTAACTCTAGCTTGTCCTTTCTTTCTTGGATATGGTTTGTTTCAGGCAAATGTGATCCAGTTTGGTACTGATCAACTACAGTTTTCTCCTTCTGAAGAGTTAAGTAGCTTTATTTATTGGCTTTTGTACATGTATTATTGTCCACTAGCTGTAGTACTTGTAATGGCATCTATTGTAACAGGATTAGTACATAATAACACTATCTATTATGCCTTTACTGTTATATTTGGCTCTGGATGTTTTTTAATTTTCTTTGCAATCTTGTCTTTTTGTTGTTTTAAACATCACTTGGTTATCGAGCTAGCTCAAGACAACAATCCTGTCAAATTAATATGGAGAGTAATAAAGTATGCTTGGAAACACAAACAACCAGTGAGACGTAGTGCCTTTACATTTGGTGAATCCCTTCCTTCAAGGTTAGACTTAGCTAAAGAGAGATATGGAGGACCATTTACTACTGTACAAGTAGAGGATGTGAAAAGCTTTTTATACATACTCAGTATACTCTTGGGAATCTTTGGATATGGACTTCTTGACAGTAAATTAAAGATTTTAGATCAATATTTAGGAGTTGTGAGAATGAAAAATGGCTCACATTACAATGTCATGGAAAGTGCTCTATTAATATATCCTCTGACAATTCCTTATTGTGTCGTTTTATTTGCTGTTCCTTTATATCAATTTATAATGGTTCCTTTCTTCTCTCGCTTCATTCCTAGTATGTTGAAACGTATGTGGATTGGACTCATGGCACTGTTGGTAGAATCTATCATGATAACCTTTATTAGTTACATGATAAATCATGACTTTGCAAATGCCTTAATTAATGAAGACATCTGTTTGTCATTCATTGACAACAACATAACATCTGAAAATGGATTACAATCAGATGAACTCACACTACCTTTCTATATCATGGCTGTCCCTCAGTTTTTTGCTGGTATTAGTATTTTGGGGGTTCATTTCACAAGTATTGAATTTATTTTAGCTCAAGGTCCTCGTATTATGCAAGGATTGTTAATTGGAATATGGTTAATTAATAATAGCATTTACTGTGTACATCTAACTCTGGCAGGCTCACAATATGGTTGTTACTGGGAGTATTATGCTGTTAAGACAGGTGTTGTTTTCATTTCAGTCATTCTTTATACTATTGCTGCATATAAATACAAGTATAGACAACGTAATGAACAATCTGATGTTAATGAGAGAGTTATTATTACAGAATATACCGAAAGACAACTAGAGCAGAAATATTTAACAGAAGATGAAGAAAATGATGATGATGACGATAGTGACCATAACTGTAACTGAAGTTAATTCATATGTATATAAAGTGTTTTGAAGTCACTTCATTGACAATGAGTTATTTAGTGCTGACTATATTAGTTTACAACTATTTTTATTTGATTAGTGTATCTTGTTTTTAAATGTAACAGTGTGTGTGTGTACTATTATTATAGAAATAGAAAGTTGGACATAATTTGAATGAACATTCATTTGTGAACACAATGTTCTACATTTGGATTGAAGTATAGTGTATTAGATTTTTAATTTTATCAATGTTAAACACATAATTGTCTTTTGTCATTTGCGTTTTTGAAGGCAAATGAATGAGGCATTCTTTGTCTACGAATTGTGTAATAAGTTTTGTAGTATTACCATCTATTTTAAAACTTATAATCTTATGTGATATTTAGTTCTACATAGAAATTCTACACATAACAATATAAATAGACTTAAAATAGAGAATGAAAAGCAATATCTTTTAAAATTTTGTATCATTTCTACATGACTTTATTAGTATTGGATAACAAGTAAAATTGGGGATACTAGAGACTATTTATTAATATTATTGCTAAGTGAGAAATAAAGCCAATTTATTATACTTTCATTGTTATAATTGGTTATGGTATGATTATTTATTTATTTGTTTAATATGATTCATTGAGAGTTATTTAATTAATTCTTTACCGGTTGGTTGTCCCTTAGTTTGTTCATGGTGATAGTATTTTTGGTTGTTCTCACATTTTTGTTCTAACTTAAGGTTTCATATTATGCTTGATTGCTAATTATAATATGGTACATTAAGTATAGGATCTACTTTATAGATTTATATGTATCAAAATTGGAAAAATTATCACGACATATTAAATAAATCATTATTTATTAAATAACTCTTCATTTACTTCTTATTTTTTTAAAGAAATCGTGCTTTATTTAGTAAGTCACAAATTATTTAACCATTGAATGCATCCAATTTTGATACTAACAGAACCTCATAAACTTTCAATTTGGTTCTTACTGGGAGTGTTATGATGTTAAGTTATGTGTTATATAATATCAGTCATTGTCTACACTATTACTGCATATAAGTACATGTACAAGTACTGACAATGTAATGAACTATCTGATGTCATTGAGACAGATATTATAATAGAATATAATGAGACCCAACTAATCCAAGAATATTGCATTGTGAGGAAGTTGATACTAAGATTAGTTCCTTCCAGAAAGTGGAAAAAATGGACACTGTGATTTAAATCTACACATTTAGTAGAAATTTTTTTGGGGATGTATTTATATAAATTTCTAAGCTACCACGTTATGTGATTTTATATAAAACATACTTTACTCATATATAAGATAGCATTGTCAAATATCCACATGTGATACAACTATGTATATTATATATAATATTATACAATGGTGTACAACATGAAAGCATTGACAGACTACCATGTGAGGTTATTGCATCATCCTGAGCATGTTCAATTGTGTTAATAATATCATGACATCTTGATAGTGATGAATGTCTATAGTTGTAAGGTATGAACAACTTTAATGATTTATTACAGGGTGCTATAATGCCAGATTGTGTTTTAAGCATTGTGAATCCTTGATCGTGATAAAACTAATGGAGATACAGAGCTTCTTGTAAGCTATATGAAGTCTTGGTACATATCACTCATATAAGACCTTCACACCTTGTTATCAGCCTTTATCATAATGTCAAGAAAACAATATACAAACCTTCTAATTTGTTCTGGGATGTGAATCAAATAATGAATTTTTGGAGTAATCTGAACTGAAGGATAGCACTCCTTAAAAAGTTCATGGTGGGTGGCAATTAGTTCCTGTATCATAATACATTCGCAATTTAATAAACACATTGCATGAAGTTAGACTGTTAAGTTCTATGATAATGAATGAATACATACATTACAAATTATATAATATTTCTTGAATATTTAATGCTCAATTTCAGGAATCTAAAATGATGTAATGATAAAGTTGTTGTTACTCGTGAGGTTATTACATATTTAACTAAAATGTAGTGTTAACTTGAAATGATTATATATTTTTTCCATTGATATGATTACTTTTCTATTGTGTGTAAATATGTCTTGTTATTGTTATATTGTTGTTTTTTAATTTTCTTTGCAATCTTGTCTTTTTGTTGTTTTAAACATCACTTGGTTATTGAGCCAGCTCAACACAACAATCCTGTCAAATTAATATGGAGAGTAATAAAGTATGCTTGGAAACACAAACAACCAGTGAGACGTAGTGCCTTTACATTTGGTGAATCCCCTCCCTCAAGATTAGATTTAGCTAAAGAGAGATATGGAGGACCATTTACTACTGTACAAATAGAGGATGTAAAAAGCTTTATATACATACTCAGTATACTTTTAGGAATCTTTGGATATGGACTTCTTGACAGTAAATCAAAGATTTTAGATCAATATTTAGGAGTCGTAAGAATGAAAAATGGCACACATTACAGTGTCATGGAAAGTGCTCTATTTATATATCCTCTGACAATTCCTTATTGTGTCGTTTTATTTGCTGTTCCTTTATATCAATTTATAATGGTTCCTTTCTTCTCTCATTTCATTCCTAGTATGTGGATTGGACTCATGGCACTGTGGTAGAATCTATCATGACAACTCTTATTTAGCTACATGATAAAGCATGAGTCTGGAAATGCCTCAATTAATGAAGACATCTGTTTATCATTCACTGCTAATGTAACCTTTGAAAATGGATTGCAATCAGATAAACTCACACTACCTTTCTATACCATGGCTGTCCCTCAGGTTTTTGCTGCTATTAGTACTTTTTTGGTTTGGTTCACAAGTATTGAATTTATTTTAGCTCAAGGTCCTCGTACTATGCAAGGATTGTTAATTGGAATATGGTTCATTAATAATAGCATTTATTGTGTACATCTAACTCTGACAAGCTCACAATATGGTTGTTACTGGGAGTATTATGCTGTTAAGACAGGTGTTGTTTTTCATTTCAGTCATTGTTTACACTATTGCTGCATATAAATACAAGTATAGACAATGTAATGAACTATCTGATGCTAATGAGAGAGTTATCATTACAGAATATACCGAAAGACAACTAGAGCAGAAATATTCCACAAAAGATGAAGAAAATGATGATGATGATGATAGTGACCATAATTACAACTGATATTAATTCATACGTAGATAATGTGTTTTGAAGTCACTTTATTGACAATGAGTTATTTAATGTTGACTATATTAGTTTACAACTATCAATATTTGTTTAGTATATCTTGTTTTTAATGTAACAGTGTGTGTGTGTACTATTATTATGGAAATAGAAAATTGGATATAATTTGAACATACTTTCTTGATTTAGTCATCAACAGAATTCCATTTTATCTCAGTCTTTCATGAAAATCTCAAGTACATTTCTGAACATATGTTCTACATTTGGATTGAAGTATATATGGTGTATTAGATTTTTAATTTTATCCATGCTAAACACATAATTGTCTTTTGTCACTTGCGTTTTTGAAGGGAATCGAATGAGTCATTCTTTGTCTACGAATTATGTAATACTTTTTGTAGTATCACCATCTATTTTAAAACTTATAACATTGAATCAATCTTATGCAACATCCAGTTCTATACATAGAAATACTACACACCCAATATAAATAGACTTAAAATAGAGAATTAAAGCAATATCTTTTAAAATTTTGTATCATTTCTACATGACTTAATTAGATAACAAGTTAAATTGGAGGTACTAGAGACTTTTTAACAATATTATTTCATAGTAACATCTCAAAGGTCTTGGTAAAGGATCAGAATCTTGCTTTGGGAATGATACAAGTTTCTGGTTTGTAAAACACTTGATGAGGTGACTTCTCAACTGTGATTGATCAAAACGAGCAGTTTCAGGGTTGTTACCATTACATAGTTCAACAGCTGTAGCAATTGAAAATACCCCACAATCTTTATTTCCTTGCTGTTGTTGGACAGAGAGTGTTTGAATTTCCAAAGTATCAGAATCAGAAGAATAAGCATTATATAGCAATTTGAAGAACAGTAGACTTGTTCAGAGATGAACAAAGCTCCAAACTGTCCATTATTTGAACAATTCCAGTCTTTAGACTACACGAACAAATCCAATGGTTAGATCCTACAACACAAAATCACAAAAAAACAAGCTGCAAGTGTATTTTAAAGTAGTACTACTACATTTATAAATACCTGAAATTGCCTAACTACTCAGTCGTAACCTAACCCCACCCACATGTGAGCAAGTTTGTTTACCATTCAGTCTAGCTAGGCACATTGAAGATAGATAACTCATGGCCAGTACAAGATGGTAAAATTTGCTCTATTGCTTGAGTTTTTTATGAATATGGAATACACAGGCAATATTGCTGAAAATTAATAATATAATAAATTAAGTCGAAAGGATGTGGGGATTTTTATTGATGTTAATGGTTTGCTAAAAAGTTCTGTCAAGTTAAATTACCAGAGTTTGTAATTGAGAATTCGACAACTCAAAAAAACTGCTAGGGCTATAGATTTGTCAAACAATAAATAAATACTAACTTTATGCCTACCAGAACATATATTTTCAGTTTTGGCAGCACAAACTACACCTTTCTTCTACCTTAATTAACATGTGGTCTGATGTGAAATATTTTCCCTTACCATACAGTGGAGAGTTTTGGAAGTAGAAAATTTTGGCTAGTTAAAAATTAAAAGGGTTTGGTGAAGTTTAACTTAGCGAATGACTGAGCCTTTTGTCATGCCTACAATGAATTTTCACATTACCATACCCTGTTTTCATTGGACCAAATTTCTTATTACGTCTTTGTATAGGCCTCCTTTTCATTACTGGGTTTGAATTTACATTGGCTCAAGGTCCTCGAAGCATGCAAGGATTGTTGATTGGATAATAGTTTATTGGAAACACTGTTCATAACATCAATTATGCCATTTTACCTTTTATATATATATACATTCATACATATGTACATACATACATACATACATACATACATACATACAACATACATACATGCATACATACATATATACATACTATATATATATATATATATATATATATATATATATATATATATATGGACATATATATATATATATATATATATGTATGTATTTAATATATATATGTTTTCAATTGATATGATTACTTTTCTACATTTCTTGTTATTTTATAGCTATGATTCTGAAAGTAAACTATAGTAATAAGTAAACTATAGTAAATAGTAATAAGTTTTTAAAAATACACATACTATAGTTTTTATTAATTTATTTGCCAATACTAAGTAGATGTTGTATGAATCATAAAGCAGAGTTGAATGGCAGAATCAATACCTTTATTATCTAACAATTCTTCAGGTGAAAGTATATTGTCTTCTTGTTACAGGAGCAGGTGTAAATATGTCTGTGTTCAATCAAAAGGAGCACAGTTAGTTTTAGTTATCAGTATTCTACTGGTTAATATCACTATTATATCTGGAGGTCTATCTACACATTTTATTGACAGATATTCCTTTCTTATATTTGCTGCAGTTGGACTGTACTATCTTTTCTACCCTATCCTTGGTTTGTTAGGTGAGAAATGGATGAGATATAAAGTAATGATAATTGGAATTGTGTTAATATGTGTGGGATTTGTCATCATAACAGTATCTTTTGTGGGCCTGTACTTTTTACAGCTTAATAGCTTTACAGCTGTGATTTTATCGACAACTCTAGCTTGTCCTTTCTTTCTTGGATATGGTTTGTTTCAGGCAAATGTAATCCAGTTTGGTACTGATCAACTACAGTTTTCTCCTTCCAAAGAGTTGAGTAGTTTTATTTACTGGCTTTTGTACATGTATTATTGCCCACTAGCTGTAGTACTTGTAATGGCATCTATTGTAACAGGATTAGTACATAATAACACCATCTATTATGTTTTTACTGTTATATTTGGCTCTGGATGTTTTTTTATTTTCTTTGCAATTTTGTCTTTTTGTTGTTTTAAACATCACTTGGTTATTGAGCCAGCTCAACACAACAATCCTGTCAAATTAATATGGAGAGTAATAAAGTATGCTTGGAAACACAAACAACCAGTGAGACGTAGTGCCTTTACATTTGGTGAATCTCCTCCCTCAAGATTAGACTTAGCTAAAGAGAGATATGGAGGACCATTTACTACTGTCCAAGTAGAGGATGTGAAAAGCTTTTTATACATACTCAGTATACTCTTGGGAATCTTGGGATACGGACTTATTGACACTAAATCAAAGATTTTAGATCAATATTTAGGAGTCGTGAGAATGAAAAATGGCGAAGATTATGGTGTCATGGAAAGTGCTCTATTAATATATCCTCTAACAATTCCTTATTGTGTCGTTTTATTTGCTGTTCCTTTATATCAATTTATAATGGTTCCCTTCTTCTCTCGCTTCATTCCTAGTATGTTGAAATGTATGTGGATTGGACTAATGGCACTGTTGGTAGAATCTATCATGACAACTCTTATTAGTTACATGATAAATCATGACTTTGGAAATGCCTCAATTAATGAAGACATCTGTTTGTCATTCATTAACAACATAACATTTGAAAATGGATTACAACAAGATGAACTCACACTACCTTTCTATATCATGGCTGTCCCTCAGTTTTTTGCTGGTATTAGTATTTTTTGTATTCGTTTCACAATTATTGAGTTTATTTTAGCTCAAGGTCCTCGTACTATGCAAGGATTGTTAATTGGAATATGGCTCATTAATAATAGCATTTACTGTGTACATCTAACTCTGGCAAGCTCACAATATGGTTGTTACTGGGAGTATTATGCTGTTAAAACAGGTGTTGTTTTCATTTTCGTCACTCTTTATACTATTGTTGCATATAAATACAAGTATAGACAACGTAATGAACTGTCTGATGTTAATGAGAGAGTTATCATTACAGAATATACCGAAAGACAACTAGATCAGAAATATTTAACAGAAGATGAAGAAAATGATGAAGATGATGATGATAGTGGCCATAATTACAACTGATGTTAATTCATATGTATATAATGTGTGTTGAAGTCACTTCATTGACAATGAGTTATTTAGTGTTGACTATATTAGTTTACAATTATCTTTATTTGATTAGTATATCTTGTTTTTAATGTAACAGTGTGTGTGTACTATTATTACGGAAATAAAAAGTTGGACATAATTTGAACATACTTTCGTGATTTAGTCATCAACAGAATTCCATTTTATTTCAGTCATTCATAATAATCTCAAGTTTATTTCTGTTTCTACATTTGGAGTAACTCCAACTAAGCGAGAGCTCTTTTCTTTTGTTCCTTAATTCTAGTCCATATATATATATATATATGTAGTGCCAGAAAAAAGGACCAGTCCATTTACTTAGCCATTTACTCTAACGAATTATCTAATTTTTTGACATCAATTTTTTTCAAGTTCAAATTAAGTGTAATAATTGTCAATATTTCATTGTCGACAATAAATTTATTATTACTAATTAAATATAGAGTACAATTTGTAAGATTGATATCTATCTAAAGATTACATGTCTGCTTTGGGCAGTCCTTATAGGTTAAAGCAACGTGCATACTTTGTTATATAAAATTAGCTTCAGCTTTAATTTTTGTCTATTAGTGTTTTAGATGTAACTTATAATTTGTATCATCATAATAGATACAGTTTAACTTAATAATTGGTTATAGTTTGAACAGTATGTTTGTGTTGATTTGTCAACTATTTATAAGTTGATTAATGTATTTATCATATTTGACTTCTTTTTAATAGTGTGAATTCGATAGAATCAATTTTTAAAGGAACAATGATCTCTCATAACTAACATAATGAACTTGTAGGATAAAAATACCTACCATATCATCTGGCACTATATCAACTTCTTGTACAATTGGCTCATTTAAAATCAAAGGATTAGGACTTCTTTAAATTTTCAAGGTTATTAATGTCTAAAGATATTGTTACAATTTTGGTACCAAATTCAGTAATTTTAATTTGGTTAGTTCAGTGACATTATGGCAATTCCATATATAGGCATTTTCAAAGAGGGATGGTTACAAGCAGCCATACTATCATTAGAAGCCATTTTATTGATAGTTCATTATATAAATGAAATTACTCACTGTTGAGGTGTACAGCTGTGGGCAGCATCTATACAAGAAGAAGGTTTTCTAACTAAATTTACTGTGCTTCTCTGTGTGAGCTAAAAAAATACTGAACCCTGATATATCAGCCCAAGAATTCATGGTAATAAAATATATATTTAACAGCTTTCGAAAACATCTACACTGTAAAAACTTAAGATAGCATTTTCTTGATTGCTAATGTATTACTGTTTTTTTAGTTAAATAAACAGTAGTACATTAGTAATCTAAACAGCGTTACATTGACTTTTTACATTATACTAAGTTTGTTACATGCAACCTGTAAACAACAATATATTGGTAAATCAATCAAATAATGAATTTTCATCAACTTCATCACAATTAAGGATATATATAGATATAATTACTAATTGCTAATGATCTTGTTATTGTTATGACTATGTATTGAAACTAAAACATAAACTTCATGTAAACAGTGAAAATTATTACAACACATTTACTGCTTTTTTGTTCATTAGCTGATTCTAAGTAGACATTGTATAGAGCATAAACTAGAGTTGCATGGCAGAATCAAAACCTTTAATGTCTAGTAACTCTTCAGGTGAAAGTATATTTTCTTCTTGTTACAGAAGCAGGTGTAAAAATGTTTGTGTTCAATCAAAAGGAGCACTGTTAGTTTTAGTTATCAGTATTCTACTGGCTAATATAACTATTATATCTGGAGCTCTATCCACACATTTTATTAACAGATATTCCTTTCTTATATTTGCTGCAATTGGACTGTACTATCTTTTCTACCCTATCCTTGGTTTGTTAGGTGAGAAATGGATGAGATATAAAGTAATGATAATTGGAATTGTGTTAATATGTGTGGGATTTGTCATCATAACAGTATCTTTAGTGGGCCTGTACTTTTTACATCTTAATAGCATTACAGCCGTGATTTTATTGACAACTCTAGCTTGTACTTTTTTCCTTGGATATGGCTTGTTTCAGGCAAATGTGATCCAGTTTAGTACTGATCAACTACAGTTTTCTCCTTCCGAAGAATTGAGTAGTTTTGTTTACTGGCTTTTGTATATATATTATTGCCCACTAGCTGTAGTACTTGTAATGGTATCTATTGTAACAGGATTAGTACATAATAACACTATTTATTATGTTTTTACTGTTGTATTTGGCTCTGGATGTTTTTTAAATTTCTTTGCAATCTTGTCTTTTTGTTGTTTTAAGCATCACTTGGTTATTGAGCCAGCTCAACACAACAATCCTGTCAAATTAATATGGAGAGTAATAAAGTATGCTTGGAAACACAAACAACCAGTGAGACGTAGTGCTTTTACCTTTGGTGAATCTTTTTCTTCAAGATTAGACTTAGCTAAAAAGAGATATGGAGGACCATTTACTACTGTACAAGTAGAGGATGTGAAAAGCTTTTTATACATACTCAGTATACTTTTGGGAATCTTTGGATATGGACTTCTTGACACTAAATCAAAGATTTTAGATCAATATTTAGGAGTCATAAGAATGAAAAATGGCACACATTATGATGTCATGGAGAGTCCTCTTTTAATATATCCTCTGACAATTCCTGTTTGTTTCGTTTTATTTGCTGTTCCCTTATATCAATTGATAATGGTTCCTTTCTTCTCTCGGTTCATTCCTAGTATGTTGAAACGTATGTGGATTGGACTTATTGCACTTTTGGTAGAATCTATCATGATAACTCTTATTAGTTACATGATAAATCATGACTTTGGAAATGCCTCAATTAATGAAGAAATCTCTTTGTCAATCACTGCTAATATAACCTTTGAAAATGGATTACAATCAGATAAACTCACACTATCTTTCTATATCATGGCTGTCCCTCAGTTTTTTGCTGGTATTATCATTTTTTTGGTTTGGTTCACAAGTATTGAGTTTATTTTAGCTCAAGGTCCTCGTACTATGCAAGGATTGTTAATTGGAATATGGTTCATTCATAATAGCATTTATTGTGTACATCTAACTCTGGGAAGTTCACGATATGGTTGTTACTGGGAGTATTATGCTGTTAAGACAGGTGTTGTTTTCATTTCTATCATTGTTTACACTATTGCTGCATGTAAATACAAGTATAGACAACGAAATGAATTATCTGATGTTAATGAGAGAGTTATCATAGCAGAATATACCGAAAGACAACTAGAGCAGAAATATTCAACAGAAGATGAAGAAAATGATGATGATGATGATAGTGACCATGTTTACAACTGATGTTAATTTGTATGTATATAAAGTGTTTTGAAGTCACTTTATTGACAATGAGTTATTTAATGTTGACTACATTAGACAAATATCATTATTTGATTAGTATATCTTGTTTTGAATATAACAGTGTGTGTGTACTATTATTATGAAAATAGAAAGTTGGAAATAATTTGAACATGCTTTCTGCATTTAGTCATCATCAGAATTTCATATCATTTTGCATGAGAATCTCAAGTTTATTTGTGAACACATGTTCTACATTTGGATTGAAGTACAATTTATTAGATTTTTACTTTTATCTATGCTAAACACATAATTGTTTTTTGTCATTTGTGTTTTTGAAGGCAATTGAATGAGTCATTCTTTGTCTACGAATTGCACAATCATTTTTGTAGTACTACCATCTATTGTAAAGCATATAATATTGAATCAATCTTATCCGACTTCAAGTTCTACATAGAAATACTACACATACAATATAAATAGACTTAAAATAAAGCATTAAAGCAATATCTTTTGAAATTTTGAATCATTTCTACATGACTTAATTAGATAACAAGTTAAATTGGGGATACTAGAGACTATTTATTAATATTATTGTTAAGGTCTTTTTTATTTTGCTTTGTCTTTTCAAGTAAAATGCAAGTCCATGTTAACAATAGATGTATTATTAGTGATGAAATACAGAGTAATAAATGTAAGAATCAAGACTACATAAAGACTACATCATGTTTGTTTTGTGCAGTTCCTATATGTCCAAGAGAAAGCACTACTTAGTTTTGTAATACATTAATCAACACGATGCTCTTAATACATTAACTATAAGCAGCATAGTATTATTTTGTGCCTGACCAATACCTTTGTTTTGATTGTGGAGAAGGAGTTAATTAATATGTTTAGGTGGTACTAATTTAGCTTTATTAAAACGTTTGAGTAGTGGCACTTCAAACATGGCTTGCCGAAATTTCGAAATATCGGACAGAAGAGTGTATTTTCTTAGGTTGAAAAATTCTATCTAGATAGTTTACAAGTATGGTCCTACATAACAACATTCTAATCAATCCCTCTGATCAACTTCTATTTTCATCATCTCAAGAGCTGAGTAGCTTTATATATTGGTGTTTTTACTATGTTTATGTGGCTGTAATTAATAGGGCTTGTACAATCAGCAGGCATGGTTAATTTTGCTCATAAGAATGTTAGCTTATATGATAACTACCTAGTGTTATGTTTTGTAATAATGTCTATAGCAATTGCTTTGCTGGGTTTTTTTTCAAATATCACTTGATTATTTAGCCAGCTCAGCACAACAATCCTTTTAAACTAATCTGGAGAGTGATGAGATATGCTTGAAAACACAACAACTAGTGAGATGTAGTACTTTTACTTATGGAGACTCTCTTCCCTCCAGACTAGACCTAGCTAAGTAGAGATATGGAAGGCCATATTTTACTGGACAAATAGAGGATGTCAAAGGCTTTTGTTACATATCAAGAATTTTGATTGCAGCCTTTGGTATAACTCTGTATGATGATTTATCAAGCATTTCATCATAATAGTTTTCAGTTTAGAACCACAGTCATATAGAACTGTTGTGTTTACTGAGACAGTAGTTCTAGCTTTTCTATTATAAAAATACTATTTTTATATGCTATCTTTATTCAATTCTCCCTTTCTTTTCTTGCTACATTCCAGGCATGTTAAAATGTATGTGGATTAAACTAGTAGTTTTGTTACTATAGTTGTCTGCTACAACTACTATTGCTGTTTATAATGTATAACGATGTTAGCAGAGTTTGTCATGATTGTGTCTGTATTGATTTATCTGTATATAATACCTCTTTTGTAAGAACGGAAATTCTCACATTACCATACCCTGTGTTCATTGGACCAAATTTCTTATTATGTCTTTGTATAGTCCTCCTTTTTATTGCTGGGTTTGAACTTACATTGGCTCAAGGTCCTCGAAGTATGCAAGGATTGTTGATTAGATAATAGCTTATTGGAAACACTGTTCATAACATCAATTATGCCATTTTACCTTTTATACATACATACATACATACAGACAGACAGACAGACAGACAGACAGACATACATGCATACATACATACATGTATACATATATATATATATATATATATATATATATATGTGAGCTGATTTGCGAAAAGGGACCACTTCTGTTAAAACATCTCAAAAACATACAGTTGTTATGCACATAGCCATGCATTTTTCAATGGATGTTTACTAAATTATATTTCAGTTTAAAAACAATAGATAACTTGGAATGCAAAATTTAGTAAATATTTTATTTTAAAAATTGCTTACATACAGGCAAGTGTTTTTAATGGTTTAATAGAAGTGGTCCCTTTTTGCAAATCAGGTCACATATATATATATATATATATATATATTCTATTGATATGATTACTTTTCTACATTTCTTGTTATTTTATAGCTATGATTCTGAAAGTAAACTATAATAGTTATGTAAATAGTAATAAGTTTTTAAAAATGCACATACTATAGTTTTTATTAATTTATTTGCCAATACTAAGTAGATGTTGTATGAATCATAAAGCAGAGTTGAATGGCAGAATCAATACCTTTAATATCTAATAAGGTTTCAGATAAAAATATATTGTTTTCCTGAGAATCTCAAGTTTATTTGTGAACGCATGTTCTACATCTGGATTGAAGTACAGTGTATTAGATTTTTACTTTTATCTATGCTAAGCACATAATTGTCTTTTGTCATTGTGTAATAATTTTTGTAGTGTTACCACCTATTATAAAGCATATAACATTGGATCAATTTTATCCGACATCAAGTTCTACATAGAAATACTACACATACAATATAAATTGACTTAAAATAGAGAATGAAAGCAAAATCTTTTGAAATTTTGTATTATTTCTACATAACTTAATTAGTATTAGATAACAAGTTAAATTCGGGGTACTAGAGACTATTTATTAATATTATTGCTAAGGTTTTTTTATTTTGCTTTGTTTTTTCAAGTAAAATACAAATATAGCAATTGTCAATATGTCCATGTTAACAATAGATGTATTATTAGTGATGAAATACAGAGTAACAAATGTAAGAATCAAGACTACATAAAGACTACATCATGTTTGTTGTGTGCAGTTCCTATAGGTCCAAGAGAAAGCACTATTTAGTTTTGTAATACATTAATCAACACCATCCTCTTAATACATTAACTATAAGTAGCATAGTATTATATTGTGTCTGATCACTACCTTTGTTTTGATTGTGGAGAAGGAGTTAATTAATACGTTTAGGTGGTACTAATTAATGAATCTAGCTTTATAAAAATTTATTTGATTAGTACATCCAGAAGTAATGTGCAAATGTACTGTAATGAAAATAGAGTGTTGAACATAATTTGAACATATCTTTTGATTTAGTCATAAAACAAAGTACATGATATGTATATATATATATATGTGTGTGTGTGTGTAGTGCCAGAAAAAAGGACTAGTCCATTTATTTATCCATTTACTCTAACGATTTAGTTAATTTTTTGACATCAATTTTTTCAAGTTCAAATTAATTAAGTGTAATAATTGTCAATATTTCATTGTTTGCAATAAATTTATCATTAGTGATTAAATATAGAGTACAATTTGTAAAATTGATATCTATCTAAAGATTACATGTCTGCTTTGGGCAGTCCTTATAGGTTAAAGCGAAGTGCATACTTTGTTATGTACAATTAGCTTCAGCTTTAATTTTTGTCTATTAGTGTTTTAGATGTAACTTATAATTTGTATCAACATAATGGATACAGTTTAACTTAATAATTGGTTATAGTTTTAACAGTATGTTTGTGTTGATTTGTCAACTATTTATAAGTTGATTAATGTGTTTATATAGTGTGAATTAGATAGAATCAATTTTTAAAGGAACAATGATTTCTCATAACTAATATAATGAACTTGTAGGATAAAAATACCTACCATATCATCTGGCACTATATCAACTTCTTGTACAATTGGCTCATTTAAAATTAAAGGATTAGGACTTGTTTAAATTTTCAAGGTTATTAATATCTAAAGATATTGTTACAATTTTGGTACCAAATTCAGTAATTTTAATTTGGTTAGTTCAGTGGCATCATGGCGATTCCATATATAGGCATTTTCAAACAGATAAGGTTACATGCAGCCATACTATCATTAGAAGCCATTTTATTTATAGTTCATTATTTAAATAAAATTACTTACTGTTGAGGTGTACAGCTGTAGGCAGCATCTATATAGGAAGAAGATTTTCTAACCTAATTTACTGTGCTTCTCTAAAGTTGAAAGATAAGTGATATTTTATTATTGTTACTGTACATACTGTGTGAGTTAAAAATACTGAATCCTGATATATCTGCCCAAGGTGAATCTGGGGACTAATAACAAGGTGTGAAGGTCTTTTATGATATGCACCAAGAATTCATGATAATACGATGTATATTCAACAGCTTTTGAGAACATCTACACAGTAAAAAATTTAGATACCATTTTCTTAATTGCTAATGTACTACTGTTTTTTTAGCTAAATAAACAGTAGTACATTAGTAATCTAAACAGTGTTACATTGACGTTTTACATTATACTAAGTTTTTTACATGCTACCTGTATAACAACAATATATTGGTAAATCAACAGTGTAGATCTTCAACAACTTCAATCATGATTAAGAATCTATCTACCTATCTATCCATCCATCCATCTGTCCATCCATCCATCCATCCATCCATCCATCCATCTATCCATCCATCCATCCATCCATCCATCCATCCATCCATCCATCCATCCATCCATCCATCCATCCATCCATCCATCCATCCATCCATCCATCCATCCATCCATCCATCCATCCATCCATCCATCCATCCATCCATCCATCCTGTATTGGTTAAATCAATCAATCAATGAATCTTCATCAATTTCATCATGATTAAAGATACATTTATATATATATATATATATATATATATATAATTACTAATTGCTAATCATTTTGTTATTGTTATGATTTATGTATTGAAACTAAAAACATAACGATCATGTAAACAGTGAAAATTATTATAACACATTTACTGCTTTTTTGTTAATTAGGTGATTCTAAAGTAGACATTGTATAGAGCATAAAGCAGAGTTGAATGGCAGAATCAAAACCTTTATTGTCTAGTAACTTTTCAGGTAAAAGTATATTGTGTTCTGGTTTCAGGAGCAGGTGTAAAAATGTTTGTGTTCAATCAAAAAGAAGCACTGTTAGTTTTAGTTATCAGTATTTTACTGGCTAATATCACTATTGTATCTGGAGCTCTATCTACACATTTTATTGACAGATATTCCTTTCTTATATTTGCTGGAGTTGGACTGTTTTATCTTTTCTACCCTTTCCTTGGTTTGTTAGGTGAGAAATGGATGAGATATAAAGTAATGATAATTGGAATTGTGTTAATATGTGTGGGATTTGTCATCATAACAGTATGTTCAGTGGGTCAGTACTTTTTACAGCTTAATAGCATTACAACTGTGATTTTATCGACAACTCTAGCTTGTCCTTTCTTTCTTGGATATGGATTGTTTCAGGCTAATGTAATCCAGTTTGGTACTGATCAACTACAGTTTTCTCCTTCCGAAGAGTTGAGTAGTTTTATTTACTGGTTTTTGTACATGTATTATTGTCCGCTAGCTGTAGTTCTTGTAATGGTATCTATTGTAACAGGATTAGTACATAATAACACTTTCTATTATGCTTTTACTGTTGTATATGGCTCTGGATGTTTTTTAATTTTCTTTGCAATCTTGTCTTTTTGTTGTTTTAAACATCACTTGGTTATTGAGCCAGCTCAACACAACAATCCTGTCAAATTAATATGGAGAGTAATAAAGTATGCTTGGAAACACAAACAACCAGTGAGACGTAGTGCCTTTACATTTGGTGAATTTCCTCCTTCAAGATTGGACTTAGCTAAAGAGAGATATGGAGGACCATTTACCACTGTACAAGTATAGGATGTGAAAAGCTTTTTATACATACTCAGTATACTTCTGGGAATCTTTGGATTAGGACTTTGTGACAGTAAATCAAAGATTTTAGATCAATATTTAGAAGTCGTGAGAATGAAAAATAGCACACATTACAATGTCATGGAAAGTGCTCTTTTAATATATCCTCTGACGATTCCTTATTGTGTCGTTTTATTCGCTGTTCCTTTATATCAATTTATAATGGTTCCTTTCTTATCTCACTTCATTCCTAGTATGTTGAAACGTATGTGGATTGGACTCATGGCACTGTGGTAGAATCTATCATGATAACCTTTATTAGTTACATGATAAATCATGACTTTGGAAATGCCTCAATTAATGAAGACATCTGTTTGTCATTCATTGACAAAAACATAACATCTGAAAATGGATTACAATCAGATGAACTCACACTACCTTTCTATATCATGGCTGTCCCTCAGGTTTTTGGTGGTATTAGTACTTTTTGTGTTGATTTCACAAGTATTGAATTTATTTTAGCTCAAGGTCCTCGTACTATGCAAGGATTGCTAATTGGAATATGGTTCATTCATAATAGCATTTATTGTGTACATCTAACTTTGGGAAGTTCACAATATGGCTGTTACTGGGAGTATTATGCTGTTAAGACAGGTGTTGTTTTTATTTCAGTCATTGGTTACACTATTGCTGCATGTAAATACAAGTATAGACAACGTAATGAATTATCTGATGTTAGTGAGAGAGTTATCATAGCAGAATATACCGAAAGACAACTAGATCAGAAATATTCAACAGAAGATGAAGAAAATGATGATGATAATGATAGTGACCATGTTTTCAACTGATGTTAATTTGTATGTATATAAGTGTTTTGAAGTCACTTCATTGACAATGAGTTATTTAGTGTTGACTATATTTGTTTACAACTATCTTAATTTGACTAGTATATCTTGTTTTGAATATAACAGTGTGTGTGTACTATTATTATGAAAATCGAAAGTTGAACATAATTTGAACATACTTACTTCATTCAGATATCAACAGAATTCCATTTTATCTCAGTCTTGTATGAGAATCTCAAGTTCATTTGTGAACACATTATCTACATTTGGATCGAAGTACGGTTTATTAGATTTTTACTTTTATCTATGTTAAACACATAATTGTCTTTTGTCATTTGCATTTTTGAAGGCGATGAATGAGTCATTCTTTGTCTAAGAATTGTGTAATAATTTTTGTTGTACTACCATTTATTTTAAAAGTTATAACATTGAATCAATCTTATGCAACATCCAGTTCTATACATAGAAATACTACACATACAATATAAAGATACTTAAAATAAAGAATTAAAGCAATATCTTTTAAAATTTTGTATCATTTCTACATGACGTAATTAGTATTAAATAACAAGTATTACCATCCTTTTAAAACTTTTAACATTGAATCACTCTTGTGTGATATCTAGTTCTATACATAGAAATACATACAATATAGAGTTAAAATAAAAAATTAAAGCAATATCTTTTGAAATTTTGTATCATTTCTACATGACTTAATTAGATAACAAGTTAAATTGGGGATACTAGAGACTATTTATTAATATTTTTGCTAAGGTATTTTTTATTTTGCTTTGTCTTTTCAAGTTAAATACAAATGTAGTAACTATCAATATATCTATGTTAACAATAGATGTATTTTTAGTGATGAAATACAGAGTAATAAATGTATAAAAATTAAGACTACATAAAGACTACATCATGTTTGTTTTGTGCAGTTTCTATAGGTCCAAGAGAAAGCACTACTTAGTTTTGTAATACATTAATCAACACCATCCTCTTAATACATTAACTATAAGCAGCATAGTATTATTTTGTGTCTGACCACTACCTTTGTTTTGATTGATTAATACGTTTAGGTGGTACTAATTAATGAATCTACCTTTATTAAAATGTGTCCTAAAAGTTTTCAATAAGCGTTGATGCTAACTGTTCTATTAGTTATCATTTGTTGCCTATGAAATATTGACTTGTTATATGATTTATAGATATATTTCATCAAGTTTATATTAAAACAATTTCCAGTTGTAGCACTAGTAGTTGATACATTAATGAGATTCAAAGTTTATATCATAGGTTCATTGATCCATTTTATATACACTTATTTTCAGCAAAAACAACAAGGCAGACAGACTGTTATAATAAATATTTAATTATTGTTGGTGGTCTCTGATTGTTTTAGAATAAATTGTTGTTTTCCTAATATTCTAAGGATTAATTTAAATGAACTTCACTTCAAGAGCTAATATAAGTAGGTTTGTCTATTAGTGTTTTAGATCTAAATCATAACTTGTGTGCATATGTCTTAAAATTACTCAGTAATACATTATATATGACATTTTATGTTCATGTCTTGACAAAAGTATACAAAGTGACCTTTAAAAACTTTATAAATATCTATAGTCTGTTTATTTTTTTGCTAATTAAATTGAAACTTGCATTATCAGTAACATTAGTCATAATAATAATCATATTAGCGAGTATTAAATTACTAAACTTACCATACATAATGTTAATATACATTGCATTCATATTTCTTACAAGGCTGTTTTCACAATTGTCATTATCCAACATCATACCTAGCTATCAGACAAATTTCTTTTATGGAAGGTTAAACAGATATTGTTGTAAGATGAAGTACAAAATATTTGTGATATATGTTGTATATTATTGTCTTAAAGTGTGTCATCATGTGTGTGTGAGCTTGTGTATTAATGAATGCAAGCGGTTACATAAAGCAATACCTATTATCGATTATGTAACAATCTATTTCAAATATGATGTAATATCAATGTTATTACTGACTAGATTATTATATATTGAGCTAAGATGGATTGATCTGACATAATTATGTTTCGTATATAGAATCTATATATATAAATGTGTGTGTACATCTTGTTATTGTTATGACTATGTATTGAAACAAAAAACATAATGATTATGTAAACAGTTAAATTATTATAAGACATATACTACTGCTTTTTGGTTCTTTTGCTGATTCCAAGTTGACATTGTATAGAGCATAAAGCAGAGTTGAATGGAAGAATCAAAACCTTTAATGCCTAGTAACACTTCAAGTGAAAATAAAATGTCTTCTTATTATGGGAACAGGTGCAAATATGTCTGCATTCGATCAAAAGGAGTATCATTAGTTTTAGTTATCAGTATTCTACTGGCTAATATCACTATTTTATCTGGAGCTCTATCTACACATTTTATTGACAGATATTCCTTTCTTATATTTGCTGCAATTGGACTGTTTTATCTTTTCTACCCTTTCCTTGGTTTGTTAGGTGAGAAATGGATGAGATATAAAGTAATGATAATTGGAATTGTGTTAATATGTGTGGGATTTGTCATCATAACAGTATGTTCAGTGTGTGTTTGTATTTTATGCAGCTTAACAGCATTACAGTGTGACCATATCAAAAATTGTAACTTATCCTTTCTTTCTTGGATATGGCTTGTGCAAATTTTCTAGGTTATTAATGTCTAAAGATATTGTTACAATTTTGATATCAAATTCAGTAATTTTAATTTGGTTAGTTCAGTGGCATCTTGGCAATTCCATATATAGGCATTTTCAAACAGGGATGGTTACAGGCAGCCATACTATCATTAGAAGCCATTTTATTTATAGTTCATTATCTAAATGAAATTACTCACTGTTGAGGTGTACAGCTGTGGGCAGCATCTATAACGTAAGTGTAAAAAGTTAAGATAACATTATCTTGATTGCTAATGTACTACTACTTTTTAGCTAAATAAACAGTAGTACATTAGTAATCTAAACAGTGTTACATCAACTTTTACATTATACTAATTTTGTTACATGCAACCTGTATTACAACAATGTATTGGTTAAATCAATCAATCAATGAAACTTCATCAACTTCATCATGATTAAGAATATATATATATATATATATATATATATATATATATATAATTACTAATTGCCAATCATCTTGTTTTTGTTATGATTTATGTATTGAAACTAAAAACATAACGATCATGTAAACAGTGAAAATTATTACAACACATTAAGCGTTTTTTGTTCATTAGGTAATTCTAAAGTAGACATTGTATAGAGCATAAACCAGAGTTGAATGGCAGAATCAAAACCTTTATTGGCTAGTAACTCTTCAGGTGAAAGTATATTGTCTTCTTGTTACAGGAGCAGGTGTAAAAATGTCTGTGTTCAATCAAAAGGAGCACTGTTAGTTTTAGTTATCAGTATTCTACTGACTAATATTGTCATTATATCTGGAGGTCTTTCTACACATTTTATCGACAAATATTCTTTTCTTATATTTGCTGCAATTGGACTGTACTATCTTTTCTACCCTATCCTTGGTTTGTTAGGTGAGAAATGGATGAGATATAAAGTAATGATAATTGGAATTGTGTTAATATGTGTTGGATTTGTCATCATAACAGTATCTTTAGTGAGCCTGTACTTTTTACAGCTTAATAGCATTACAGCTGTGATTTTATTGACAACTCTAGCTTGTCCTTTCTTTCTTGGATATGGCTTGTTTCAGGCAAACGTGATCCAGTTTGGTACTGATCAACTACAGTTTTCTCCTTCCAAAGAGTTAGGTAGTTTTATTTACTGGCTTTTGTACATATATTATTGCCCACTAGCTGTAGTACTATTAATGGCATCTATTGTAACAGGATTAGTACATAAAACCACTAACTATTATGTTTTTACTGTTGTGTTTGGCTCTGGATGTTTTTTAATTTTCTTTGCAATCTTGTCTTTTTGTTGTTTTAAACATCACTTGGTTATTGAGCCAGCTCAACACAACAATCCTGTCAAATTAATATGGAGAGTAATAAAGTATGCTTGGAAACACAAACGACCAGTGAGACGTAGTGCCTTTACATTTGGTGAATCTCCTCCTTCAAGATTAGACTTAGCTAAAGAGAGATATGGAGGACCATTTACTACTGTACAAGTAGAAGATGTAAAAAGCTTTTTATACATACTCAGTATACTCTTGGGAATCTTTGGATATGGACTTCTTGACACTAAATCAAAGATTTTAGATCAATATTTAGGAGTCATGAGAATGAAAAATAGCACACATTACAGTGTCATGGAAAGTGCTTTATTAATATATCCTCTGACAATTCCTTATAGTCTCATTTTATTTGCTGTTCCTTTATATCAATTTATAATGGTTCCTTTCTTCCCTCGCTTCATTCCTAGTATGTTGAAACGTATGTGGATTGGACTCATTGCACTGTTGGTAGAATCTATCATGACAACTCTTATTAGTTACATGATAATTCATGACTTTGGAAATGCTTCAATTAATGAAGACATCTGTTTGTCATTCATTGACAACAACATAACATTTGAAAATGGATTACAATCAGATAAACTCACACTACCTTACTATATTATGGCTGTCCCTCAGTTTTTTGCTGGTATTAGTTCGTTTTTGGTTGTGTTTACAAGTATTGAATTTATTTTAGCTCAAGGTCCTCGTACTATGCAAGGATTGTTAATTGGAATGTGGTTCATTAATAATAGCATTTACTGTGTACATCTAACTCTGGCAAGCTCACAATATGGTTGTTACTGGGAGTATTATGCTGTTAAGACAGGTGTTGTTTTCATTTCAGTCATTATTTACACTATTGCTGCATATAAATACAAGTATAGACAACGTAATGAACTATCTGATGTTAATGAGAGAGTTATCATTACAGAATATACCGAAAGACAACTAGAACAGAAATATTCCACAGAAGATGAAGAAAATGATGATGATAGTGACCATAATTACAACTGATGTTAATTTGTATGTATATAAGTGTTTTGAAGTCACTTCATTGACAATGAGTTATTTAGTGCTGACTATATTAGTTTCCAATTATCGTTTTTTGATTAGTATATCTTGTTTTTAATGTAACAGTGTGTGTGTACTATTATTATAGAAATAGAAAGTTGGACATAATTTGAATGAACATTCATTTGTGAACACAATGTTCTACATTTGGATTAAAGTATAGTGTATTAGATTTTTAATTTTATCAATGCTAAACACATAATTGTCTTTTGTCATTTGCGTTTTTGAAGGCAAATGAATGAGGCATTCTTTGTCTACGAATATTGTAATAAGTTTTGTAGTATTACCATCTATTTTAAAACTTATAAGATTGAATCAATCTTATTGGATATCAAGTTCTACATAGACATACTACACATACAATATAAATAGAGTTAAAATATAGAATCAAAGCAATATCTTTAAATATTTTGTATCATTTCTACATGACTTAATTAGTATTGGATGACAAGTAAAATTGGGGATACTAGAGACTATTTATTAATATTAATGCTAAGTGAGAAATAAAGCCAATTTATTATACTTTCATTGTTATAATTGGTTATGGTATGATTATTTATTTATTTGTTTAATATGATATATTGAGAGTTATTTAATTAATTCTTTATCGGTTGGTTGTCCCTTAGTTTGTTCATGGTGGTAGTATTTTTGGTTGTTCTCACATTATTGTTCTAACTGAAGGTTTCATATTATGCAGAGATTGCTAATTATAATATGGTACATTAAGTATAGTATCTACCTTATACATTTATATGCATCGAAATTGGAAAAATTATCATGATATATTAAATAAATCATTATTAATTTTATTAAATAACTCTTCATTTACTTCTTATTTTTTTAAAGAAATCATGCTTTATTTAGTAAGTCACAAATTATTTAACTATTGAATGCATCCAATTTTGATACAAACAGTACCTCATAAACTTTTAATTTGGTTCTTACTGGGAGTGTTATTGCTGTTAAGTTATGTGTTATATAATATCAGTCATTGTCTACACTATTACTGCATATAAATACATGTACAAGTACTGACAATGTAATGAATTATCTGATGTCATTGAGACAGATATTATAATAGAATAGAATGAGACCCAACTAATCCAAGAATATTGCATTGTGAGGAAGTTTATGATAATGATGGTGATGATGATAAACGTTTTATGGTGATATACAGTTCTATACTAAGATTAGTTTCCTTCCAAAAGTGTAAAAAATGAACACTGTAATTTAAATCTACACATTTGGTAGAAAGTTTTTGGTGTGACTTACTGATAATAAATGAAAATTAAACAATTAGCATTAATTAAATGTGACTGTCCATGCAGAAAGGGACCTAGTGGCTCATTTCATGAAATATTTTTTTCTTCATGAATTCACTGACTGAGCTATTCCCTACAGTTTGGCATTTATTTCGTTCGAATTGTAGCTATTGTTGCTAAGTTACAATTTTTTTCTACCTTATTAATGTCTAAGCTATTGTCACAATTTTGGTAGCAAATGCAGTAATTTTAATTTGGTTAGTTCAGTGGAATTATAGCAATTCCATATATATAGATGTTCAAACAGGGCTGGTTACTGGACACCCATTCTACAATTGGAAGTCATTTTATTTATAGTTCATTATATAAATAAATTACTCACTGTGTAAGTGTGCAGCTGTGGGCAAAATCTAAATTTCTCTTAACTTGAAAGACATGTTATATTTTTTAGTTGTTGCTGTCCTACTGTGTGAGCTAAAAAATACCGAATTGTGAGATATCAGCCCAAGATGAAGCTAAAGGCTGATAACAAGGTGTGAAGGTCTTATATGAGTGATATGTACCCAGACCTCATATAGCTTACAAGATCCTCTGTACCTCCATTAATTTAATCACATTCAAAGATTCACAATGCTTAAAACATAATTTGGCATCATAGCACCCTGTAATAAATCATTAAAGTTATTTATACCTTACAACTATAGACATTCATCACTATCAAGATGTCATGATATTATTAACACAATTGAACATGCTCAGGATGACACAATAACCTCACATGGTAGTCACATGCAGTGTTATGATCTGTCAATACTTTCATGTTCTTGTACACTATTGTATATATATAATATACATTGTTGTATCACATGTGAATATTCAACAATGCTGTCTTGTATATGAGTAAAGTATATTTTATATGAAATCACATAACGTGGTAGCTTAGGAACATAAAGTTACATAAATACATACATACATACATACATACATACAAACATATATACATACATATATATACATGTGTGTGTGTATGTGTATGTGCACATGTATGTATGTATGTGTATGTATATATTTACATATTTATATATATATATATATATACACACACTATATCTTGTCAGATGTTCATAGTTATTGTCAGGTGTCAGGATGTAACACATTTTATTTATATGTGAACAGGGAAAAGGCTTTTTTGTTTGTTTTTAACTTTAATATTATTTGTTTATTAAGACATGTAGAATAACTAAGGAAGGAAAACCATGAATGAAAATATCAATACCTTTTAAAATTGCTGCATATGAATGTCCATCTTTCAAAAACGTCACATCTTTCATACATACAGTTTGCAATATTCTCTAGTGTGTAATAACATATTTAATAACTAAAGTGAAGTATTGTATGGTAAGACAAAAATAGCTATATGTATTCATTGTGTCTCATTCTCTTTTTTATAGAAAACTATTTATAAATATTTATTTTTAATAAAATTTCTTATCGCAATATATAACTGGAAAGTATCTGTGTCTCTATAAGTGTGTGTGTACAATTATATAAACAGTACATTTTCTTGACTATTTAATGTTCAATTCTAGAAATCTAAAATGATGTAACGATAAAGTTGCTTTTACTCATGAGGTCATTACATATTGAAGTAAAATGTAGTGTTAACTTGAAATGATTATATATTTTTTTCCATTGATATGATTACTTTTCTATTGTGTGTAAATGTGTCTTGTTATTGTTATAGCTATGATATTGAAATCAAACTATAAAAATTATATAAACATGTACTATTGTTTTTGTCCACTGCCAAGTAGATGCTGATAGACCATAAACCAGTGTCAAATGGCAGAATCAAAACCTTTAATGTCCAGTAACTTTTCAGAAAAAGATATATTGTCTTCTTGTTACAGGAGCAGGTTTAAATATGTCTGTGTTCAATCCAAAGGAGCACTGTTAGTTTTAGTTATCAGTGTTCTACTGACTAATATCGTCATTATATCTGGAGGTCTTTCTACACGCTTTGTTGACAAATATTCCTTTCTGATATTTGCTGCAATTGGACTATACTTTCTTTTCTACCCTATGCTCGGCTTGTTAGGTGAGAAATGGATGAGATATAAAGTAATTATAATTGGAATTGTGTTAATATGTGTGGGATTTGTCATAATAATAGTATGTTCAGTGGGTCTATATTCTATACAACTTAATAGTATTGCAGCTGTGACCTTAGCAATTTCTGTAACTTGTCTTTTCTTTCTTGGATATGGCTTGTTTGAGGCTAATATTATCCAGTTTGGTACTGATCAACTACAGTTTTCTCCTTCTGAAGAGTTGAGTAGTTTTACTTACTGGTTTACATACATGTATTATTGTCCACTAGCTGTAGTACTTGTAATGGCATCTATTGTAACAGGATTAGTACATAATAACACTATCTATTATGCCTTTACTGTTATGTTTGGCTCTGGATGTTTTTTAATTTTCTTTGCAATCTTGTCTTTTTGTTGTTTTAAACATCACTTGGTTATTGAGCCAGCTCAACACAACAATCCTGTCAAATTAATATGGAGAGTAATAAAGTATGCTTGGAAACACAAACAACCAGTGAGGCGTAGTGCCTTTACATTTGGTGAATCTCCTCCCTCAAGGTTAGATTTAGCTAAAGAGAGATATGGAGGACCATTTACTACTATACAAGTAGAGGATGTGAAAAGCTTTTTATACATACTCAGTATACTCTTGGGAATCTTTGGATTTGGGCTACTTGACACTAAATCAAAGATTTTAGATCAATATTTAGGAGTCATGAGAATGAAAAATGGCACACAAAATGGCAATGTCATGGAAAGTGCTCTATTAATATATCCTCTGACAATTCCTTATAGTCTCGTTTTATTTGCTGTTCCTTTATATCAATTTATAATGGTTCCTTTCTTCTCTCGCTTCATTCCTAGTATGTTGAAACGTATGTGGATTGGACTCATTGTACTGTTGGTAGAATCTATCATGATAACTCTTATTAGTTACATGATAAATCATGACTTTGGAAATGCCTCAATTAATGAAGACATCTGTTTGTCATTCATTGACAACATAACATTTGAAAATGGATTGCATTCAGATGTTTTGACATTACCTTTGTATACATTGGCTGTCCCTCAGTTTCTTACTGGTATTAGTATTTATTTTGTTCAGTTTACAGTTATTGAATTTATTTTAGCTCAAGGTCCTCGTACTATGCAAGGATTGTTAATTGGAATATGGTACATGCATCTTAGCATTTTTTGTGTACATATAACTCTGGCAAGCTCTCCATTAGGATGCAGTTGGAAGTATTATGCTATTAAGACAGGAGTTGTTTTTATTTCAGTCATTGTTTATACTATTGCCGCATATAAATACAAATATAGACAACGTAATGAACTATCTGATGTTAATGAGAGAATAATCATTACAGAATATACTGAAAGACAACTAGAACAGAAATATGTCATAGAAGGTGAAGAAAATAATGATGACGATGACGATGATGACTATGATTATGACTACAATTGATGTTAATTCTTGTATATAAAGCATTTTCATCCTCTCATGCATAATAATTTGTTTAGGTTTGATTATTTATATTACTTGACAACTATCTTTATTTGATTAGCATATCCTGTTTTATATTTAAACAATGTGAGTGCAATTTTTTTATGAAATAACAAAAAAAATTAGACATAATTTTAGTACAACTTTCTTGATTTAATCATCACAATACCTTGGCATAACTCATAATGTGATAGCATTTGGTTTTATATGTTAGTTAAATTACTTTTTATATTTAGTCTTACAGTAGAATTTTTATTTCATTTTTTGGACACAAGTACTGTATTTGGATTGAAGCATGACTTATAAGGTAAATGTAATTGTCTTTTGTCATTACTGAAATGACCTGCACACAAGCAGTTGCAACAAAGACTCACAGTTAACAAATAACTAGTAAATAACATCAAACAACAAAACTCCACAAATCAATGACTCAAATAACAGTATTAAATGACAATGTAACAACTGAACGTCACTCGCTCTCTATATTGACTAAAATACAAAAACAAAAGAGTTAAATATAAAACTAACTTATGAACATTAATAAGTTACTTACTGTGTCAGGATATCACAATTATTTGCTCTTAAAGGCAAATAGATGAGACATTCTTTGTATATGAATTACTTCAGCTTAATGACAACATTTTTATACTGGAGATGACTCAAATAATGCTAAACAATGTCTAAACAAAGTCCTAAGATTAAGTTTTTTTACTTGAAACTATTTGGACTATAGACTAAAAGTTACTGAATGATTAAGTAAGTTTATATTATTACTTTTGAATGTATATATTGCAACTTATAATACATACCTTTATTATTATTATTATTTTTTAATTGTACAATAATAATAATAACGTTTAATTATAATAATCACATTTTAATAATTATTATTATTTTTAATATAAATAATTATAACAATTATTATTATATATAAACGAAATTGTTCATTGAACCCTATCCTCTTATGGGATATGGATGGGCATATGGGATGCCCACATGAAGGCATTCTCACACCAAAAGAGTATTGAAGAAGTGTTTAAAAAGATGATTGGTTGAGTTAGATGGTGAGAGACCCATACGTTGGGCTTGTTGTTTGCCAATCAGCCTAAGAGTATCAATTGCTTCATTGTTCTATCCCCTCGAGACTCAATCACCAGAAAAACAAAGGAGACACCAGCAGCTAAACAGTTTTTCAGATGTGTATATCCTGTAGACTGCGATCAGAAAACCAGGAGTGAATAAGCTCAAGTTATAAGGATGCTATAGTTGTTTTGGAAATAATATATTCTTAAATAATACTATAATTTTAATAAAAATTGTATTTTTCATCATCAGTACACAACATCTTTGAAATTTTTTCTTAAACAATACACATGTATAAGAATTGCAGTGCATCACGTGACTAAAACATAAACAGTGATTTTTAGTCTATAATCTATTTGCTTTTCTATTGCTATTTAAGTTGAAACCTGTACAATCAGTAACAGTCATCATATCTGTTATTAGTAAGTGTTAAATTACTATTTAACATGCACAATAATAAGCATCACTTTAATAATAAGGCTCTTCTGACACTATCAAACATCATAACTAGCTATCACACAAATTTTCGTTATGGAAGGCTCAAAAGGTTGTTTTAACATGAAGTATAAAAATGTCTGTGTTCATTCTAAAGGAGCTCTTGTAGTCCTGGCAACAAGTATCTTGCTAACAACTACTACTATAATATCAGGAGGTCTTTCAACACAGTTCATTGAAAGCTATTCATATATCATCTTTGCTGCTGTTGGACTTCACTATCTCTTTTATCCCCTTCTTGGCTTGTTAGGTGAGAAATGGATGAGGTATAAAGTTGTACTTGTTGGAATAATATTAACGTTTGTAGGATTCATTATCATTTTGGTTACATTAGTAGCAATACACTTCATAAATCTCAATAAAATTGTAGTTGTTTGTATTTGTTTATTTGGAAGTTCTTTTTACTTCTTTGGATATGGTCTATATGAAGCTAATGTTATCCAATTTGGTACTGATCAACTTCAGTTTGCACCTTCTCAGGAGTTAAGTAGTTTTGTGTATTGGGTTTTATACATATATTATTTTCCTCTTGCTATACTACTGCTAGCAGCATCAATTATGACAGGTTTCATTTATAGAAACATCATTTATTATACTTTCACAAGTATTTTTGGTTCTGGTGTGCTTATTGTTATCATTGCAACCTTGTCCTTTTGTTGTTTTAAGAAACATTTCGTTATTGAACCAGCACAGCATAATAATCCTGTCAAGCTAATTTGGAGAGTGATAAAGTATGCTTGGAAACACAAAATACCACAAAGACGCAGTGCCTTCACTTATGGAGAACTTCTTCCTTCCAGGTTAGACCTAGGTAAAGAGAGATATGGAGGACCATTTACTACTGTACAAGTGGAGGATGTCAAAAGCTTTCTATACATGCTTAGTATTGTTTTAGGAACATTTGGATATGGATTTCTTGACACTAAATCAAAACTGTCTCATCAATATTTAACTCTTATGGACATTGATGGTCCAAATAGTTTCTTGGAAAGTCTATTACTGATATATCCTCTTACTGTTCCATATCTTGTCATTGCATTTACTGTGCCTTTGTATCAATTTATAATAATTCCTTTCTTCTCTCACTGCATTCCTAGTATGTTGAAACGTATATGGATTGGACTCATGGCACTGTTAGTAGAGTCAATAATAATAAGTGTTATAAGCTATATAATGACAAGAGATATTAGAAGTGCTTCAATAAATAGTGAGATGTCAATCTGCCACCTGTCTCTCACAAATAACATAACCTCTCAATATGAACTACAATCATTAGAACTAACATTACCTTACTTTGTGTTGGCTGTCCCTCATTTTTTTGCCGGTGTTAGCATTTTTTTTGTTCAATTCACAAGTATCGAGTTTATTCTAGCTCAAGGTCCCCGTACAATGCAAGGATTGTTAATAGGCATATGGTTTCTTCATTTTAGCATTTATCTTCTACATCTAACTCTGGCAAGCTCACCATTAGGTTGTTGCTGGGAGTATTATGCTGTTAAGACAGGTGTTGTTTTCATTTCTATCATTGGTTACACTATTGCTGCATATAAATACAAGTATAGACAACGTAATGAACTATCTGATGTTAATGAGAGAGTTATCATTACAGAATATACAGAGAGACATTTGGAGCAAGAATATGGTAGAATCTCAAACAGTGGACAATACACTAACACATACAATGCCATGTCTAAAAGTCAATTAAATGTTTTGTTAAGGCAAAAATAGTTTAACAATATCATTGATATTGTTTAATGTAAACAATAGAGTTAGTTATAATAAGTAGACAGTAAATATATATTTTTTGTTGCTTGTATGATATAAAAGATGAAGTCTGTAGTTTAAAGACTACTTTGTATTTTAAATTAAAGTTTTATCTTCTTTGCAAACATTAAAAATATTTGATGATGTAAAAAAATCAACAGCAAGTACATCACCATGGCAACTTGAATATACATTAGCTTACATTAGTTTTAAGCTTTGTTTTTAAGCCATAATTTCCAATTAAAAGTTCCAAATGACTCTATACCTGTTAATGTAGTATAAGTATTTAATCAATATGTTAGACATTTTCAAAATGTAGTTGTATTACTTAATAGTAAAGTACGATCATAGTGAAACATATAAGTTTGTATATAAAAAAATGCTGAAAAGATTAATATTAAATATAAGACCAAACAGATTTTAATATGATCCAGTTTACTATAATAAACTTTTTTGTAGTCCCACAAGTAATATAGTTTGTCTTTTGCATTTTATTCATGAGTTAATTTATTATCTATATAAATTGCAGTAAGATATCATTATTATACTTAGATATCAATAGCTTATGATATGATTTACACCTAAAGCAATTACATTTATTCTAACCAAACTAAAGAACATTATTATTTTTAGAGTAGACACAAAAAGACCACTATCTCATGTTTCATATGTAGTGTTACAGTAATTACTCTTGACCATATAAGGTCAATATGTTGTCATTGTTTTGATTGTTCATTTGATAACTAGTGTGATAGTAAAAATGGCTGATGAAACCACTCCATTAGTCTCTTTGTCTAATGCTTCTAAAAGTGCTGTAACTCCATCTCCTTTTACAAGAAGGTGTCGATCATCTTGTGTCCAATCTAAGGGAGCCATTGTAGCCATTGTATGGAATGTTCTGCTAGTAACAGCACTTGGTACCACTATATTGCTGTCTAGTCAATTCCCAACAATCTTTTTAAACTCATCTCCAATGATGTATGTGATAACGGTGGTATTAAATTTTGTTGTTCCAGTCCTTGGATTATTAAGTGAAAAATGGACAAGATATAATGTTTTAATGTTTGGGTCAGTAACAATGTCCATTTCATGTACTGTTGTGTTAGGAGTTATAATGCTTAAACAATTTATTGATATAAGTAGTACAATTCTAGCAATTGTTTTAGTTATAACTGGTTGTCCTTACTTTTTTGGTTTGATGTTGCTTCTAGCTAATATGATTCAGTTTGGTACAGATCAACTGCCATTTGCACCTTCTGAACAACTAAGTAGTTTTGTCTATTGGAATTTATGGCCTTACTACATCATCTGTGCTATAATATTGTTTGTTCTTTCAGTTGTCACAACCTTAGTTGTTCAAAATGTTAACTTGTATATTACTAGTATTTTGTTTGGTTCAAGTTTCATTGCTATTGCTGTTGGTTTCTTGTCTGTTTGTTGTTTTAAACATCACTTGGTAATTGAACCAGCTCAGCACAACAATCCTGTCAAACTAATCTGGAGAGTAGTGAGATATGCTTGGAAAAATAAAGAACCATTGAAGCCCAGTGCCTTTACATATGGAGAACCTCCTCCCTCTAGACTAGACCTAGCTAAGGAGAGATATGGAGGACCATTTACTACTGGACAAGTGGAAGATGTAAAGAGTTTTTTGTACATACTAAGTGTTCTGCTAACAGCATATGGAATTTCTTTTAGTGGATTTTCTTCAAATCTGTCAAATCAGTATTTAGCTGTTTTAAACCTTGGAATAAATAAGACAGCTACTTTTACTGAAAACATGATCCTACAATTTCCACTTACAATACCGTTCTTTCTTTTTGCTACGTATATTTTAACTTTTCAGCTTTTAATTGTTCCTTTTTTCTCTCGCTTCATTCCTAGTATGTTAAAACGTATATGGATTGGACTAGTGGGCGTATTATTACAGTTAGTTATTATGACCGCTATTGCTTATATAGTCAATAGAGATATTACTAGAAGTTTTGACAACATTGTATGTCTTGATGTGACAGGACATAATACATCCAATTATGATGCAGGGATGGAAATATTTACTTTACCTTATTTAGTCATGATATTACCACAGTTCTTATCAGGTGTTAACTCAATTGTCATTACTGTGACAGGTTTTGAATTCATATTGGCTCAAGGTCCTCGTAATATGCAAGGCTTATTAATTGGTTTGTGGCTTATGGAAGCCAATATATATATATATTTTAACATTAACAGTTCTTTCTGTCATTGGGAATATTATGCTATTGTCACTACTCTTGCATTGATCTCAGTCATCATTTACACTATTGCTGCATATAAATACAAATATAGACAACGTAATGAACTATCTGATGTTAATGAGAGAATTATCATTACAGAATATACTGAAAGACAACTCCTTCGGAAATATAACACACGTTTAGAAGATCAACTACATTATGATGTTGACTCAATGATCATTAACCAATAAGTTTTATATTTTTCCATATTAATGTTATTGTCTAATCATATCTTTAGAATGTGTGATATAAAATGCTATTGTTTATTATACACAAAATTGTGTACATTTAAGTTTAATATAACAAATCCTTTATTTTGATGTTTACAGATTGAATTGTTCAAGTGTTAGAAGGTTATAAATATTTGTATATTAATGTATTGTGTAATTACATCATTATGTAGACTACCTTGTAGTAATATTCCTATATTTGGATGTACAAGATAGGTCCCAGTTTAAAATTAAATAAACTAATGAACTCACTAATTAATATTCACGACAAGTGCTTCTAACAATATTAACTATTTATCTATTCTTAAAGACAAAAAATCACTTTCTTGTATTTTTTCTCAAATCTAATCTAATGAAATCCACAATGTTTGTTCTCTAATGATTTCCTACTTTGTTGTCTTAAATTTTTGTACTTCCTTTTTAAACTATCAAGGTTAACTATGTTAAAACTATTTGTGCTAAGGATGTTTTGATGATAAAGAGGGCTAGTAGCAGTAATTTCTGTGGCATTGTACAACAGTAACTATATAGTGCAATTTAATTATTATTCTATTATCTATAAATGAATCATCTGCAATTGGTCTGCTCCCAACTAAGCTAATTCAATATACAGTACTAGTTATATATTGTGAGATATCAATGATTATAAATAATCAATTGTCTTGCAAGTTATTTCTATTTGTTAGTCTGTTTTATCCATCTTCCTATCTATTAATCTTCTCATTATTGAATATGTTCATTAGTCCATTGATCTCAATCATTTAACTGTTAATCCGTCATTTTCCATTAATGTATTTCTCTAAATCACTAATCTATCTGTGTCTGCTGGTATCTATATATCAATTTATCTATCTATCTATCTCTCTATACATCAATCTAGCTATCTATTCATCATTGTTTGTTTATGTGGTTCAGTGGTCTAGATATTGTTATATTAAACCTTCCAATGAGGTAGGTACAAGAGAGGGTGATATGTCTAAAATCAGAAAATATCACTTTTCTATATAATCATAAAGAGTTTCACTTTTGTTATAGCCTTATGTTCCTGAAGCTAAGTTTCTATTATGTTTGTTTGGTTAATAACAGATTGTGTTGAGATTATAAACTGAGTGGTTGTTTACATTATATTAATACATTATATGATGATAACATCACATCACTATATTTACAATTTCCTGTATCTGTATATTTATAGAGACATGATTAGTTCTTGTACAGTTTGTTCTTTGGTACTATACTGGTTTTGTGCACTGAACATGAAGTACAAAAATGTTTGTGTTCATTCTAAAGGAGCTCTTGTGGTACTGGCAACAAGCATCTTGCTCTCAACTACTGCTATAATTGGAGGTCTGTTAACAAAACTTATTGAAAATTATTCTTATATCACCTTTGCTGCTATTGGACTTCACTATATATTTTATCCTCTTCTTGGTTTGTTAGGTGAAAAATGGATGAGATATAAAGTATTATTGGTTGGAATAATATTAACATTTGTTGGATTTTTTATCAGCATGGTTATATTAGTGGCTCTACACTTTTTACATCTCAATAGCATTGCTGTAGTTGGTATATGTTTAGTTCTAAGTTTTCCATACTTCTTTGGATATGGTATTTTTCAAGCTAATGTGATCCAATTTGGTACTGACCAACTTCAATTTTCACCATCTCGGGAGTTAAGTAGTTTTGTGTATTGGGTTTTTTACATTGAATTTTTATTACTTGCTATTACACTGTTGTCTGCCTCAACGATAACACATTTCTATTATAAATACACTTTTTATTTCCTTTTTTCTGGTATAATTGGTTATGGTGTGCTTATTGTCATCATTGCAGTCTTGTCTTTTTGTTGTTTTAAACACCATTTGGTTATTGAGCCAGCTCAACACAATAATCCTGTCAAACTAATCTGGAAAGTCATAAAATATACTTGGACTCACAAACAACCAGTAAGACGTAGTGCATTCACTTATGGAGAGCCCCCTCCCTCAAGACTTGACCTTGGTAAAGAGAGATATGGAGGACCATTTACTACTGTGCAAGTAGAGGATGTCAAAAGCTTTTTATACATACTCAGTATTATTTTAGGGATCTTTGGATATGGATTTCATGACACTAAAACAAAAATATCCGAGCAATATTTAATTATTATGCAAACTGCTCGTCCAAATAGTTTCATGGAAAGTTTATTGCTGACATATCCTCTTACAGTTCAATCTCTTGTCATTGTGTTTTTTGTTCCTTTATATCAATTTGTAATCATTCCTTTCTTCTCTCACTGCATTCCTGGTATGTTAAAACGTATATGGATTGGACTAGTGGCATTGTTAGTGGAGTCTATAATGACAGCTCTTATAAGCTATTTCATGACCAGAGATATCAGAAATGCTCTAAGCATTAATGATTTGTGTTTGACCTTCACCAACAACATAACATTTCAAAATGAAATACAATCAGATGAACTTACACTACCTTTTTATATCATGGCTGTTCCTCATTTTTTTTCTGGTGTTTGTATTTTGCTAGTTCACTTCACAAGTTTTGAGTTTATTTTAGCTCAAGGTCCTCGTACTATGCAAGGATTGTTAATTAGAATATGGTACATAAACAATAGTATTTCTTGTATACATCTAACTCTGTCAAACTCACGATATGGTTGTTACTGGGAGTATTATGGTGTTAAGACAGGTGTTGTTTTCATTTCAGTCATTGTTTACTCTATTACTGCATGTAAATACAAGTATAGACAACGTAATGAACTATCTGATGTTAATGAGAGAGTTATCATTACAGAATATACTGAAAGACAACTAGAGCAAGAATATGGTATAGAAGATGAAGATGAGGACAGTGTCACAATTACAAGTGTTAATTATATATAAAGCATTTGCATTTTTTTCATGCATAATAACTTGTTAGATGGAATTCCATGTAATATGAATAATTTCATGTCCAAAACTTATTTAATTATGATTTAAAAAAATAATTATATTTGATTATTTATGTATATAGATAGAGTAAACTTTGTACATATATATATATATATATATATATATATATACATATATGTATGTATGTATGTATATATGTATGTATGTATACATGATCGTCTTTCATGTTAAATTTGAAAGCTAAACAAAAAATTAATATCAATATCAATAAATAATAAATGACAGTTTACTGAGTTTGTTTTGAATAAATTTCATGTTGACATAACATTATAATATACCTTGTTTAGCTGTTTGATGCCAATAACAACAATATCAATTGCAAACTTCATTAGTAATCACTTTAAAATGAAAACGTTCTCTCAAAACAATATTAGTAGTGTATACTTTTAATATGGAATTTGTTAATTATGTCCATATATGGTATGGGAATGTAGAAAAAAGCATTACTTTGTATAATTAAAATGTTTGTAACTCAAATGGTTGTAATGTTGATGAAAATATTGAAAATTGTAACTATTTTAACAGCATAGCTACAAATATAATGTTGTATATGTTGTTATTATGTTGTATGTTTTGTAAGCACTAATTGTTGATTTTAATTTTTGTTTCATTTTCACTGGTATATTTGGTTCTGTTATGCTTTGTTATTATTGCAATTTTGTATTTTGTTATTTCATATGCCACTTTTTTTTGAGTTACCTCATTACAGTAAGTGAATCAAGAAATCGATGAAGTATGCTTTGAAGCATAAACAAGTAGCCCTAATTAGTTGCATGGAAATTCTGTTACTGACATATCCTCTGGTAGTCCATATCATATGTAGAAACATATATGGGTTGGACAATGGCACTGTTAGTCAAGGTTATCATACTATAATATAAGGATCATTAATTGGAATATTGTTTATAAGCAATAGCATTTATTGTGTACATCTAAGTCGATCTAACTCAATCTCATGATTAGGTTATTATTGGGTACATTATGCTGTTAATACAAGTATAGGCAACATAATGAACTATCTGATGTTAGTGAGAGAATTACCATAACAAAATACTGAAATATAACTGTAGTGTAGGAATATGTATGGCTAAATAACTCCATAATTATAAATAATCTGAAATATTTAAATAAATAATAATATGATGTGAAGGTTATCCATAGATAAATATATTTTGTTTATTTAAGTACATAAATATGGTAAGGTTTGTTTATCTATTGTGGTTGTCTTTCAGTTTAAGCTAAAATTAATAATGAAAACAGCTGCAATTAATTTGCAAACATATAGTTTACCATGTGTGTTGATATATGCAAAAAATCAACACTCATAATACTATTTTTATACTGTCCTAGACCTCATACCTAACTTTCTTATATCTTAAAGTTTAGTATTACGTGTATATTCAAATAATGACTGCTTGATTTTGGCACTAATCATCTCTCATAGCATACTACATGTGAATTTGTTTTGAATATATATATAATTACATAATATTATGATGTGCTAATATGGCGTTTTGAAACCAATATCATCATTATCATTTAGTGCAAATTTCACTAGTACACTCTTTAGTCAGTTATCTTTTTTTAGTTTTAGTAGATTATATACATTATATTATTTGTCAACACTATCAGTTCATTTTGATTATTACTTATCAGGTATATTAATAAATGCATGTGGATATGTACCACAATCTTTCAGATACTAATATATTGATGTTGACTTTTTTTAATAACTTCTATTATCAAAATGCATATAATATTTGAAGTTGTTTATACATGTCTATCTTTTCTCTTATGAATCAATTATAAAGATATTCACTCTCAACTTATTGGACTATATCATACATATTGGATTCTACAGCTATTCAGACATGTAACACACTCATTGGGATTTCACGATCACAAAATCCCATGTGGTGTTTTGTATTGTACATACTCACATTGTTTATTGATAGTCGATCACCTACTTTCCCAAGACAGCTTCGTTATGCTGTTTTACTTTATTCTGAAGATCTGTTTGGATCAGTACTACTAGTTGATCGATTCTATTGGCTAGAGGTCTATTATAGTGGCCTAAGTGAAAATTGCTTTCAACGTAGTAATATCATTTGTAAAGCTATATCAACCTGTGCTGACATATTGGCTTATAATAAAGATGCCATTATTGCTCAAGTTACTGTACCTTGCCAACAAAAACACATTTCAAGTGTTCACGATAACAAGTTACATCCAGTTGTTCTGTCAATGGATAAGGATCCTCCAGTCATAAGGTGCAGCATTGAAAAGGAGCTCCCTACGTTAAGATTAACTGATGAACGACAAACATGTTGGCTAATTGGTTAGCTTAGAAGTAAACTATGGTATAATAATTTATTGAATTTTTTGTATTAACAGACCCTGAAAAAACATTCAAGAAACCAATCAAAAAAGGTAATATATATTACACTTAAAATTAGCTGTAATGTAATTAATGAAATCATTTTAACAGATTCGAACGTTAACCTATCATTTCAATGAGTGATAAACAACATAAATCATCTAGATATATTTTTGGATGCCATTTCTGCATTGTGTATTTGTATGGATGGTTTATTATTCTTTTGCTTGTTTTTAGAACATGAATTAGCTGTTATTTCAGTCTCCTCAACTCTACCGGATGGACCACTAAGCAAATTTTCTAAGATAATATTGATATTTCTAAGATAACATTGATTTTTTATAATAGGTGAGTGTCATCTCTCTGCTCTTGTGATGTTCATAAGAGAGGTGGATGACTGGGAAATTTTTGGTATGCATCTTGGTGTTAAAAATGCTGTAATAAAAGATATTAAAGCACTCAATCACTATCAACCTGCACCATCTCGTAAAGACATGTTGGTAACATGGTTAAAAAGTGGAAATGCTAACAAAGCAGACTTCATTGAAGCTCTGAAGGCCATTGATGAACATCGCATTGTACAAGAAATATTATCGCAAAATGGTAAAAATGTTTCAGTTTGATATCTAGATAAAAATTGAGAAATGGATGAGGTATAAAGTTGTACTTGTAGGAATAATATTAACATTTGTAGGATTCGTTATCATTTTGGTTACATTAGTAGCAATACACTTCATAAATCTCAATAAAATTATAGTTGTTTGTATTTGTTTATTTGGAAGTTCTTTTTACTTCTTTGGATATGGTCTATATGAAGCTAATGTTATCCAATTTGGTACTGATCAACTTCAGTTTGCACCTTCTCAGGAGTTAAGTAGTTTTGTGTATTTCTCATTAGTTGGACGAAAAGTACATAATTCATAGATATTTTCCAGTGTCATCCTTCCTTACATATTGAGCACTACTGTATTCAATGAATAATGGTGTAATAAATCATTTAATTATGCTCAGTGACCTATAGTTGTTTTGGAAATAATATATTCTTAAATAATACTATAATTTTAATAAAAATTGTATTTTTCATCATCAGTACACAACATCTTTGAAATTTTTTCTTAAACAATACACATGTATAAGAATTGCAGTGCATCACGTGACTAAAACATAAACAGTGATTTTTAGTCTATAATCTATTTGCTTTTCTATTGCTATTTAAGTTGAAACCTGTACAATCAGTAACAGTCATCATATCTATTATTAGTAAGTGTTAAATTACTATTTAACATGCACAATAATAAGCATCACTTTAATAATAAGGCTCTTCTGACACTATCAAACATCATAACTAGCTATCACACAAATTTTCGTTATGGAAGGCTCAAAAGGTTGTTTTAACATGAAGTATAAAAATGTCTGTGTTCATTCTAAAGGAGCTCTTGTAGTCCTGGCAACAAGTATCTTGCTAACAACTACTACTATAATATCAGGAGGTCTTTCAACACAGTTCATTGAAAGCTATTCATATATCATCTTTGCTGCTGTTGGACTTCACTATCTCTTTTATCCCCTTCTTGGCTTGTTAGGTGAGAAATGGATGAGGTATAAAGTTGTACTTGTTGGAATAATATTAACGTTTGTAGGATTCATTATCATTTTGGTTACATTAGTAGCAATACACTTCATAAATCTCAATAAAATTGTAGTTGTTTGTATTTGTTTATTTGGAAGTTCTTTTTACTTCTTTGGATATGGTCTATATGAAGCTAATGTTATCCAATTTGGTACTGATCAACTTCAGTTTGCACCTTCTCAGGAGTTAAGTAGTTTTGTGTATTGGGTTTTATACATATATTATTTTCCTCTTGCTATACTACTGCTAGCAGCATCAATTATGACAGGTTTCATTTATAGAAACATCATTTATTATACTTTCACAAGTATTTTTGGTTCTGGTGTGCTTATTGTTATCATTGCAATCTTGTCCTTTTGTTGTTTTAAGAAACATTTGGTTATTGAACCAGCACAGCATAATAATCCTGTCAAGCTAATTTGGAGAGTGATAAAGTATGCTTGGAAACACAAAATACCACAAAGACGCAGTGCCTTCACTTATGGAGAACTTCTTCCTTCCAGGTTAGACCTAGGTAAAGAGAGATATGGAGGACCATTTACTACTGTACAAGTGGAGGATGTCAAAAGCTTTCTATACATGCTTAGTATTGTTTTAGGAACATTTGGATATGGATTTCTTGACACTAAATCAAAACTGTCTCATCAATATTTAACTCTTATGGACATTGATGGTCCAAATAGTTTCTTGGAAAGTCTGTTACTGATATATCCTCTTACTGTTCCATATCTTGTCATTGCTTTTACTGTGCCTTTGTATCAATTTATAATAATTCCTTTCTTCTCTCACTGCATTCCTAGTATGTTGAAACGTATATGGATTGGACTCATGGCACTGTTAGTAGAGTCAATAATAATAAGTGTTATAAGCTACATAATGACAAGAGATATTAGAAGTGCTTCAATAAATAGTGAGATGTCAATCTGCCACCTGTCACTCACAAATAACATAACCTCTCAATATGAACTACAATCATTAGAACTAACATTACCTTACTTTGTGTTGGCTGTTCCTCATTTTTTTGCCGGTGTTAGCATTTTTTTGTTCAATTCACAAGTATCGAGTTTATTCTAGCTCAAGGTCCCCGTACAATGCAAGGATTGTTAATAGGCATATGGTTTCTTCATTTTAGCATTTATCTTCTACATCTAACTCTGGCAAGCTCACCATTAGGTTGTTGCTGGGAGTATTATGCTGTTAAGACAGGTGTTGTTTTCATTTCTATCATTGGTTACACTATTGCTGCATATAAATACAAGTATAGACAACGTAATGAACTATCTGATGTTAATGAGAGAGTTATCATTACAGAATATACAGAGAGACATTTGGAGCAAAAATATGGTAGAATCTCAAACAATGGACAATACTCTAACACGTACAATGCCATGTCTAAAAGTCAATTAAATGTTTTGTTAAGGCAAAAATAATTTAACAATATCATTGATATTGTTTGATGTAAACAATAGAGTTAGTTATAATAAGTAGACAGTAAATATATATTTTTTGTTGCTTGTATGATATTAAAGATGAAGTCTGTAGTTTAAAGACTACTTTGTATTTTAAATTAAAGTTTTATCTTCTTTGCAAACATTAAAAATATTTGATGTTGTAAAAAAAAGCAACAGCAAGTACATCACCATGGCAACTTAAATATACTTTAGCTTACGTTAGTTTAAGTTTTGTTTTTAAGCCATAATTTCCAATTAAAAGTTCCAAATGACTCTATACCTGTTAATGTAGTATAAGTATTTAATCAATATGTTAGACATTTTCAAAATGTAGTTGTATTACTTAATAGTAAAGTACGATCATAATGAAACATATAAGTTTGTATATTAAAAATGCTGAAAAGATTAATATTAAATATAAGGCCAAACAGATTTTAATATGATCTAGTTTAATATAATAAACTTTATTATTTTTTTTGTAGTCCCACAAGTAATATAATTTTTCTTTTGCATTTTATTCATGAGTTAATTTATTATCTACATAAATAGATATTATTATTATACTTAGATATCAACAGCTTATAATATGATTTACACCTAAAGCTATTACATTTTTTCTAGCCAAACTAAAGAACATTATTATTTTTAGAGTAGACACAAAAAGACCACTATCTCATGTTTCATATAGTGTTACAGTAATTACTTTTGACCATATAAGGTCAATATGTTGTCATTGTTTTGATTGTTCATTTGATAACTAGTGTGATAGTAAAAATGGCTGATGAAACCACTCCATTAGTCTCTTTTTCTAATGCTTCTAAAAGTGCTGTAGTTCCATCTCCTTTTACAAGAAGGTGTCGATCATCTTGTGTCCAATCTAAGGGAGCCATTGTAGCCATTGTATGGAATGTTCTGCTAGTAACAGCACTTGGTACTACTATATTGCTGTTTAATCAATTCCCAACAAACTTTTTAAACTTATCTTCAATGACGTATGTGATAACGGTGGTATTATATCTTGTTGTTCCAGTCCTGGGATTATTAAGTGAAAAATGGACAAGATATAATGTTTTAATGTTTGGGTCAGTAACAATGTCCATTTCATATACTGTTGTGTTAGGAGTTATAATGCTTAAACAATTTATTGATATAAGTAGTACAATTCTAGCAATTGTTTTAGTTATAACTGGTTGTCCTTACTTTTTTGGTTTGATGTTGCTTCTAGCTAATATGATTCAGTTTGGTACAGATCAACTGCCATTTGCACCTTCTGAACAACTAAGTAGTTTTGTCTATTGGAATTTATGGCCTTACTACATCATCTGTGCTATAATATTGTTTGTTCTTTCAGTTGTCACAACCTTAGTTGTTCAAAATGTTAACTTGTATATTACTAGTATTTTGTTTGGTTCAAGTTTCATTGCTATTGCTGTTGGTTTCTTGTCTGTTTGTTGTTTTAAACATCACTTGGTAATTGAACCAGCTCAGCACAACAATCCTGTCAAACTAATTTGGAGAGTAGTGAGATATGCTTGGAAAAATAAAGAACCATTGAAGCCCAGTGCCTTTACATATGGAGAACCTCCTCCCTCTAGACTAGACCTAGCTAAGGAGAGGTATGGAGGACCATTTACTACTGGACAAGTGGAAGATGTAAAGAGTTTTTTGTACATACTAAGTGTTCTGCTAACAGCATATGGAATTACTTTTAGTGGATTTTCTTCAAATCTGTCAAATCAGTATTTAGCTGTTTTAAACCTTGGAATAAATAAGACAGCTACCTTTACTGAAAAAATGATCCTACAATTTCCACTTACAATACCGTTCTTTGTTTTTACTATGTATATTTTAACTTTTCAGCTTTTAATTGTTCCATTTTTCTCTCGCTTTATTCCTAGTATGTTAAAACGTATATGGATTGGACTAGTGGGCGTTTTATTACAGTTAGTTATTACAACTGCTATTGCTTATATAGTCAATAGAGATATTACTAGAAGTTTTGACAATATTGTATGTCTTAAAGTGACAGGACATAATACATCCAATTATGATGCAGGCATGGAAATTTTTACTTTACCTTATCTAATCTTGATATTACCACAGTTCTTATCAGGTGTTAACTCAATTGTCATTGCTGTGACAGGTTTTGAATTCATATTGGCTCAAGGTCCTCGTAATATGCAAGGCTTATTAATTGTTTTGTGGGTTATGGAAGCCAATATAATATTTTTTTTAAATTTTAACATTAACAGTTCTTTCTGTCATTGGAAATATTATGCTATTTTCACTAGTCTTGCATTGATCTCAGTCATCATTTACACTATTGCTGCTTATAAATACAAGTATAGACAACGTAATGAACAATCTGATGTTAATGAGAGAATTATCATTACAGAATATACTGAAAGACAACTCCTTCGGAAATATAACACACGTTTAGAAGATCAACTACATTATGATGTTGACTCAATGATCATTAACCAATAAGTTTTATGTTTTTCCATATTAATGTTATTGTGTAATCATGTCTTTAGAATGTGTGTTATAAAATGCTATTGTTTACTATACACAAAATTGTGTACATTTAAATTTAATATAATAAATCCTTTATTTTGATGTTTACAGATTGAATTGTTCAAGTGTTAGAAGGTTATAAATATTTGTATATTAATGTAGTGTGTAATTACATCATTATGTAGACTGCCTTGTAGTAATATTCCTATATTTGGATGTGCAAGATAGGTCCTAGTTTAAAATTAAATAAACTAATGAACTCACCAATTAATATTCACAACAAGTGCTTCTAACAATATTAACTATTTATCTATTCTTAAAGACAAAAAAATCACTTTCTTGTATTTTTTCTCAAATCTAATCTAATGAAATCTACAATGTTTGTTCTCTAATGATTTCCTACTTTATTGCCTTAAGATTTTTGTCCTTCCTTTTTAAACTATCAAGGTTAACTATGTTAAAACTATTTGTGCTGAGTGTGTTTTGATGATAAAGAGGGCTAGTAGCAGTAATTTCTGTGGCATTGTACAACAGTAACTATATAGTGCAATTTAATTATTATTCTGTTATCTGTAAATGAATCATCTGCAATTGGTCTGCTCCCAACTAACAATATACAGTACTAGTTATATATTGTGAGATATCAATGATTACAAATAATCAGTTGTTAATCTGTTTTATCCATCTTCCCATCCATTAATCTTCTCGTTATTAAATATGTTCATTAGTCCATTGATCTCAATCATTTAACTGTTAATCCCGTCATTTTCCATTAATGTATTTCTCTAAATCACTAATCTATCTGTGTCTGCTGGTATCTATATATCAATTTATCTATCTATCTATCTCTCTATACATTAATCTAGCTATCTATTCATCATTGGTTATTGTGTGCGTTCAGAGGTCTAGATATTGTTATACTAAACCTTCCAATGAGGTAGGTACTTTTCTATATAATCATAAAGAATTTCACTTTTGTTATAGCCTTATGTTCTTGAAGCTAAGTTTCTATTATGTTTGTTTGGTTAACAGATTGTGTTGAGATTATAAACTGAGTGGTTGTTTACATTATATTAATACATTATATGATAATAACATCACATCACTATATTTACAATTTCCTGTATCTGTATATTTATAGAGACATGATTAGTTCTTGTACAGTTTGTTCTTTGGTACTATACTGGTTTTGTCCACTGAACATGAAGTACAAAAATGTTTGTGTTCATTCTAAAGGAGCTCTTGTGGTACTGGCAACAAGCATCTTGCTCTCAACTACTGCTATAATTGGAGGTCTGTTAACAAAACTTATTGAAAATTATTATTATATCACCTTTGCTGCTATTGGACTTCACTATATATTTTATCCTCTTCTTGGTTTGTTAGGTGAAAAATAGATGAGATATAAAGTGTTATTGGTTGGAATAATATTAACATTTGTTGGATTTTTTATCAGCATGGTTATATTAGTGGCTCTATACTTTTTACATCTCAATAGCATTGCCGTAGTTGGTATATGTTTAGTTCTAAGTTTTCCATACTTCTTTGGATATGGTATTTTTCAAGCTAATGTGATCCAATTTGGTACCGACCAACTTCAATTTTCACCATCTCGGGAGTTAAGTAGTTTTGTGTATTGGGTTTTTTACATTGAATTTTTTTTACTTGCTTTTACACTGTTGTCAGCCTCAACAATAACACATTTCTTTTATAAATACACTTTTTATTTCCTTTTTTCTGGTATTATTGGTTATGGTGTGCTTATTGTCATCATTGCAGTCTTGTCTTTTTGTTGTTTTAAACACCATTTGGTTATTGAGCCAGCTCAACACAATAATCCTGTCAAACTAATCTGGAAAGTCATAAAATATACTTGGACTCACAAACAACCAGTAAGACGTAGTGCGTTCACTTATGGAGAGGCCCCTTCCTCAAGACTTGACCTTGGTAAAGAGAGATATGGAGGACCATTTACTACTGTGCAAGTAGAGGATGTCAAAAGCTTTTTATACATACTCAGTATTATTTTAGGGATCTTTGGATATGGATTTCATGACACTAAAACAAAAATATCCGAGCAATATTTAATTATTATGCAAACTGCTCGTCCAAATAGTTTCATGGAAAGTTTATTGCTGACATATCCTCTTACAGTTCAATCTCTTGTCATTGTGTTTTTTGTTCCTTTATATCAATTTGTAATCATTCCTTTCTTCTCTCACTGCATTCCTGGTATGTTAAAACGTATATGGATTGGACTAGTGGCATTGTTAGTGGAATCTATAATGACAGCTCTTATAAGCTATTTCATGACTAGAGATATCAGAAATGCTCTAAGCATTAATGATTTGTGTTTGACCATCACTAACAACATAACATTTCAAAATGAACTACAATCAGATGAACTTACACTACCTTTCTATATCATGGCTGTCCCTCAGTTTTTTTCTGGTGTTTGTATTTTGCTAGTTCACTTCACAAGTTTTGAGTTTATTTTAGCTCAAGGTCCTCGTACTATGCAAGGATTGTTAATTGGAATATGGTACATAAACAATAGTATTTCTTGTATACATCTAACTCTGTCAAACTCACGATATGGTTGTTACTGGGAGTATTATGGTGTTAAGACAGGTGTTGTTTTCATTTCAGTCATTGTTTACTCTATTACTGCATGTAAATACAAGTATAGACAACGTAATGAACTATCTGATGTTAATGAGAGAGTTATCATTACAGAATATACTGAAAGACAACTAGAGCAAGAATATGGTATAGAAGATGAAGATGAGGACAGTGTCACAATTACAAGTGTTAATTATATATAAAGCATTTGCATTTTTTTCATGCATAATAACTTGTTAGATGGAATTCCATGTAATATGAATAATTTCATGTCCATAACTTATTTAATTATGATTAAAAAATAATTATATTTGATTATTTATGTATATAGATAGAGTAAACTTTGTACATATATATATATATATATATATATATATATATATATATATATATATATATATGTATGTATGTATGTATGTATGTATATATGTATGTATGTATACATGATCGTCTTTCATGTTAAATTTGAAAGCTAAACAAAAAATTAATATCAATATCAATAAATAATAAATGACAGTTTACTGAGTTTGTTTTGAATAAATTTCATGTTGACATAATATTATAATATACCTTGTTTAGCTGTTTGATGCCAATAACAACAATATCAATTGCAAACTTCATTAGTAATCACTTTAAAATGAAAACGTTCTCTCAAAGCAATATTAGTAGTGTTATACTTTTAATATGGAATTTGTTAATTATGTCCATATATGGTATGGGAATGTAGAAAAAAGCATTACTTTGTATAATTAAAATGTTTGTAACTCAAATGGTTGTAATGTTGATGAAAATATTGAAAATTGTAGCTATTTTAACAGTATAGCTACAAATATAATGTTGTATATGTTGTTATTATGTTGTATGTTTTGTAAGCACTAATTGTTGATTTTAATTTTTGTTTCATTTTCACTGGTATATTTGGTTCTGGTATGCTTTGTTATTATTGCAATTTTGTATTTTGTTATTTCATATGCCACTTGTTTTTGAGTTACCTCATTACAATAAGTGAATCAAGAAATCGATGAAGTATGCTTTGAAGCATAAACAAGTAGCCCTAATTGGTGCATGAAAATTCTGTTACTGACATATCCTCTGGTAGTCCATATCATATGTAGAAACATATATCGGTTGGATAATGGCACTGTTAGTCAAGGTTATCATACTATAATATAAGGATCATTAATTGGAATATTGTTTATAAGCAATAGCATTTATTGTGTACATCTAAGTCGATCTAACTCAATCTCATGATTAGGTTATTATTGGGTACATTATGCTGTTAATACAAGTATAGGCAATGTAATGAACTATCTGATGTTAGTGAGAGAGTTACCATAACAAAATACTGAAATATAACTGTAGTGTAGGAATATGTATGGCTAAATAACTCAATAATTATAAATAATCTGAAATATTTAAATAAATAATAATATGATGTGAAGGTTATCCATAGACAAATATATTTTGTTTATTTAAGTACATAAATATGGTAAGGTTTGTTTATCTATTGTGGTTGTCTTTCAGTTTAAGCTAAAATTAACAATGAAAACAGCTGCAATTAATTTGCAAACATATAGTTTCTATGAGTGTTGATATATGCAAAAAATCAACACTCATAATACTATTTTTATACTGTCCTAGACCTCATACCTAACTTTCTTATATCTTAAAGTTTAGTATTACATGTATATTCAAATAATGACTGCTTGATTTTGGCACTAATCATCTCTCATAGCATACTACATGTGAATTTGTTTTGAATATATATAAATATAATTACATAATATTATGATGTCCTAATATGGCGTTTTGAAACCAATATCATCATTATCATTTAGTGCAAATTTTACTAGTACGCTCTTTACTCAGTTATCTTTTTTGAGTTTTAGTAGATTATATACATTATATTATTTGTCAACACTATCAGTTCATTTTGATTATTACTTATCAGGTATATTAATAAATGATTGTGGATATGTACCACAATCTTTCAGATACTAATATATTGATGTTGACTTTTTTTAATAACTTCCATTACCGAAATGTATATAATATTTGAAGTTGCTTGTACATGTCTATCTTTTCTCTTATGAATCAATTATAAAGATATTCACTCTCAACTTATTGGACTATATCATACATATTGGATTCTACAGCTATTTAAACATGTAACACACTCATTGGGATTTCATGATCACAAAATCCCATGTGGTGTTTTGTATTCTACATACTCACATTGTTTATAGGTATTATTATTATTACTATTATTTAAGTTTTTAGGAAGCATATACTCTATGTCATCGTATACTGTCAGCATATACTCTATGTCACCATATATTGTCAGCATATACTCTATGTCACCATATATTGTCAGCATATACTCTATGTCACCTAAGCATATACTCTATAGGTCAGCACTAAGAAGTAAACAGTTTGGATCATTTGACTTAAGATTAAAGATATAAAGGCAATAGAAAAATTGATAGGTTATGGAAAATAATACTTAGATGTATAATAGATTTATTTATTTAATATAGTTAAATAATAATAACAATTATTGTTTATAAAAAGGCAAGTTTCAACTTTATTGAATTTTCAAAACAATAAAAAAAAATATTAAGGATATCTATCTGCTAGACCATCTGTGAATCCATTTGTTAAATTAACTGTCAATAATCTACCCATCCATTTACTTTATATAGACACAGTCAATGGACATAGCAAATGTAATAATGATATCTTTTTTGATTGTTTATCTATACACATGTAATCTTAGCACTGTTCATGGCATTGTCATTATTTATTATTTCCTCTCTATCTATACCTGTATATAAGTGAGTTATTTTAGTACTATTGTCAGTATAATAACCTTGATTTGTATAACAACTAATTGATTGTGCTATATTTGTCCTATTGGCTCACTTATTAAACTATAAGATAAAGCAGAGACTATGTATGAAAACATTTGTGTTGATTCTAAAGGAGCTCTTGTGGTTGTAGCAACAAGTATATTACTAACAATTACTACTATAATAACAGGAGGTCTCTCGACAAAATTCATTGTTAACTATTCATATGTCCTTTATGCTGCAATTGGACTCCATTATATCTTCTATCCTCTTCTTGGTTTGTTAGGTGAAAAATGGATGAGATATAAAGTAGTACTGTTTGGAATAATATTAATATTTGTCGGATATTTTATTTCCGTAGCTACATTAGTGACTCTATACTTTTTACATCTCAATAGCATTGCTGTAGTTGGTATATGTTTAGTTCTAAGTTTTCCATACTTTTTTGGATATGGTATTTTTCAAGCAAATATTATCCAGTTTGGCACTGACCAACTTCAGTTTGCACCATCTCAAAAGTTAAGTAGTTTTGTGTATTGGGTTTTATACATGAATTATTTTTTGATTGCTTTACTATTGATAATGGCATCAATAATAAATAGTTTGGTGTATAAAAACACTATCTATTTCACTTTCATTGGTATATTTGGTTCTGGTATACTTATTACAATTATTGCAGTCTTGTCTTTTTTTTGCTTCAAACATCACTTGATTGTCGAACGAGCTCAACACAACAATCCGGTCAAACTAATATGGAGAGTGATAAGATATGCTTGGACTCACAAACAACCAGTGAGACGTAGTGCTTTTACTTATGGAGAACCTGTACCCTCTAGATTTGAACTAGGTAAAGAGAGATATGGAGGACCATTTACTACTGTACAAGTAGAGGATGTCAAAAGCTTTTTATACCTACTTAGTATTGTTTTAGGAACCTTTGGATATGGATTTCTTGACACTGAATCAAATATAGCTGATCAATATTTAACTCTTTTACAAACTGATGGTTTAAATAGTTTCTTGGAAAGTTTGTTACTGAAATATCCTCTTGCAGTTCCATATCTTGTCGTTGCACTTGCAGTACTTTTTTATCAATTTATAATAGTTCCTTTCTTCTCTCACTGCATTCCTAGTATGTTGAAACGTATGTGGATTGGACTAATGTCACTGTTAGTAGAGTCTATAATGACAGCTCTTATAAGCTATTTCATGACAAGAGATATCAGAAATGCTCTAAGCATTAATGATTTGTGTTTGACCATCACTAACAACATAACATTTATAAATGAACTACAACCAGATGAACTCACATTACCTTTTTATATCATGGCTGTTCCTCAGTTTTTTGTTGGTGTTAGTATTTTGCTAGTTCACTTCACAACTTTTGAGTTTATTTTAGCTCAAGGTCCTCGTATTATGCAAGGATTATTAATTGGAATATGGTTTATGCACAATAGCATTTATTGTGTACATCTAACTCTGGCAAGCTCACAATATGGTTGTTACTGGGAGTATTATGCTGTTAAGACAGGTGTTGTTTTCATTTCAGTCATTGTTTACACTATTGCTGCATATAAATACAAGTATAGACAACGTAATGAACTATCTGATGTTAATGAGAGAGTTATCATTACAGAATATACCGAAAGACAACTAGTACAAGAATATGGCACAAACAATACACTTCCATGTAATGAAAATAATTCCATGCTTTGTAACTGACTTAAATTATTATGACAAATAAATCAATAATATACATGTGCAATATCTATGTACTCAGTTGATTTGAATATATTTAATCATTTTTAATAAATCGCCAATTTTATTGGTCAATGTGCCTATGTATAGCACTGATTAAAATACAAAAATATGGAATTTAAAACATTTCAAAAATAAAGCTAATAACTCAATAATAGTCCACATTTAACATCAATATCTTGCTGAAATCAATTCAAAAGTAATTGGATTAACATGTTTATTTTTTTAATTAAATTCTTTAATTAAAAGAATAAATATATCAGAGAGTTTGTATCAATTGAGTTTAGATAACCTAAATGGGAATGCTAATATGACTGACTCTTTAGTTCCATCTCTGGATGCAAATGGTCCTATTTATTTAAGCTCACTCTATTTATGTGTTAAATTGTCACTAATTAAGACTAAAGTGTGAAATCAAAAAAAAGGGCATTAAAGAAAATAGATAGCACCGTATAGTAGAGTATTATCTATAGTCACCACTAAATGCTACACAGCCTGTAATAACATGGGAATTAAAGATCATTAATAGAAAATTAATTATACAAGTTAAATGTGCTGATCTTGATATTCTACAGGTTGTCAAATTCAAATTGTACACTGTTTTCCATGTATGAATCAATGTATTCTACATACACAATTCTATATAGATATACTGAAAACAAATAAGCAAATCTTACTTTATTGTTTCAGAATGAATGTGTTTATGAATAGTTGATCTGATCAACATATATAAGTATTAGTATAGATTTCATGTTTGACTGAATGTTTACAAAAAATTGTTGACATAGAAGATTTGTACTGCTTCATGTCTGTTTGTGCATCCATGGAAGACTTTGTTTGTGATTGGTTGTGATGAATTGTGGAGATGTTTTTCAATTTCTGATTCTTTTTGCTTTCTAATAAACTAAGGACTTGTAGAAAATAATTATACTGATCATTAATAGATATATGTAGCTTTCAAATGAAAAATGTTTAATTCTTCATGTAATAACAAATACGTGAATATTGTGATATGAACATTACTCAGTCTTCACTTTGTCAATCAATTCTCAATTCATAATCACTATCTTATATATGCTTCATGTCAATCTACTTGTTATTGACAAAAACAAGGTTGTGTAAATTTACTGTAAATATGTTGTAATTGTACTAAATTACAAGTACGTAATTGTCATTTTGTATTAATTACAATATAATGCTATGCTATTGCAATTATATATTGTAATTATATTTAATATAAAGCTGTCAGGTACATATTCATTTGCTGTAACATGTAAATTAATTAGTTGAAATGAGTGCATGTAATATATAGAGCAATTTATAAAGGTTTAGAAGAAACACAGAATCAGGTTGATAGACTCAGGAAAACTTGAATAAATATATTGGATGTTATTTTAACTAAGAACGTTAATTTAAAAGGAATAAAATTAAAAACAAACAGTCTACCTATCAATATATAAAAGGTTATATTTTTATATCTTACACATGTTAATTTGCTCAGTAAAAGTCAACGTTCATTTACTATTAATTAGATTCTAACAAAGTATTTGAAGTTAAGTTTCTGAATGTGCATGGTTCAACATCCTCTAACTGCATAGTGAATTTCTCTAATTAATGTTGTCTGTGCTGCATAGCAAGCAATCAGACATTTATGTTAGTATTACAATTGTATATAATTAGATTCTTCTAGAAGTTTGGGATCTAAACAAGTATAATAATATTAAATTGTGTTCAAATGTGCAAATATTATAGATAAATTAATCCCATAATCACAATATAATTATACTATATGTAACTGTTTACAACAGATTTCATATTTGCTTACGTTCTTTCAGTGTACATTGAAAGATAACCATGCATAATTAAACAAAGCTCACTCTATCCATGCAAAAAATATATTATACACAATTGAATTTTAATCTATTTCCTTATAATATGTGTGTTAATATACAGTCCATATTGTGTACATTACTTGTCATGCATGTAGACATTCACGACAACACATACCCATAATATACAAACATATTTTCAACTTTATAATATATAAAGACTTTTAACATGTATTTTTGCTATGGCCATTTTGAGCTAGCTTTGTCGCTTGCCTTTTAAAACTAATGGCAATTTCAAGAAGTTGTAACAAGAAGTATAAACACGTTTGTGTTCAAACTAAAGGAGCTGTTGTTGTACTGGCAATTAGTATTTCACGGATTACTATGATTATTATAACTGGAGGTCTTTCCACAAATTTCATTGATAACTATTCATATATCATATTTGCTGCAATTGGTCTTCACTATCTCTTTTATCCTCTTCTTGGGTTGTTAGGTGAGAAATGGATGAGATATAAAGTTATAATGGTTGGATTAATATTAATGTTTGGTGGTTTATTCATTGTTTTTGGTACATTAGTGACTCTATACTTTATAGATGTCAATAAAAGTGCTGTTATTGGCATATGTTTAGTTCTAAGTTTTCCATACTTTTTGGGATATGGTTTATTTGAAGCTAATGTAATCCAATTTGGTACTGATCAACTTCAGTTTGCACCATCTCAAAGAGTTAAGTAGTTTTGTGTATTGGGTTTTATACATAAATTATTTTTCAGTTGCTTTACTATTATTAATTACATTAATTATAACTGGTTTAATATATAAAAGCAGTATTTATTTTACTTTTACTGTAATTTTTGGTTTTGGTGTGCTTATTATCATCATTGCAGTCTTGTCGTTTCTTTGTTTTAAACGTCATTTGGTTATTGAACAAGCTCAAGACAATAATCCAGTCAAGTTAATCTGGAAAGTAATGAGATATACTTGGACTCACAGACAACCAGTGAGACGTAGCGCATTCACATATGGAGAGTCCCCTCCCTCCAGACTCGACATTGGTAAAGAGAGATATGGAGGACCATTTTCTACTGTGCAAGTAGAAGATGTCAAAAGCTTTTTATACCTACTTAGTATTGTTTCATGGACTCTTGCATATGGATTTCTTGACACTAAAAATAACATCTCCAAGCAATATTTAACTGTTGTGCATGAAAATGATGTGCATAGTTTAATGGAAAATATGCTACTAATATATCCACTTACTATTTCTTATCTAGTGGTTGTTTTTGCTGTTCCTATTCATCAATTTGTAATTGTTCCATTTTTCCCTCGATACATTACTAGTATGTTGAAACGTATATGGATTGGACTAGTGGCACTGTTAATTGAGTTGGCAACGATAGCTATGATAAGCTACATGATTAATAAAGATATAAGATCTGCTTTAATTACTGATGACATTTGTTTAGACTTAACAAAGAATGTTTCTTATCAAAATGGATTTGAACTTACTTTGCCTTACTATATCATGGCTGTTCCTCAGTTTTTTTACTGGTGTTAGCATTTTTCTAGTTCATTTCACAATATTGGAGTTCATTCTAGCTCAAGGTCCTCGTACTATGCAAGGATTGTTAATTGGAATATGGTTCATGCACTTTACCATTTACTGTGTAAACTTAACCTTATCTAGCTCTTGGTTAGGTTGTTACTGGGAGTATTATGCTGTTAAGACAGGTGTTGTCTTCATTTCAGTTATTGTTTACACTATTGCTGCATATAAATACAAGTATAGACAACGTAATGAACTATCTGATGTTAATGAGAGAGTTATCATTACAGAATATACCGAAAGACAACTAGAGCAGAAATATTTAACAGAAGATGAAGAAAATGAAGATGATGATGATAGTGGCCATGATTACAACTGATGTTAATTCATATGTATATAAAGTATTTGAAGTATCATTTCTACATGACGTAATTAGTATTAAATAACAAGTATTACCATCCTTTTTAAAACTTATAACATTGAATCAATCTTGTGCGACATCCAGTTCTATACATAGAAATACATACAATATAAAATGACTTAAAATATAGAACTAAAGCAATATCTTTTGAAATTTTGTATCATTTCTACATGACTTAATTAGATAACAAGTTAAATTGGGGGTACTAGAGACTGTTTATTAATATTATTGCTAAGGTCTTTTTTATTTTGCTTTGTCTTTTCAAGTTAAATACAAATGTAGTAACTGTCAATATATCTATGTTAACAATAGATGTATTATTAGTGATGAAATACAAAGTAATAAATGTATAAAAATTAAGACTACATAAAGACTACATCATGTTTGTTTTGTGCAGTTCCTATAGGTCCAAGAGAAAACACTACTTAGTTTTGTTATACATTAATCATCACTGTGCTCTTAATACATTAACTATAAGCAGCATAGTATTATTTTGTGTCTGACCACTACCTTTGTTTTGATTGTGGAGAAGGAGTTAATTAATATGTTTAGGTGGTACTAATTAATGAATCTAGCTTTATTAAAATGTGTCCTAACAGTTTTCATTAAGAAATTTGAACAATATTTTAATAAGTGTTGATGCTAATTGTTCTATTAGTTATCATTTGTTGCCTATGAAATATTGACTTGTTATATGATTTATAGATATATTTCATCAAGTTTATATTCAAAAAATTTCCAGTTGTAGCACTAGTAGTTGATACATGAATGTGATTCAAAGTTTATATCATAGGTTCATTGATCCATTTTATATACACTTACTTTAGATTTTCAGCAAAAACAACAAGACAGAGAGACTGTTATAATAAATATTTAATTATTGTTGGTGGTCTCTGATTGTTTTTGAATAAATTGTTGTTTTCCTGATATTCTAAGGATTAATTCAAATGAAATTCACTTCAAGAGCTAATATAAGTAGGTTTGTCTATTAGTGTTTTATATCTAAATCATAACTTGTGTGCGTATAATGTCTTAAAATTACTCAGTAATACATTATATATGACATTTTATGTTCATGTCTTGACAAAAATATACAAAGTGACCTTTAAAAACTTTATAAATATCTATAGTCTGTTTATTTTTTGCTAATTAAATTGAAACTTGCACTATCAGTAACAGTAGTCATAATAATAATCATATTAGTGAGTATTAAATTACTAAACTTACCATAATGTTAATATACATTGCATTCATATTTCTTACAAGGCTGTTTTCACAAATGTCAATATCAAACATTATAGCTAGCTATCAGACAAATTTCTTTTATGGAAGTTTCAAGAGATGTTGTTGTAAGATGAAGTGCAAAATATTTGTGATATATGTTGTATATTATTGTCTTAAAGTGTGTCATCATGTGTGTGTGAGCTTGTGTGTTAATGAATGCAAATGGTTACATAAAGCAATACATATTATTGATTATGTAACAATCTATTTCAGATATGATGTAATGTCAATGTTATTACTGACTAGATTATTATGTATTAAGCTAAGATGGATTGATCTGACATAATTATGTTTTGTATATAGAGTCTATATATATAAATGTGTGTGTATATCTTGTTATTGTTATAACTATGTATTGAAACAAAAAACATAATGATTATGTAAACAGTGAAATTATTATAAGACATATACTACTGCTTTTTGGTTCTTTTACTGATTCCAAGTTGACATTGTATAGAGCATAAAGCAGAGTTGAATGACAGAATCAAAACCTTTAATGTCTAGTAACACTTCAGGTGAAAATAAAATGTCTTCTTATTATAGGAACAGGTGCAAATATGTCTGCATTCGATCAAAAAGAGTACCGTTAGTTTTAGTTATTAGTATTCTACTGGCTAATAGCACTATTATATCTGGAGCTCTATCTACACATTTAATGACAGATATTCCTTTCTTATATTTGCTGCAGTTGGACTGTACTATCTTTTATACCCTATCCTTGGTTTGTTAGGTGAGAAATGGATGAGATATAAAGTAATGATAATTGGAATTGTGTTAATATATGTGGGATTTGTCATCATAACTGTATGCTCAGTGTGTCTGTTTTTTATGCAGCTTAACAGCATTACAGTGTGACCATATCAAAAATTGTAACTTATCCTTTCTTTCTTGGATATGGCTTGTGCAATTTTTCTAGGTTATTAATGTCTAAAGATATTGTTACAATTTTGGTACCAAATTCAGTAATTTTAATTTGGTTTGTTTAGTGGCATCTTGGCAATTCCATATATAGGCATTTTCAAACAGGGATGGTTACAGGCAGCCATACTATCATTAGAAGCCATTTTATTTATAGTTCATTATCTAAATGAAATTACTCACTGTTTAGGTGTACAGCTGTGGGCAGCATCTATAACGTAAGTGTAAAAAGTTAAGATAACATTTTCTTGATTGCTAATGTACTACTACTTTTTAGCTAAATAAACAATAGTACATTAGTAATCTAAACAATGTTACATCAACTTTTTACATTATACTAATTTTTGTTACGTGCAACTTGTATTACAACAATGTATTGGTTAAATCAATCAATCGATGAATCTTCATCAACTTCATCATGGTTATATATATATATATATATATATATATATATATATATATATATATATAATTACTAATTGCTAATCGTCTTGTTATTGTTATGATTATGTATTGAAACTAAAAACATAACGATCATGTAAACAGTGAAAATTATTACAACACATTTAGTGTTTTTTTGTTCATTAGGTGATTCTAAAGTAGACATTGTATAGAGCATAAAGCAGAGTTGAATGGCAGAATCAAAACCTTTATTGTCTAGTAACTTTTCAGGTAAAAGTATATTGTGTTCTGGTTTCAGGAGCAGATGTAAAAATGTTTGTGTTCAATCATAAGGAGCACTGTTAGTTTTAGTTATCAGTATTCTACTGGGTAATATCACTATTATATCTGGAGCTCTATCTACACATTTTATTGACAGATATTCCTTTCTTATATTTGCTGGAGTTGGACTGTTTTATCTTTTCTACCCAATCCTTGGTTTGTTAGGTGAGAAATGGATGAGATATAAAGTAATGATAATTGGAATTGTTTTAATAAGTGTGGGATTTGTCATCATAACAGTATCTTTTGTGGGCCTGTACTTTTTACAACTTAATAGCATTACAGTTGTGATTTTATTGACAACTCTAGCTTGTCCTTTCTTTCTTGGATATGGTTTGTTTGAGGCAAACGTAATCCAGTTTGGTACTGATCAACTACAGTTTTCTCCTTCTGAAGAGTTAGGTAGTTTTATTTACTGGCTTTTGTACATGTATTATTGTCCACTAGCTGTAGTTCTATTAATGGCATCTATTGTAACAGGATTAGTACATAATAACACTAACTATTATGTTTTTACTGTTGTGTTTGGCTCTGGATGTTTTTTTAATTTTCTTTGCAATCTTGTCTTTTTGTTGTTTTAAACATCACTTGGTTATTGAGCCAGCTCAACACAACAATCCTGTCAAATTAATATGGAGAGTAATAAAGTATGCTTGGAAACACAAACAACCAGTGAGACGTAGTGCCTTTACATTTGGTGAATCTCCTCCTTCAAGATTAGACTTAGCTAAAGAGAGATATGGAGGACCATTTACTACTGTACAAGTAGCAGATGTAAAAAGCTTTTTATACATACTCAGTATACTCTTGGGAATCTTTGGATATGGACTTCTTGACACTAAATCAAAGTTTTTAGATCAATATTTAGGAGTCGTGAGAATGAAAAATAGCACACATTACAATGTCATGGAAAGTGCTCTATTAATATATCCTCTGACAATTCCTTATAGTCTCGTTTTATTTGCTGTTCCTTTATATCAATTTATAATGGTTCCTTTCTTCTCTCGCTTCATTCCTAGTATGTTGAAACATATGTGGATTGGACTCATGGCACTGTTGGTAGAATCTATAATGACAACTCTTATTAGTTACATGATAAATCATGACTTTGGAAATGCCTCAATTAATGAAGACATCTGTTTGTCATTCATTGACAACAACATAACATTTGAAAATGGATTGCATTCAGATGAACTCACACTACCTTACTATATTATGGCTGTCCCTCAGTTTTTTGCTGGTATTAGTTCGTTTTTGGTTGTGTTCACAAGTATTGAGTTTATTTTAGCTCAAGGTCCTCGTACTATGCAAGGATTGTTAATTGGAATATGGTTCATTAATAATAGCATTTATGTTGTACATCTAACTCTGGCAAGCTCACAATATGGTTGTTACTGGGAGTATTATGCTGTTAAGACAAGTGTTGTTTTCATTTCAGTCATTCTTTATACTATTGCTGCATATAAATACAAGTATAGACAACGCAATGAACTGTCTGATGTTAATGAGAGAGTTATCATTACAGAATATACCGAAAGACAACTAGAGCAGAAATATTTAACAGAAGATGAAGAAAATGATGATGATGATGATAGTGGCCATGATTACAACTGATGTTAATTCATATGCATATAATGTGTTTTAAAGTTACTTCATTGACAATGAGTTATTTAGTGCTGACTATATTAGTTTACAACTATTTTTATTTGATTAGTATATCTTGTTTTTAATGTAACAGTGTGTGTGTACTATTATTATAGAAATAGAAAGTTGGTCATAATTTGAATGAACATTCATTTGTGAACACAATGTTCTACATTTGGATTGAAGTATAGTGTATTAGATTTTTAATTTTATCAATGCTAAACACATAATTGTCTATGTCATTTGCGTTTTTGAAGGCAAATGAATGAGGCATTCTTTGTCTACGAATATTGTAATAAGTTTTGTAGTATTACCATCTATTTTAAAACTTATAACATTGAATCAATCTTATTGGATATCAAGTTCTACATAGACATACTACACATACAATATAAATAGAGTTAAAATATAGAATCAAAGCAATATCTTTAAATATTTTGTATCATTTCTACATGACTTAATTAGTATTGGATAACAAGTAAAATTGGGGGTACTAGAAACTATTTATTAATATTAATGCTAAGTGAGAAATAAAGCCAATTTATTATACTTTCATTGTTATAATTGGTTATGGTATGATTATTTATTTATTTGTTTAATATGATTCATTGAGAGTTATTTAATTAATTCTTTACCGGTTGGTTGTCCCTTAGTTTGTTCATGGTGGTAGTATTTTTGGTTGTTCTCACATTTTTGTTCTAACTTAAGGTTTCATATTATCCAGGGATTGCTAATTATAATATGGTTCATTAAGTATAGTATCTATCTTATACATTTATATGTATCAAAATTGGAAAAATTATCATGATATATTAAATAAATCATTATTTATTAAATAACTCTTCATTTACTTCTTATTTTTTTAAAGAAATCATGCTTTATTTAGTAAGTCACAAATTATTTAACTATTGAATGCATCCAATTTTGATACAAACAGAACCTCATAAACTTTTAATTTGGTTCTTACTGGGAGTGTTATGATGTTAAGTTATGTTATATAATATCAGTCATTGTCTACACTATTACTGCATATAAATACATGACAAGTACTGACAATGTAATGAACTATCTGATGTCATTGAAACAGATATCATAATAGAATAGAATGAGACCCAACTAATCCAAGAATATTGCATTGTGAGGAAATTTATGATAATGATGATGATGATGATAAACGTTTTATGGTGATATACAGTTCTATACTAAAATTAGTTTCCTTCCAAAAGTGTAAAAAATGAACACTGTGATTTAAATCTACACATTTGGTAGAAAGTTTTTGGTGTGACTTACTGATAATAAATGAAAATTAAACAATTAGCATTAATTAAATGTGACTGTCCATGCAGAAAGGGACCTAGTGGCTCATTTCATGAAATCTTTTTTTCTTTATGAATTCACTGATTGAGCTATTCCCTACAGTTTGGCATTTATTTCGTTCGAATTGTAGCTATCGTTGCTAAGTTACAAATTTTTTCTACCTTATTAATGTCTAAGCTATTGTCACAATTTTGGTACCAAATGCAGTAATTTTAATTTGGTTAGTTCAGTGAAATTATAGCAATTCCATATATAGGGATGTTCAAACAGGGCTGGTTACTGGACACCCATTCTACAATTGGAAGTCAATGAAAATATCAATACCTTTTAAAATTGCTGCATATGAATGTCCATCTTTCAAAAACGTCACATCTTTCATACATACAGTTTGCAATATTTTCTAGTGTGTAATAACATATTTAATAACTAAAATGAAGTATTGTATGGTAAGTCAAAAATAGCTATATGTATTCATTGTGTCTCATTCTTTTTTTTATAGAAAACTATTTATAAATATTTATTTTTAATAAAATTTCTTATCGCAATATATAACTGGAAAGTATGTGTGTCTCTATAAGTGTGTGTGTACAATAATATAAACAGTACATTTTCTTGACTATTTAATACTCAATTTCAAGAATCTAAAATGACGTAATGATAAAGTTGCTGTTACTCATAAGGTTATTACATATTGAGCTAAAATGTAGTGTTAATTTGAAATGATTATATATTTTTTTCCATTGATATGATTACTTTTCTATTGTGTGTAAATGTGTCTTGTTATTGTTATAGCTATGATATTGAAATCAAACTATAAAAATTATATAAACATGTAATATTGTTTTTGTCCACTGCCAAGTAGATGCTGATAGACCATAAACCAGTGTCAAATGGCAGAATCAAAACCTTTAATGTCCAGTAACTTTTCAGAAAAAAAAATATTGTCTACTTGTTACAGGAGGAGGTGCAAATATGTCTGTGTTCAATCAAAAGGAGCACTGTTAGTTTTAGTTATCAGTGTTCTACTGACTAATATCGACATTATATCTGGAGGTCTTTCTACACGCTTTATTGACAAATATTCCTTTCTGATATTTGCTCCAATTGGACTATACTTTCTTTTCTACCCTATGCTTGGTTTGTTAGGTGAGAAATGGATGAGATATAAAGTAATTATAATTGGAATTGTGTTAATATGTGTGGGATTTGTCATAATAATAGTATGTTCAGTGGGTCTATATTTTATAAAACTTAATAATATTACAGCTGTGACCTTAGCAATAACTGTAACTTGTCCTTTCTTTCTTGGATATGGTATGCTTCGGGCTAATGTTATCCAGTTTGGTACTGATCAGCTACAGTTTTCTCCTTCTGAAGAGTTGAGTAGTTTTATTTACTGGTTTCTCTACATGTATTATTCCCCACTAGCTGTAGTACTTGTAATGGCATCTATTGTAACAGGATTAATACATAATAACACTATCTTTTATGCCTTTACTGTTATGTTTGGCTCTGGATGTTTTTTTATTTTCTTTGCAATCTTGTCTTTTTGTTGTTTTAAACATCACTTGGTTATTGAGCCAGCTCAACACAACAATCCTGTCAAATTAATATGGAGAGTAATAAAGTATGCTTGGAAACACAAACAACCAGTGAGGCGTAGTGCCTTTACATTTGGTGAATCGCCTCCTTCAAGATTAGACTTAGCTAAAGAGAGATATGGAGGACAATTTACTACTGTACAAGTAGAGGATGTGAAAAGCTTTTTATACATACTCAGTATACTTTTGGGAATCTTTGGATATGGACTACTTGACACTAAATCAAAGATTTTAGATCAATATTTAGGAGTCATGAGAATGAAAAATAGCACACATTACAATGTCATGGAAAGTGCTCTATTAATATATCCTCTGACAATTCCTTATTGTGTCGTTTTATTTGCTGTTCCTTTATATCAATTTATAATCGTTCCTTTCTTCTCTTGCTTCATTCCTAGTATGTTGAAACGTATGTGGATTGGACTCATTACAGTGTTAGTAGGATCTATCATGACAACTCTTATTAGTTACATGATAAATCATGACTTTGGAAATGCCTCAATTAATGAAGACATCTGTTTGTCATTCATTGACAACATAACATTTGAAAATAGATTACAATCAGATGAACTCACACTACCTTTCTATATCATGGCTGTCCCTCAGTTTTTTTCTGGTATTAGTACTTTTTTGGTTGTGTTCACAAGTATTGAGTTTATTTTAGCTCAAGGTCCTCGTACTATGCAAGGATTGTTAATTGGAATATGGTACATGTATTTTAGCATTTTTTGTGTACACTTAACTCTGGCGAGCTCTCCATTAGGATGCAGTTGGGAGTATTATGCTATTAAGACAGGAGTTGTTTTTATTTCAGTCATTGTTTATACTATTGCCGCATATAAATACAAATATAGACAACGCAATGAACTATCTGATACTAATGAGAGAATAATCATTACAGAATATACTGAAAGACAACTAGAACAGAAATATGTCATAGAAGGTGAAGAAAATGATGATGATGATGATGACAGTGATCATGACTACAATTGATGTTAATTCTTGTATATAAAACATTTTCATCCTCTCATGCATAATAATTTGTTTAGGTTTGATTATTTATATTACTTGACAACTATCTTTATTTGATTAGCATGTCCTGTTTTATATTTAAACAATGTGAGTGAAATGTTTTATGAAATAAAAAAAAAATTGGACATAATTTTAGTACACCTTTCTTGATTTAATGATCACAATACCTTGGCATAACTCATAATGTGATAGCATTTGGTTTTATATGTTAGTTAAATTACTTTTTATATTTAGTCTTACAGTAGAGTTTTTATTTCATTTTTAGGATACAAGTACTGTATTTGGATTGAGGCATGAGTTATAAGGTAAATGTAATTGTCTTTTGCCATTACTGAAATGACTGGCACACAAGCAGTCGCAACAAAGACTCACAGTTAACAAATAACTAGTAAATAACATCAAACAACAAAACTCCACAAAAACAATGACTCAAATAACAGTATTAAATGACAACGTAACAACTGAACCTCACTCGCTCTCTATATTGACTGAAATACAAAACTAACTTATGAATATTAATAAGTTACTAACTGCGGCAGGATATCACAATTATTTGCTCTTAAAGGCAAATAGATGAGACATTCTTTGTATATGAATTACTTCAGCTTAATGACAACATTTTTATACTGGAGATGACTCAAATAATGCTAAACAATGTCTAAATAAAGTCACAAGATTAAGTTTTTTTACTTGAAACTATTTGGACTATAGACTAAAAGTTACTGAATGATTAAGTAACTTTATATTATTTACTTTTGAATGTGTATATTGCAACTTATAATACATACCTTTATTATTATTATTATTATTAATTTTTTTAATTGTACAATAATAATAATAATGTTTAATTATAATAATCACATTTTAATAATTATTATAATTTTTAATATAAATAATTATAACAATTATTATTATATATAAACGAAATTGTTCATTGAACCCTATCCTCTTATGGAATATGGATGGGCATATGGGATGCCCACATGAAGGCATTCTCACACCAAAAGAGTAAGGAAGAAGTGTTTAAAAAGATGATTGCTTGAGTGAGATGGAGAGAGACCCATACATTGGGCTTGTTGTTTGCCAATCAGCCTAAGAGTATCAATTGCTTCATTGTTCTATCCCTTCGAGACTCAATCACCAGAGGAACAAAGGAGACACCAGCAGCTAAACAGTTTTTCAGATGTGTATAAAATTTTCTATCCTCTCTGACTGCGATCACAAAACCAGGAGTGAATAAGCTCAAGTTATAATGATGCTATATAGCCTTTTTCCAAGCAGGTTGAACTAGATTCTGTTCTGTTACAACTTCTGTACAAGCAACACTTAATTTTGTATTAGCTTAGAGAAAACAACAAGAAGAAACATTTTTGACTGCTTATCTACCTCCCCAATTTTTAATTTACAACATTTACAGCAAATGAAGATTTCTCATTAGTTGGAAGAAGAGTACATAATTCATAGATATTTTCCAGTGTCATCCTTCCTTACATATTGAATACTACTGTACTCAATGAATAATGGTATAATAAATCATTTAATTATTGTCAGTGACCTATAGTTGTTTTGGAAATAATTTATTCTTAAATAATACTATAATTTTAATAAAAATTGTATTTTTCATCATCAGTACACAACATCTTTGAAATTGTTTCTTAAACAATACACATGCATAAGAATTGCAGTGCATCACGTGACTAAAACATAAACAGTGACTTTTAGTCAATAATCTATTTGCTTTTCTATTGCTATTTAAGTTGAAACCTGTACTATCAGTAACAGTCATCATATCTATTATTAGTAAGTGTTAAATTACTATTTAACATGCACAATAATAAGCATCACTTTAATTATAAGGCACTTATGACATTATCAAACATCATAACTAGCTATCACACAAATTTTCGTTATGGAAGGCTCAAAAGGTTGTTTCAACATGAAGTACAAAAATGTCTGTGTTCATTCTAAAGGAGCTCTTGTAGTCCTGGCAACAAGTATCTTGCTAACAACTACTACTATAATATCAGGAGGTCTTTCAACACAGTTCATTGAAAGCTATTCATATATCATCTTTGCTGCTGTTGGACTTCACTATCTCTTTTATCCCCTTCTTGGCTTGTTAGGTGAGAAATGGATGAGGTATAAAGTTGTACTTGTTGGAATAATATTAACGTTTGTAGGATTCATTATCATTTTGGTTACATTAGTAGCAATACACTTCATAAATCTCAATAAAATTGTAGTTGTTTGTATTTGTTTATTTGGAAGTTCTTTTTACTTCTTTGGATATGGTCTATATGAAGCTAATGTTATCCAATTTGGTACTGATCAACTTCAGTTTGCACCTTCTCAGGAGTTAAGTAGTTTTGTGTATTGGGTTTTATACATATATTATTTTCCTCTTGCTATACTACTGCTAGCAGCATCAATTATGACAGGTTTCATTTATAGAAACATCATTTATTATACTTTCACAAGTATTTTTGGTTCTGGTGTGCTTATTGTTATCATTGCAATCTTGTCCTTTTGTTGTTTTAAGAAACATTTGGTTATTGAACCAGCACAGCATAATAATCCTGTCAAGCTAATTTGGAGAGTGATAAAGTATGCTTGGAAACACAAAATACCACAAAGACGCAGTGCCTTCACTTATGGAGAACCTCCTCCCTCTAGACTAGACCTAGCTAAGGAGAGATATGGAGGACCATTTACTACTGGACAAGTGGAAGATGTAAAGAGTTTTTTGTACATATTAAGTGTTCTGCTAACAGCATATGGAATTACTTTTAGTGGATTTTCTTCAAATCTGTCAAATCAGTATTTAGCTGTTTTAAACCTTGGAATAAATAAGACAGCTGCTACCTTTACTGAAAAAATGATTCTACAATTTCCACTTACAATACCGTTCTTTGTTTTTGCTATGTATATTTTAACTTTTCAGCTTTTAATTGTTCCTTTTTTCTCTCGCTTCATTCCTAGTATGTTAAAACGTATATGGATTGGACTAGTGGGTGTTTTATTACAGTTAGTTATTACAACTGCTATTGCTTATATAGTCAATAGAGATATTACTAGAAGTTTTGACAACATTGTATGTCTTGATGTGACAGGACATAATACATCCAATTATGATGCAGGGATGGAAATTTTTACTTTACCTTATCTAATCTTGATATTACCACAGTTCTTATCAGGTGTTAACTCAGTTGTCATTGCTGTGACAGGTTTTGAATTCATATTGGCTCAAGGTCCTCGTAATATGCAAGGCTTATTAATTGGTTTGTGGCTTATGGAAGCCAATATATATATATATATTAACATTAACAGGTCTTTCTGTCATTGGGAATATTATGCTATTGTCACTACTCTTGCATTGATATCAGTCATCATTTACACTATTGCTGCATATAAATACAAATATAGACAACGTAATGAACAATCTGATGTTAATGAGAGAATTATCATTACAGAATATACTGAAAGACAACTCCTTCGGAAATATAACACACGTTTAGAAGATCAACTACATTATGATGTTGACTCAATGATCATTAACCAATAAGTTTTATATTTTTCCATATTAATATTATTGTCTAATCATGTCTTTAGAATGTGTGTTATAAAATGCTATTGTTTACTATACACAAAATTGTGTACATTTAAATTTAATATAATAAATCCTTTATTTTGATGTTTACAGATTGAATTGTTCAAGTGTTAGAAGGTTATAAATATTTGTATATTAATGTAGTGTGTAATTACATCATTATGTAGACTGCCTTGTAGTAATATTCCTATATTTGGATGTACAAGATAGGTCCTAGTTTAAAATTAAATAAACTAATGAACTCACTAATTAATATTCACGACAAGTGTTTCTAACAATATTAATTATTTATCTATTCTTAAAGACAAAAAATCACTTTCTTGTATTTTTTCTCAAATCTAATCTAATGAAATCTACAATATTTGTTCTCGAATAATTTCCTACGTTGTTGTCTTAAGATTTTTTTACTTCCTTTTTAAACTATCAAGGTTAACTATGTTAAAACTATTTGTGCTAAGGATGTTTTGATGATAAAGAGGGCTAGTAGCAGTAATTTCTGTGGCATTGTACAACAGTAACTATATAGTGCAATTTAATTATTATTCTATTATCTGTAAATGAATCATCTGCAATTGGTCTGCTCCCAACTAACAATATACAGTACTAGTTATATATTGTGAGATATCAATGATTATAAATAATCAATTGTCTTGCAAGTTATTTCTATTTGTTAGTCTGTTTTATCCATCTTCCCATCCATTAATCTTCTCATTATTAAATATGTTCATTAGTCCATTGATCTCAATCATTTAACTGTTAATCCGTCATTTTCCATTAATCTATTTCTCTAAATCACTAATCTATCTGTGTCTGCTGGTATCTATATATCAATTTATCTATCTATCTATCTCTCTATACATTAATCTAGCTATCTATTTATCATTGTTTGTTTGTGTGTGTTCAGAGGTCTAGATATTGTTATATTAAACCTTCCAATGAGGTAGGTACAAGAGAGGGTGATATGTCTAAAATCACAAAATATCACTTTTCTATATAATCATTAAGAATTTCACTTTTGTTATAGCCTTATGTTCCTGAAGCTAAGTTTCTATTATGTTTGTTTGGTTAACAGATTGTGTTGAGATTATAAACTGAGTGGTTGTTTACATTATATTAATATATTATATGATGATGACATCACATCACTATATTTACAATTTCCTGTATCTGTATATTTATAAAGACGTGATTAGTTCTTGTACAGTTTGTTCTTTGGTAGTTTACTTGTCTTGTCCACTAAACATGAAGTACAAAAATGTTTGTGTTCATTCTAAAGGAGCTCTTGTGGTACTGGCAACAAGCATCTTGCTCTCAACTACTGCTATAATTGGAGGTCTGTTAACAAAACTTATTGAAAATTATTCTTATATCACCTTTGCTGCTATTGGACTTCACTATATATTTTATCCTCTTCTTGGTTTGTTAGGTGAGAAATGGATGAGATATAAAGTATTATTGGTTGGAATAATATTAACATTTGTTGGATTTTTTATCAGCATGGCTATATTAGTGGCTCTATACTTTTTACATCTCAATAGCATTGCTGTAGTTGGTATATGTTTAGTTCTAAGTTTTCCATACTTCTTTGGATATGGTATTTTTCAAGCTAATGTGATCCAATTTGGTATTGACCAACTTCAATTTTCACCATCTCGGGAGTTAAGTAGTTTTGTGTATTGGGTTTTTTACATTGAATTTTTTTTACTTGCTTTTACACTGTTGTCTGCCTCAACGATAACACATTTCTATTATAAATACACTTTTTATTTCCTTTTTTCTGGTATTATTGGTTATGGTGTGCTTATTGTCATCATTGTAGTCTTGTCTTTTTGTTGTTTTAAACACCATTTGGTTATTGAGCCAGCTCAACACAACAATCCTGTCAAATTAATATGGAGAGTCATAAAATATACTTGGACTCACAAACAACCAGTAAGACGTAGTGCATTTACTTATGGAGAGGCCCCTCCCTCAAGACTTGACCTTGGTAAAGAGAGATATGGAGGACCATTTACTACTGTGCAAGTAGAGGATGTCAAAAGCTTTTTATACATACTCAGTATTATTTTAGGGATCTTTGGATATGGATTTCATGACACTAAAACAAAAATATCCGAGCAATATTTAATTTTTATGCAAACTGCTCGTCCAAATAGTTTCATGGAAAGTTTATTGCTGACATATCCTCTTACAGTTCAATCTCTTGTTATTGTGTTTTTTGTTCCTTTATATCAATTTGTAATAATTCCTTTCTTCTCTCACTGCATTCCTGGTATGTTAAAACGTATATGGATTGGACTAGTGGCATTGTTAGTGGAGTCTATAATGACAGCTCTTATAAGCTACTTCATGACTAAAGATATCAGAAATGCTTTAAACATTAGTGATTTGTGTTTGACTTTCACCAACAACATAACATTTCAAAATGAACTACAACCAGATGAACTCACACTACCTTTCTATATCATGGCTGTCCCTCAGTTTTTTTCTGGTGTTTATATTTTGCTAGTTCACTTCACAAGTTTTGAGTTTATTTTAGCTCAAGGTCCTCGTACTATGCAAGGATTGTTAATTGGAATATGGTACATAAACAATAGTATTTCTTGTATACATCTAACTCTGTCAAACTCACGATATGGTTGTTACTGGGAGTATTATGCTGTTAAGACAAGTGTTGTTTTCATTTCAGTCATTGTTTACTCTATTACTGCATGTAAATACAAGTATAGACAACGTAATGAACTATCTGATGTTAATGAGAGAGTTATCATTACAGAATATACTGAAAGACAACTAGAGCAGGAATATGGTATAGAAGATGAAGATGAGGACAATGTCACAATTACAAGTGTTAATTATATATAAAGCATTTGTATTTTTTTCGTGCATAATAACTTGTTAGATGGAATTCCATGTAATATGAATAATTTCATGTCCAAAACTTATTTAATTATGATTAAAAAATAATTATATTTGATTATCTGTGTATATAGATAGAGTAAACTTTGTACATATATATATATATATATATATATATATATATATATATATATATATATATATACATATATATATACATATATGTATGTATGTATGTATGTATATATGTATGTATGTATACATGATCGTCTTTCATGTTAAAATTGAAAGCTAAACAAAAAATTAATATCAATATCAATAAATAATAAATGACAGTTTACTACACATGAGTTTGTTTTGAATAAATTTCATGTTGACATAATATTATAATATACCTTGTTTAGTTGTTTGATGCCAATAACAACAATATCAATTGCAAACTTCATTAGTAATCACTTTAAAATGAAAAAGTTCTTTCAAAACAATATTAGTAGTGTTATACTTTTAATATGGAAATTGTTAATTATGTCCATATATGGTATGGCAATGTAGAAAAAAGCATTACTTTGTATAATTAAAATGTTTGCAATGTTAATGAAAATATTGAAAATTGTAACTATTTTAACAGTATAGCTACAAATATAATGTTGTATATGTTGTTATATATATATGTTGTATGTTTTGTAAGCACTAATTGTTGATTTTAATTTTTGTTTCATTTTCACTGGTATATTTGGTTCTGGAATGCTTTGTTATAATTGCTATTTTGTACTTTGTTATTTCATATGCCACTTATTTTCAAGTTACTTCAACACAATAAGTAAGTCAAGAAATCGATGAAGTATGCTTTGAAGCATAAACAAGTAGCTCTAATTGGTTGCATGAAAATTCTGTTAGTGACATATCCTCTGGTAGTCCATATTATACATAGAAACATATATGGGTTGGACAATGGCACTGTTAGTCAAGGTTATCATACTATAATGTAAAGATCATTAATTGGAATATTGTTTATAAGCAATAGCATTTATGTGTACATCTAAGTTGATCTAACTCAATCTCATGATTAGGTTATTATTGGGTACATTATGCTGTTAATACAAGTATAGGCAACGTAATGAACTATCTGATGTTAGTGAGAGAGTTACCATAACAAAATACTGAAATATAACTGTAGTGTAGGAATATGTATGGCTAAATAACTCCATAATTATAAATAATCTGAAATATTTAAATAAATAATAATATGATGTGAAGGTTATCCATAGATAAATATATTTTGTTTATTTAAGTACATAAATATGGTAAGGTTTGTTTATCTATTGTGGTTGTCTTTCAGTTAAAGCTAAAATTAACAATGAAAACAGCTGCAATTAATTTGCAAACATATAGTTTACTATGAGTGTTGATATATGCAAAAAATCAACACTCATAATACTATTTTTATACTGTCCTAGACGTCATACCTAACTTTCTTATATCTTAAAGTTTAGTATTATGTGTATATTCAAATAATGACTGCTTGATTTTGGCACTAATCATCTCTCATAGTATACTACATGTGAATTTGTTTTGAATATATATATATATATATATAATTACATAATATCATAATGTCCTAATATGGCTTTTTGAAACTAATATCATCATTATCATTTAGTGCAAATTTCACTAATACACTCTTTACTCAGTTATCTTTTTTTAGTTTTAGTAGATTATGTACATTATATTATTTGTCAACACTATCAGTTCATTTTGATTATTACTTATCAGGTATATTAATAAATGCATGTGGATATGTACCACAATCTTTCAGATACTAATATATTGATGTTGACTTTTTTTAATAACTTCCATTATCGAAATGCATATAATATTTGAAGTTGTTTGTACATGTCTATCTTTTCTCTTATGAATCAATTATAATGATATTCACTCTCAACTTATTGGACTATATCATACATATTGGATTCTACAGCTATTTAATCATGTAACACACTCATTGGGATTTCACGATCACAAAATCCCATGTGGTGTTTTGTATTCTACATACTCACATTGTTTATAGGTATTATTATTATTACTATTATTTAAGTTTTTAGGAAGCATATACTCTATGTCATCATATATTGTCAGCATATACTCCATGTCACCATATACTGTCAGCATATACTCTATGTCACCATATATTGTCAGCATATACTCTATGTCACCATATACTGTCAGCATATACTCTATGTCACCATATATTGTCAGCATATACTCCATGTCACCATATATTGTCAGCATATACTCTATGTCACCATATATTGTCAGCATATACTCTATGTCACCATATATTGTCAGCATATACTCTATGTCACCATATATTGTCAGCATATACTCCATGTCACCATATATTGTCAACATATACTCTATGTCACCATATATTGTCAGTATATACTCTAAGTCACCATATATTGTCAGCATATACTCTATGTCACCATATATTGTCAGCATATACTCTATGTCACCATATATTGTCAGCATATACTCTATGTCACCATATATTGTCAGCATATACTCTATGTCACCATATACTGTCAGCATATACTCTATGTCACCATATATTGTCAGCATATACTCTATGTCACCTAAGCATATACTCTATAGGTCAGCACTAAGAAGTAAACAGTTTGGATCATTTGACTTAAGATTAAAGATATAAAGGCAATACAAAAATTTATAGGTTATGGAAAATAATACTTAGATGTATAATGGATTTATTTATTTAATATAGTTAAATAATAATAACAATTATTGTTTATATAAAGACAAGTTTCAACTTTTATTGAATTTTCAAAACAATAAAAAATAAATATTAAGGATATCTATCTGCTAGACCGTCTGTGAATCCATTTGTTAAATTAACTGTCAATAATCTACCCATCCATTTACTTTATATAGACACAGTCAAAGGACATAGCAAGTGTAATAATGATATCTTTTTTGATTGTTTATCTATACATGTGTAATCTTAGCACTGTTCATGGCATTCTCATTATTCATTATTTCCTCTCTATCTATACCTGTATATAAGTGAGTTATTTTAGTACTATTGTCAGTATAATAACCTTGATTTGTATAACAACTAATTGATTGTGCTATATTTGCCCTATTGGCTCACTTATTAAACTATAAGATAAAGCAGAGACTATGGATGGAAACATTTGTGTTGATTCTAAAGGAGCTCTTGTTGTTGTAGCAACAAGTATATTACTAACAATTACTACTATAATAACAGGAGGTCTCTCGACAAAATTCATTGTTAACTATTCATATGTCCTTTATGCTGCAATTGGACTCCATTATATCTTCTATCCTCTTCTTGGTTTGTTAGGTGAGAAATGGATGAGATATAAAGTAGTACTGTTTGGAATAATATTAATATTTGTCGGATACTTTATCGCCATAGCTACATTAGTGACTCTATACTTTTTACATCTCAATAGCATTGCTGTAGTTGGTATTTGTTTAGTTCTAAGTTTTCCATACTTTTTTGGATATGGTATTTTTCAAGCAAATATTATCCAATTTGGTACTGACCAACTTCAGTTTGCACCATCTCAAAAGTTAAGTACCTTTGTGTATTGGGTTTTATACATGAATTATTTTTTGATTGCTTTAGTATTGATAATGGCATCAATAATAAATAGTTTGGTGTATAAAAACACTATCTATTTCACTTTCATTGGTATATTTGGTTCTGGTATACTTATTACAATTATTGCAGTCTTGTCTTTTTTTTGCTTCAAACATCACTTGATTATCGAACGAGCTCAAAACAACAATCCAGTCAAACTAATATGGAGAGTGATAAGATATGCTTGGACTCACAAACAACCAGTTAGACGTAGTGCTTTTACTTATGGAGAACCTGTACCCTCTAGACTTGAACTAGGTAAAGAGAGATATGGTGGACCATTTACTACTGTACAAGTAGAGGATGTCAAAAGCTTTTTATACCTACTTAGTATTGTTTTAGGAACCTTTGGATATGGATTTCTTGACACTGAATCAAATATAGCTGATCAATATTTAACTCTTTTACAAACTGATGGTTTAAATAGTTTCTTGGAAAGTTTGTTACTAAAATATCCTCTTGCAGTTTCATATCTTGTCGTTGCACTTGCAGTACCTTTTTATCAATTTATAATAGTTCCTTTCTTCTCTCATTGCATTCCTAGTATGTTGAAACGTATGTGGATTGGACTAATGTCACTGTTAGTAGAGTCTATAATGACAGCTCTTATAAGCTATTTCATGACAAGAGATATCAGAAATGCTCTAAGCATTAATGATTTGTGTTTGACCATCACTAACAACATAACATTTATAAATGAACTACAACCAGATGAACTCACATTACCTTTTTATATCATGGCTGTTCCTCAGTTTTTTGTTGGTGTTAGTATTTTGCTAGTTCACTTCACAACTTTTGAGTTTATTTTAGCTCAAGGTCCTCGTATTATGCAAGGATTATTAATTGGAATATGGTTTATGCACAATAGCATTTACTGTGTACATCTAACTCTGACAAGCTCACAATATGGTTGTTACTGGGAGTATTATGCTGTTAAGACAGGTGTTGTTTTCATTTCAGTCATTGTTTACACTATTGCTGCATATAAATACAAGTATAGACAACGTAATGAACTATCTGATGTTAATGAGAGAGTTATCATTACAGAATATACAGAAAGACAACTAGTACAAGAATATGGCACAAACAATACACTTCCATGTAATGAAAATAATTCCATGCTTTGTAACTGACTTAAATTATTATGACAAATAAATCAATAATATACATGTGCAATATCTATGTACTCAGTTGATTTGAATATATTTAATCATTTTTAATAAATCGCAAATTTTATTGGTCAACGTGCCTATGTATAACACTGATTAAAATGCAAAAATATGGAATTTAAAACATTTCAAAAATAAAGCTAATAACTCAATAACAGTCCACATTTAACATCAATATCTTGCTGAAATCAATTCAAAAGTAATTGGATTAACATGTTTATTTTTTAATTAAAGTCTTTAATTATAAGAATAAATATATCAGAGAGTTTGTGTCAATTGAGTTTAGATAACCTAAATGGGAATGCTAATATGACTGACTCTTTAGTTCCATCTCTGGATGCAAATGGTCCTATTTATTTAAGCTCACTCTATTTATGTGTTAAATTGTCACTAATTAAGACTAAAGTGTGGAATCAAAAAAGGGCATTAAAGAAAATAGACAGCACCGTATAGTAGAGTATTATCTATAGTACTAAATGCTACACAGCTTGTAATAATATGGGAATTAAAGATCATTAATAAAAAATTAATTATACAAGTTAGATGTGCTGTGTCTTGACTATTCTACAGGTTGTCAAATTCAAATTGTACACTGTTTTCCATGTATGAATCAATGTATTCTACATACACAATTCTATATAGATATGCTGAAAACAAATAAGCAAATCTTACTTTATTGTTTCAGAATGAATGTGTTTATGAATAGTTGATCTGATCAACATATAAGTATTAGTATAGATTTCATGTTTGACTGAATGTTTACAAAAAATTGTTGACATATATAGAAGATTTGTTCTACTTCATGTCTGTTTATGCATCCATGGAAGACTTTGTTTGTGATTGGTTGTGATGAATTATGGAGATGTTTTTCAATTTCTGACTGATTCTTTTTGCTTTCTAATAAACTAAGGACTTGTAGAAAATAATTATACTGATCATTAATAGACATATGTAGCTTTCAAATGAAAAATGTTTACTTCTTCATGTAATAACAAATACATGAATATTGTGATATGAACATTACTCAGTCTTCACTTTGTCAATCAATTCTCAAATCATAATCACTACCTTATATATGCTTCATGTTAATCTACTTGTTATTGACAAAAACAAGGTTGTGTAAATTTACTGTAAATATGTTGTAATTGTACTAAATTACAAGTATGTAATTGTCATTTTGTATTAACTACAATATATTGCTATGCTATTGCATGTAATTATATTTAATATAAAACTGTCGGGTACATATTCATTTGATGTAACATGTAAATTAATTAGTTGAAATGAGCATATAATAAGTATATATAGCAATTTATAAAGGTTTAGAAGAAACACAGAATCAGGTTGATAGACTCAGGAAAACTTGAATAAATATATTGGATCTTATTTTTAATAAAAACATTAATTTAAAAGGAATAAAATTAAAAACAAACAATCTACCTATCAATTATATAAAAGGTTATATTTTTAGATCTTACACATGTTAATTTGCTCAGTAAAAGTCAACATTCATTTACTATTAATTAGATTCTAACAAAGTATTTGAAGTTAAGTTTCTGAATGTGCATGGTTCAACATCCTCTAACTGCATAGTGAATTTCTCTAATTAATGTTGTCTGTGCTGCATAGCAATCAGACATTTATGTTGGTATTACAATTGTATATAATTAGATTCTTCTAGAAGTTTGGGATCTAGACAAGTATAATAATATTGAATTGTGTTCAAATGTGCAAATATTATAGATAAATTAATCCCATAATCACAATACAATTATACCATATGTAACTGTTTACAACAGATTTCATATTTGCTTACGTTCTTTCAGTGTACATTGAAAGATAACAACCATACATAACTAAACAAAGCTCACTCTATCCATGCAAAAAATATATTATGCACAATTGAATTTTAATCTATTTCCTTATAATGTGTGTGTTAATATACAGTCCATATTGTGTACATTGCTTGTCATGCATGTAGACATTCACGACAACACATACCCATAATATACAAACATATTTTCAACTTTATAATATATAAAGACTTTTGACAAGTATTTTTGCCATAGCCATTTTGAGCTAGCATTGTCGCTGCCTTTTAAAACTAATGGCAATTTCAAGAAGTTGTAACAAGAAGTATAAACACGTTTGTGTTCAAACTAAAGGAGCTGTTGTTGTACTGGCAATTAGTATTTCACGGATTACTATGATTATTATAACTGGAGGTCTTTCCACAAATTTCATTGATAACTATTCATATATCATATTTGCTGCAATTGGTCTTCACTATCTCTTTTATCCTCTTCTTGGGTTGTTAGGTGAGAAATGGATGAGATATAAAGTTATAATGGTTGGATTAATATTAATGTTTGGTGGTTTATTCATTGTTTTTGGTACATTAGTGACTCTATACTTTATAGATGTCAATAAAAGTGCTGTTATTGGCATATGTTTAGTTCTAAGTTTTCCATACTTTTTGGGATATGGTTTATTTGAAGCTAATGTAATCCAATTTGGTACTGATCAACTTCAGTTTGCACCATCTCAAGAGTTAAGTAGTTTTGTGTATTGGGTTTTATACATAAATTATTTTTCAGTTGCTTTACTATTATTAATTACATTAATTATAACTGGTTTAATATATAAAAGCAGTATTTATTTTATTTTTACTGTTATTTTTGGTTTTGGTGTGCTTATTATCATCATTGCAGTCTTGTCGTTTCTTTGTTTTAAACGTCATTTGGTTATTGAACAAGCTCAAGACAATAATCCAGTCAAGTTAATCTGGAAAGTAATGAGATATACTTGGACTCACAGACAACCAGTGAGACGTAGCGCATTCACATATGGAGAGTCCCCTCCCTCCAGACTCGACCTTGGTAAAGAGAGATATGGAGGACCATTTACTACTGTGCAAGTAGAGGATGTCAAAAGCTTTTTATACATACTTAGTATTGTTTTAGGGACTCTTGCATATGGATTTCTTGACACTAAAAATAACATCTCCAAGCAATATTTAACTGTTGTGCATGAAAATGGTGTGCATAGTTTAATGGAAAATATGCTACTAATATATCCCCTTACTTACTATTTCTTATCTAATGGTTGTTTTTGCTGTTCCTATTCATCAATTTGTAATTGTTCCATTTTTCCCTCGATTCATTCCTAGTATGTTGAAACGTATATGGATTGGACTAGTGGCACTGTTAATAGAGTTGGCAACGATAGCTATGATAAGCTACATGATTAATAAAGATATAAGATCTGCTTTAATTACTGATGACATTTGTTTAGACTTAACAAAGAATGTTTCTTATCAAAATGGATTTGAACTTACTTTGCCTTACTATATCATGGCTGTTCCTCAGTTTTTACTGGTGTTAGCATTTTTCAAGTTCATTTCACAATATTGGAGTTCATTCTAGCTCAAGGTCCTCGTACTATGCAAGGATTGTTAATTGGAATATGATTCATGCACTTTACCATTTACTGTGTAAACTTAACCTTATCTACCTCTTGGTTAGGTTGTTACTGGGAGTACTATGCTGTTAAGACAGGTGTTATTTTCATTTCAGTCATTGTTTACACTATTGCTGCATATAAATACAAGTATAGACAACGTAATGAACTATCTGATGTTAATGAGAGAGTTATCATTACAGAATATACTGAGAGACAATTAGAACATGATTATGGAATAGAGGCTGAACTTGGTCAAGATGATGAATCTATCTACTTAAACAATAACTGTTTAATTTTGTTACATTTTTACTATGTGCTTTATCTGTTAGCCTAACTGTATGCCAATTGATATACTTATATATATCATGATGATTATAAACTAATGAATATTAAATAATAAATGTATCATTTTAAAAAACATGTCTCATAAAGTCTACAGCTATCTGGAATAATTAACTCATTATAAAGAGTTAATATAATAACTTATGCTACAGGAGATAAGAAACAGTTAAACATAGTCCAAGAAAACAATCATATAAGCATTTCTGTGTTGTTAAATACTTTGCTAAGCAAAAAAACTTCTTTATATTTATCAAAAAAGGTTGTGTGGTACCTTCTACTAGACTAATACAATTGACAACGATAAGATCACAAATGATTAATAATATAAAATAATTAACAACATATCAGTAGTTCCAAACCACTCATATCAGGATATTTGACATGACTCTGAGGGTTAGGAGAATTAGTTGTTTTCGAGTCCAAGCATAACTTATTACAATCTGTAATATAATTGAAAGTATGTGTGTCTATATATGTGTATGAGTTTGTGTTAGTGTATATATGCACTTTCATAAAGCAGTACCTATTATTTAATTATGTAACATTCAATTTCAGCCGTCAAATATGATTTAATTTTAAAGTCATTGCTCACTAGACATGCATTCATATATATTGACTATTCAACTGTTGTCAAGTTCAAATTATATATTGTTTTCTATTTATGAATCAATACATTCTACATTCACAATTCTATATAGATATACTGAAAACAAATAAGCAAATCTTACTTTCTTGTTTCAGAATGAAAATGTTTATGAACTCCAACACATACGGATTAATAGAGATTTCATGTTTGACAGATTGTTTATTAAAAATTGTTGATATAGAGGGAAGTTTTGATCAGCGACAATTCTGTTTCCACAAACTTTATTTGTGATTGTGTAGCAAATTATTTGAAGTTAGTTTATTATTTGAAGTTTATATATAAAAACCCAGTTATAATTGATATAACTAATAGTAGTAAAGCAAGTGTAAAGTAATTAATGTAAAACAAACAATACACAAAATATTTAACATTTGAGATAGTGCAAACTGAAGTTGATCAGTATCAAATTGGATTACTTTCAAATAAACCATATCCAACAAAAGAATGGAAAAATTAGAACCAAACATGTACTAACTATAGCAATGCTACTGACATGTACAATGTATAGAATCACTAATGTACCCAAAGTGATGAAAAAACCAACAAACATTAATATTATTCCAACAGGTATAATGTTATAATGGAATATCTTTTATGCCCTATAATCATAGGTATTTATCAGTAATAAAAACATGACATAGATATGATCTGTTAACACTTTCATGTTCTTGTACACTATGGTATCTTTGATATAATATATATATATATATATATATATATATATTATATATGCGTTGTTATGTCAATGTGCACACTTCACAATGATGTCTTGTATACATATAAACATACATACATACATATATACAAACATATGCATTCATATATAATTATGTATATGTATATATTGTTATTGTTATGGCTATGATACTGAAATTAAATCAAAATGGTTATGTAAACAATAAAAAAATTTTAAATTATACATGCTATTGTTTTCGTGTATTTCCCACTACTAAGTGATGTTGTATAGACCATTAACCAGAGTTCAATGGCAGAATCAAAACCATTGATATCTCGTAATTCATCAGGTAAAAATATATTGTCTTCTTGTTGTATGAGCAGATACAAATATGTCTGCATTCAATCAAAAGGAGCACTGTTAGTTTTAGCTATCAGTATTCTACTGGCTAATATCATCATTATATCTGGAGGTCTTTCTACACATTTTATCGACAAATATTCTTTTCTTATATTTGCTGCAGTTGGACTGTACTATCTTTTCTACCCTATCCTTGGTTTGTTAGGTGAGAAATGGATGAGATATAAAGTAATGATAATTGGAATTGTGTTAATATGTGTTGGATTTGTCATCATAACAGTATGTTCAGTGGGCCTGTACTTTATACAGCTTAATAGTATTACAGCTGTGATTTTATCGATAACTGTAACTAGTCCTTTCTTTCTTGGATATGGCTTGTTTGAGGCTAATGTTATCCAGTTTGGTACTGATCAACTACAGTTTTCTCCTTCTGAGGAGTTGAGTAGTTTTATTTACTGGTTTCTCTACATGTATTATTGCCCACTAGCTGTAGTACTTGTAATGGCATCTATTGTAACAGGATTAGTACATAATAACACTATCTATTATGTTTTTACTGTTGTATTTGGCTCTGGATATTTTTTTGTTATCTTTGCAATCTTGTCTTTTTGTTGTTTTAAACATCACTTGGTTATTGAGCCAGCTCAACACAACAATCCTGCCAAATTAATATGGAGAGTAATAAAGTATGCTTGGAAACACAAACAACCAGTGAGACGTAGTGCCTTTACATTTGGTGAATCCCCTCCCTCAAGATTAGACTTAGCTAAAGAGAGATATGGAGGACCATTTACTACTGTACAAGTAGAGGATGTAAAAAGCTTTTTATACATACTCAGTATACTATTGGGAATCTTTGGATATGGACTTCTTGACTCTAAATCAAAAATTTTAGATCAATATTTAGGAGTCGTGAGAATGAAAAATAGCACACATTACAGTGTCATGGAAAGTGCTCTATTAATATATCCTCTGACAATTCCTTATTGTGTCGTTTTATTTGCTGTTCCTTTATATCAATTTATAATGGTTCCTTTTTTCTCTCGCTTCATTCCTAGTATGTTGAAACGTATGTGGATTGGACTCATTGCACTGTTGGTAGAATCTATCATGACAACTCTTATTAGTTACATGATAAATCATGACTTTGGAAATGCCTCAATTAATGAAGACATCTGTTTGTCATTCATTGACAACATAACATTTGAAAATAGATTACAATCAGATGAACTCACACTACCTTACTATATCATAGCTGTCCCTCAGTTTTTTGCTGGTATTAGTACGTTTTTGGTTGTGTTCACAAGTATTGAGTTTATTTTAGCTCAAGGTCCTCGTACTATGCAAGGATTATTAATTGGAATATGGTTCATTAATAATAGCATTTACTGTGTACATCTAACTCTGGCAAGCTCACAATATGGTTGTTACTGGGAGTATTATGCTGTTAAGACAGGTAATGTTTTCATTTCAGTCATTATTTACACTATTGCTGCATATAAATACAAGTATAGACAACGTAATGAACTATCTGATGTTAATGAGAGAGTTATCATTACAGAATATTTTGAAAGACAACTAGAGCAGAAAGATAGCATAGAAAATGATGATGATGATCATGGTGATGACAATGACCATGATTACAACTGATGCCATATCTCTTGTATACAGAGGATTTGCAGCCTTTTCATGCACAATGATTTATTTAGTTTTAATTATTTTACTTTGTCACATATTTTTTGACTAATAAATACTGTTTTGTGTTTAATAGTGTGAGTAAACTATTATAATGAAAATAAAAACTTTGACAACGAATGAAACATTTTTTGTATTTTGTTGAAACATTATTTGGTAGTACTGGCAACTCATAACAATTTAACCAATTTATTGTGAGATCAGGTTCTATAAAGAAATACTATTTACAAAGACTCATGGTTTAAAAGTAATATAAGCTTTAAAAAGTTTGCATCGAGATGATAACAGTATTGATGATAACTATTGTATATAAAGAATTTACATCTTTAACATCCACAATGTCTTATTTAGTGTTGATTATATTTATTTATAACTCTTTTTTTGACTAGTATATTCTGTACAGTGTTAGTATCCTATTATTATGAAATAGAAATTTGTGCACAATGTGGACATACTTTTTTGATGTAGTCAACATGACTTGTTTGTTTTACACATTGGTAGAATTCCATTTTATCTTAGTCTTACAGGAGGTTGTCAAGTTCATTTGTGAACACAAGTTCTACATATTGATTGAAGCATGCATGATTTATAAGCTGATTACTTTTATCTATGGCAAACAAGAGCACATAATTGTTTTTTGACATTATACACTTTTGAAGGGAATGGATATGAGTTGTGCAATCATTTTCTTTTGGTACTAACATCTAATAGTATTGAACCAATCTTATGTGACATCCAGTACTATAAAGAAATACTACACATACAATTAAAGAAGGCAAAAGATGGAGAATTGAAGTAATAGATTTAAAAACATTTGCACTTCATGTTCTGTTAGTTTAATCATTTGTTGCCATTGTTATATTTACATGTTATATTATTACTGATACATGTCATCATGTCAATATTCCCACACATTTCCAGTTCTAGTGCTATTAAGGTATATATAAAGGAGATATAGGTTTATATCATAAGTTCATTGTTTTGTTTAATGTACATTTATGCTAGAATTTCAGCAAAAACTATAAGACAGTTCATATAAATAAAAATGATATTGTTGTAATAAATCATTTTAATATCATTTGTTGCCTCTGATTGTTTTTGAATAAATTATACTTAACTAATATTCTTAAGATAAATTCAAGTTAACTTCAGTTTCAAGAGCTAATAATAATAATAGTTGCTTTGTCTATTAGTGTTTTAGATCTAAGTTATACCTTGTATCAATAAAGTAGACAATGTCTTGAGAGTGTTTCTCAGCTAACATATTATGTATCACTTGTGTATATAATGACAGAAAACATACACAGTGACATTTCTAAACTACAAGCATCTATAATTTGTTTTTTTTGTCAATGATATTTAAGTTAAAACTTGCATTATCATAATTATAATTAGTAAAATGTTAAATCACTAAACATGCTATGCACATTAATATACATTGCATTCCTATTGCTTACAAGATTGTTTTAACAATTGTCATTATCTAGCAATACATTATTGTAGAATGAAGTACAAAAATGTTTCTATTTGTTCTAAAGGAACTGGCAACAACCATCTTGCCAAAAACTACACTATAATATCAGGAGGTCTTTTAACAGAATTTAAAAATGAGTACTCATATCTTGGCCCAAAGGTAAAAGGACTCAAAGTAATGTTCCTATTGGTAATTGTTACAATGATACGTACGCATACATAATAATTTATATATACTGACCTGTTAATAGAGGACCAATGAGAGATTTTCTTCTTTATTGATTTTTTTTATTGGTTTGACTGACTATATAGGTGAGAGAGTGTTATTAAATACTTTGACCCTCCCTTTGGTAAATATTAGAAAACAATATTATATAGTAATTTATTTTTATAGTATGTATAAATTATTAATTAAATTGTAAATCTACAGATGTATTTAAACTTAAGTACAATAGATATAAAATTAATTACTAATATTGTTTTCCCTGACAGTATTAATAAATCTTTGCCTTATTATAACTTTTGAAAGTCTTAAGAAATCTCTAACATTATTATTTATAAATTCCTGTATGCATTTTAAATCCTTTAAAAAATCTTCATAATTTAAAGATCCACTGAGTCTGTTTTTTTATAAATTATTATTGTTATTATTTATTATATTTATAGTATGATTTATAAGTTACCAACACATTATTATACCTTCCATACAATCAGGGCCGGTGTCCTATATCTCTTTTTCTGTCTGTCTAACAGGTTTCTTGAAAAACTTTCAAGAGTTTAGAATTTAGATTAGAAGCATAACATCTTTACTAACAGTTCTGTTTGGTTGCCATAACGTTATGAGAAAGCTTTAGAAAACAAAAAATTGTCCCTGTCAAACGGTTTTTGCTATTACAACTTTCGTCATCAATTCTTTTAATTAACTATTCACATGAACTGTGACCTTTTATAGTGGGGATAAATAGAATTGTTGTACTTGGAGTTTGAATTATTTTAAGGGCATTTTACAACAATACCATATAATAAAAACCAGTTAAATATTATTGTCAATCTTTACATTATAGACAACATATAAATATAAAGTATATACTTTTCTCAAGTGCTGTAGCAATCATGATCACTAAACTTACTTCACCAGTCGAAGTTTAAAGGTTACATTTGCTCCATAGATACTGTTCATTACTTTTTTAACTATTTAATTTAAATGAGATAGACTTAATTCTTACAGTTATTACCTTTTGAACTTTTATAATTTTTTTGCCATAACAGAATGGCTCACATTTGTTGCATTCCTGACTCTGCAGATTTATTCTCAAGTATATTTTCAGCAGAAAAGTGACAATTTTTAGTGATATATTTTAATTCTTTCTTGATTGAACTATATATCCTTTGGTTATGAATAAAATATATAATTACAACAACAGTCAATTCCACACCCACTACTGCCGGTCAACACCCTTGCAGTTCACTCAGGTAAATGGCAGAGAAAGGTTCCGTTAATTCTTATTTTAAAAGGAAACATCGATTTTCTTGTGTTCGCAATAAAGGTATCCTCGTTGTTCTGATATGGGGTCTTCTTCAAACCACTGTTACTGACATATCAGGAGGACTTTCAAACGTCTTTATACCATACTTATCCTATGAGATCTTTGCTGTAATTGGACTCTACTACCTTTTCTATCCTCTCTTTGGTTTATTGGGTGAGAAATGGGTAAGATACAAAGTGATGATGGTTGGATCAATAATGCTCTGTGTAGGATTCATCATAGTTTTGATCAGCCTAATAATTGTGTACTTAAATGATATCCAAGGCACTACATCAGTCATTATAGTACTTGTTGGGACATTTCCCTTCTTTATTGGACAAGGCATATTTGAAGCTAATGTGATCCAGTTTGGTACTGATCAACTTAGGTTTTCTTCATCTGAAGATTTTAGTAGCTTTGTCTATTGGTTTTGGTTTGTCTATTATTGCTCACTAGCAATAATCTTGTTGATGGCATCTATTGTTCAAATGTTTGTTCAAGAAGATACTAAGTATTTTGTTGGAGCTGTTGTTTTTGGCTTTGGTTCAATCATTGTTTTAATTGCTTTCTTCAGTGCCTGTTGTTTTAGACAATATTTAGATATTGAACCAGCTCAACACAAAAATCCTGTTAAGCTTATCTGGAGAGTATTGATATATGCTTGGAAACATAAACAACCAACAAGACATAGTGCCTTCACCTCCCTCCAGACTAGACCTAGGTAAACAGAGATATGGAGGGCCATTCACTACTGAACAAGTTGAGGATGTCAGAACCTTTCTATATATTATTGGCATTTTTATGGGAGTTTTTGGTTATGCATTGCCTGACACTACAAAAGCTAATCTCTCTATGCAATATAAACAATTTTTGCAACAAAATGAAGCATGTACTTTTAGTGAAATTATGATTTTGGATTATCCTCTAACTATTCCATATAGTGTAGTCTCTATTGCTGTTCTTATCCATCAGTTTGTTATCATTCCTTTTTTTCCTCGGTATATTCTTAGTATGTTGAAACGTTTGTGGATTGGTTTATTTACATTGTTAACAGACCTAGTAATAACATCTATTATAAGTTACATGATTAATAGAGATATAAGAAATGCCTTAACATCAAATATAACAGACAACATCTGTTTGAGCTTTACCAACGGATCTCTTTTAAATCAACTTGAATCATATGACCTTACACTACCATTTTATATAATGGCTGTCCCTCAGGTTTTTATTGGGATAAGTACATTTCTTGTTCAAGTTACGATCTTTGAATTTATTCTAGCTCAAGGGCCTCGTTCTATGCAAGGACTCTTAGTTGGTGTTTGGTTCATGCAGCTATGTATTTATTGTGCTCAATTAACTTTGTCTAACACCTATTTAAGCTGTTACTGGCAATATTATGTTGTTACAGCTAGTTTTGTGTTTATTTCAGTTGTTGTTTACACTATTGCTGCATATAAATACAAATATAGACAACGTAATGAACTATCTGACATCAATGAGAGAGTTATCATTACACAATATACTGAGAGACAACTAGACAATGAGGAAATGAGTTCTCCCGAAGAAGAAATTGTTTCTCGTCAGAAACTTCCTTTATTATATAAACCTTAATAACTATATTCCTTTAAAGCTATGTAGTGTCTTATATATATACGTATTTGTATATATATATATGTGTGTATTTGTTTTATTCATTACATTACATTTCTTTTATTTAGATGTTTACAATAGTCAACAAAACATGATTATTCCATCATTTCAGCTTTCTCAATCACAGACATAGTGTAGTAAGTTAAATGACCATCTGATAGAAAGTAATGGATGAAATAGTATAACATTTGGTAAGAAATGATATCTTAACTATGCAGTGAACAAACTGTTTATCCAACTACATTCTGACAGGCCATTGATCCAGACATTTGATCAATGGTCATTTCACTTAACATTGTGTCAAATACTATCATATATTGTAGTACATGGCCACTAGACAAGTTGTTTCAGTTGGTGCAATAACTGAAACAGCTGGCTTTGTTTCCCTGTAAAAATGATCTATAAATTTAACTAATACATGGTTATATTGATTACATGTACAATAAGTAAACAAAACATTATTTTGATTACTAATAATTATACAATTCAATGTTTCTGTAGCTACATAAATGGTAATGTATTAGTAATCAAAACAGTATTATGCTTACTTTTGGATCATAATAAATTTACTACACACAAACTGTTTTACAAATATACTTGCTAATTCAACCAATCAATGTGTATTGTATTGATTATTTGTAAACAGTATTGCTACATAAATATACAAGTATACTTAAAGGCTTACTGTTAACATAATTATCACTGGAATGATTTGTTGATTTAATCAATATGTGGTTATTACAGGTGGATTTAGCAAATTTTTTATGCAAAAAGTAAACATCATACTGCCTTTGAGTTTTAATATACTGAATATATAATAAAGTATCTGATGTCAGTGATAGAGTTATTAGATTCTAACAAAGTATTTGAAGTTAAGTTTCTGAATGTGCATGGTTCAACATCCTCTAACTACATAGTGAATTTCTCTAATTAATGTTGTCTGTGCTGCATAGCAAGCAATCAGACATTTATGTTAGTATTACAATTGTTGAGATTCTTCTAGAAGTTTGAGATCTAGACAAGTATAATAATATTAAATTGTGTTCAAATGTGCAAATATTATAGATAAATTAATCCCATAATCACAATATAATTATACTATATCTAAATGTTTACAACAGATTTCATATTTGCTTACGTTCTTTTAGTGTACATTGAAAGATAACCATACATAACTAAACAAAGCTCGCTCTATCCATGCAAAAAATATATTATACACAATTGAAATTTAATCTATTTCCTTATAATGTGTGTGTTAATATACAGTCCATATTGTGTACATTGCTTGTCATGCATGTAGACAATCAAGACAATACATGTACACATAATATACAAATATATCAACTTCATAATATATAAAGACTTTTGACATGTATTTTTGCTATGGCCATTTTGAGCTAGCATTGTCGCTGCCTTTAAAACTAATGGCAATTTCAAGAAGTTGTAACAAGAAGTATAAACACGTTTGTGTTCAAACTAAAGGAGCTGTTGTTGTGCTGGCAATTAGTATTTCACGGATTACTATGATTATTATAACGGCAGGTCTTTCCACAAATTTCATTGATAACTATTCATATATCATATTTGCTGTAATTGGTCTTCACTATCTCTTTTATCCTCTTCTTGGGTTGTTAGGTGAGAAATGGATGAGATATAAAGTTATAATGATTGGATTAATATTAATGTTTGGTGGTTTATTCATTGTTTAGGGTACATTAGTGACTCTATACTTTATAGATGTCAATAAAAGTGCTGTTATTGGCATATGTTTAGTTCTAAGTTTTCCATACTTTTTGGGATATGGTTTATTTGAAGCTAATGTAATCTAATTTGGTACTGATCAACTTCAGTTTGCACCATCTCAAGAGTTAAGTAGTTTTGTGTATTGGGTTTTATACATACATTATTTTTCAGTTGCTTTACTATTGTTAATTACATTAATTATAACTGGTTTAATATATAAAAGCAGTATTTATTTTACTTTTATTGTTATTTTTGGTTTTGGTGTGCTTATTATCATCATTACAGTCTTGTCATTTCTTTGTTTTAAACGTCATTTGGTTATTGAACAAGCTCAAGACAATAATCCAGTCAAGTCATTTTTCTAGTTCATTTCACAATATTGGAGTTCATTCTAGCTCAAGGTCCTCGTACTATGCAAGGATTGTTAATTAGAATATGGTTCATGCACTTTACCATTTACTGTGTAAACTTAACCTGATCTACCTCTTGGTTAGGTTGTTACTGGGACTATTATGCTGTTAAGACAGGTGTTGTTTTCATTTCAGTCATTGTTTACACTATTGCTGCATATAAATACAAGTATAGACAACGTAATGAACTATCTGATGTTAAGGAGAGAGTTATCATTACAGAATATACTGAGAGACAATTAGAACATGATTATGGAATAGAGGCTTAACTTGGTCAAGATGACGAATCTGTGGTTTTAATTTATTCTACTTAAACAATAACCATTTCATTTTGTTACATTTTTACTATGTGCTTTGTCTGTTAGCCTAACTGTATGCCAATTGATATATTTATATATCATGATGATTATAAACTAATGAATATTAAATAATAAATGTATCATTTTAAAAAACATGTCTCATAAAGTCTACAGCTATCTGGAATAATTAACTCATTATAAAGAGTTAATATAATAACTTATGCTACAGAAGATAAGAAACAGTTAAACAGTCCAAGAAAACAATCATATAAGCATTTCTGTGTTGTTAAATACTTTGCTAAGCAAACAAACTTCTTTATATTTATCAAAATAGGTAGTGTGGTACCTTCTACTAGACTAATACAATTGACAACGATAAAGATCACAATTGATTAATAATATAAAATAATTGACAACATATCAGGTAGTTCCAAACCACTCATATCAGGATATTTGACATGACTCTGAGGGTTAGGAGAATTAGTTGTTTGCGAGTCCAAGCATAACTTATTACAATCTGTAATATAATTGAAAGTATGTGTGTCTATATATGTGTATGAGTTTGTGTTAGTGTATATATGCACTTTCATAAAACAGTACCTATTATTTAATTATGTAACATTCAATTTCAGCCGTCAAATATGATTTAATTTTAAAGTCATTGCTCACTAGACATGCATTCATATATATTGACTATTCAACTGTTGTCAAGTTCAAATTATATATTGTTTTCTATTTATGAATCAATGCATTCTACATATACAATTCTATATAGATATACTGAAAACAAATAAGCAAATCTTACTTTCTTGTTTCAGAATGAAAATGTTTATGAACTCCAACATATATGGATTAATAGAGATTTCATGTTTGACAGATTGTTTATTAAAAATTGTTGATATAGAGGGAAGTTTTGTTCTGCTACAATTTTGTTTCCACAAACTTTATTTGTAATTGTGTAGCAAAGTATTTGAAGTTAAGTTTCAACATCCTCTGACCACATAGTGAATTTCTTTAATTATTGTTATGCTTGGTTTGTTATGTGAAAAATGGTTGAAATATAAAGTAATGATAATTGGAATAGCTTTAATATGTGTTGGATTTGTTTTCATAACAGTAGGTTCAGTGGGCCTGTATTTAAAACAGCTTAATAGCATTACAACTTTGATTATATCAATATCTGTAACTTGTCCTTTCTTTCTTGGATATGGCTTGTTTGAGGCAAATGTTATCCAGTTTAGTACTGATCAGCTACTGTTTTACCCTTCTAAAAATAAAAGTGAAAGTAAAATAGATAATGTTTTTATATATAAAACACCAGTTATAATTGGTATAACTAATAGTATTAAAGCAAGTGTAAAGTAATTAATGTAAAACAAACAATACACAAAATATTTAACACTTGAGATAGTGCAAACTGAAGTTGATCAGTATCAAATTGGATTACATTCGAATAAACCATATCCTAAAAAGAATGGAAAATTAGAATTAAACATGTACTAACTATAGCAATGCTATTGACATGTACAATGTATAGAATCACTAATGTACCCATAGTGATGAAAAAACCAACAAACATTAATATTTTTCCAACAGGTATAACTTTATAATGGAATATCTTTTATGCCCTATAATCATAAGTATTTATCAGTAATAAAAACATGACATAGATATGATCTGTTAACACTTTCATGTTCTTGTACACTATGATATATATATATATATATATATATATATATATATATTATATATGCATTGTTATGTCAATGTGCACACTTCACAATGCTGTCTTGTATACATACATACATACATACATACATACATACATACATACATACATACATACATACATGCATACATACATACATACAAATATATATACATACATATATACAAACATATGCATTCATATATAATTATGTATATGTATATATTGTTATTGTTATGGCTATGATACTGAAATTAAACTAAAATAGTTATGTAAACAATAAAAAATTTTATAAATTTTACATACTATTGTTTTCGTGTATTTCCCACTACTAAGTGATGTTGTATAGACCATTAACCAGAGTTCAATGGCAGAATCAAAACCATTGATATCCAGTAACTCATCAGGTAAAAATATATTGTCTTCTTGTTGTATGAGCAGATACAAATATGTTTGTCTTCAATCAAAAGGAGCACTGTTAGTTTTAGTTATCAGTATTCTACTGACTAATATCACCATTATATCTGGAGCTCTATCTACACATTTTGTTGACAAATATTCTTTTCTTATATTTGCTGCAATTGGACTGTACTATCTTTTCTACCCTATTCTTGGTTTGTTAGGTGAGAAATGGATGAGATATAAAGTAATGATAATTGGAATTGTGTTAATATGTGTGGGATTTGTCATCATAACAGTATGTTCAGTGGGCCTGTACTTTATACAGCTTAATAGTATTACAGCTGTGACCTTAGCAATAACTGTAACTAGTCCTTTCTTTCTTGGATATGGCTTGTTTGAGGCTAATGTTATCCAGTTTGGTACTGATCAACTACAGTTTTCTCCTTCTGAAGAGTTGAGTAGTTTTATATACTGGTTTCTCTACATGTATTATTGCCCACTAACTGTAGTACTTGTAATGGCATCTATTGTAACAGGATTAGTACATAATAACACTATCTATTATGTTTTTACTGTTGTATTTGGCTCTGGATATTTTTTTATTTTCTTTGCAATCTTGTCTTTTTGTTGTTTTAAACATCACTTGGTTATTGAGCAAGCTCAACACAACAATCCTCTCAAATTAATATGGAGAGTAATAAAGTATGCTTGGAAACACAAACAACCAGTGAGACGTAGTGCCTTTACATTTGGTGAATCCCCTCCTTCAAGATTAGACTTAGCTAAAGAGAGATATGGAGGACCATTTACTACTGTACAAGTAGAGGATGTGAAAAGCTTTTTATACATACTCAGTATACTTTTGGGAATCTTTGGATATGGACTTCTTGACAGTAAATCAAAGATTTTAGATCAATATTTAGGAGTTGTGCATCTGAAAAATGGCACATATTATAATATCATGGAAAGTGTGCTATTAATATATCCTCTGGCTGTACCATATTCTGTGATTGTATTTGCTGTTCCTTTATATAAATTTGTAATCATTCCTTGCTTCTCTCGCTTCATTCCTAGTATGTTGAAACGTATGTGGATTGGACTAGTGGCACTGTTGGTAGAATCTATTATGACAACTCTTACTAGTTACATGATAAATTATGATTTTGGAAATGCCTCAATCACCGAAGATATCTGTTTTCTTTTCATTGACAACAAAACATTTGAAAATGCACTACAATCAGATGAACTCACACTACCTTTCTATATCATGGCTGTCCCTCAGTTTTTCGCTGGTATTAGTATTTTTTTGGTTCAATTCACAATTATTGAATTTATTTTAGCTCAAGGTCCTCGTATTATGCAAGGATTATTAATTGGAATATGGTTTATGCACCATAGCATTTATTGTGTACATCTAACTCTGGCAAGCTCACAATATGGTTGTTACTGGGAGTATTATGCTGTTAAGACAAGTGTTGTTTTCATTTCAGTCATTGTTTACACTATTGCTGCATATAAATACAAGTATAGACAACGTAATGAACTATCTGATGTTAATGAGAGAATTATCATTACAGAATATACTGAGAGACAACTAGAGCAGAAATATTCAACTGAAGACAAAGAAAATGATAATGATAGTGACTATGACTAGAACTGATGTTAATCTTTGCTTATATATTTTCACCTATTCATGCACCATGACTAATTTTTTTAACTATTTTACTTTACAAGTATTTTTATTTGACTACTATACTTCTTTTTATTAATTAGTGTGAGTGTGCTATTATTATGAAAATAGAAAGCTGAACACAATTTGAACGTGCCTTCTTCATTTATTCACCAAAATAGCTCAGACTTTGCTAAAGAGTTACATTATACACAGCAGAATTATATTTTATCTTTGAGCAAATGAATTATACATTTCGTATCTTGTAATAGTATCATCAATTTTGAAGTATATAACAATTAATGTAGTGTTTTTTAACATTCAGCTTTACAAAACATGTACAATGTAAGATGACTCAAAGTAGAGAAAGTAAAGCTAGAAAAAATATTATCATATTTACATGACTTACTTAGTTTTAGATATCAAATAAAGTTTGGATACTAGATATTACTTGCTATTTTGCTTTTTTTTCAAGTTGTAAATAATAATTTCCAACAAGTCCATTGTAACAACAGATGTAATATTTGTGATCAAATATGGAGTAAAGTTTGTAAGAATGTAGACAATATAAAGATGACGTGTTTGCTTTGTGCAGTTCCTATATGTCCAAGAGAAAGGCCATATTTTGTTTTGAAAAAAAAATTAACACTGTGTTCTTAAACATTAACTATAGATGACTTTATAGTATGAAATTAATTTATATTTTTAAGTGGTAACAAATTACTAATTAATACATTTAACTTATTATTGGAATTCCATTTTATTTTAGTCTTTTAGGAAAGCTATTTCATTTGGGAAACAAAAAAGTGCATACTGATTGACATAATGTTAAATTATAAGATTATTATTTTATCTACTGCAAAAGAATGAGCAATATTGTGTCTAGTAGTACTGATATTTATTTTGAAAAAAATATTATTTATAATTACATAAAGCAATACCTATTAATTATAAATTATTGTAACACTCGATTTCAGATGTATTAATTTGACATAATTGTATTATTATGGGCTGCTGTTTGTGTCAAAATTAAATAATTTATATGTATTTAATAATGTGATAAGTGATAATGCATATGGGAATTTATAAGTTGCTAGAAATATTTATAAATTCTCATTCTTAGGTGTTATTGATTGAAGCATCCATGATTTATAAGCTGATTACTTTTATTTATGGCAAATAAGAGCACATAATTGTTTTTTGACATTATACACTCTTGTATTTATGATGAATTTACGAATTTATAAATTACTAACGTTATTAGTTATTTTGTCAGCATTACTATATATAGCTAATCCTTGGATTTTTATGAATTCTTGGCATTCTTTACAAATCTCTAACATCATTTATAAATTTCCACTTGTATTTATAAATGTCTGTTCGTATTTATTATATTTAGTGCAGGATTTATATATCCTTAACACATAATTCAAAATGTATAAATTTCCACAAACGTTGCCACATATGTTTGAGGCTAATGTTATCTAATTTGGTACCGATCAACTACAGTTTTCTCCTTCTGAAAAATTGAGTAGTTTTATTTACTGGTTTTTGTACATGAATTATTGTCCACTAGCTGTAGTACTTGTAATGGCATTTATTGTAACAGGATTAGTACATAATAAAACTATCTATTATGTTTTTACTGTTGTATTTGGCTCCTGTTATTTTTTTATTCCTTTTTGCATTTCTATCTTTTCAAGTGATGTTTGAAGCAGCAAAAACAATACTGTAAACATGGCAATAAGCACACCAGAACCAAAAATATAAGCGAATTAAAATAAATAATGTTTTTATACATAAAATCAGTTATAATTGATATAGTTAATAGTACTAAAGCAAGTGGAAGGTAATCTATGTAAAAAACAATACACAAACTGCTTAACTCCTGAGATGGCACAAACTAAAGTTGATCAGTATCAAATTGATTAACATTTCATTCAAATAAACCATATCCCAAAAAGTATGGAAATAGAACTACAAATATACCAAATACAGCAATGCTATTGAAATGTACAAAGAATAGAATCACTAATGTAGCCAAAGTTATAAAAACCGACAAATATTAATAGTATTACAACCATTACAACTTTTCCACCTTATCCATTTTTCACCTAACAACCCAAGAAGAGGGTAAAAGAGCTAATGAAACCAACATTAACAAAGATGACATACAAATAGCTTTCTATGACATTTGGAGAGCACCTCCTGGTATTATAGTAGTAATTGTTATCAAGATACTTTTTGCCAAAACTACAAGATCTCCTTCATAAAAATATAAGAAGTGTTATTGTATTTCATATAAGGTATACGTGTGTCTTTTTGTGTGTGTGTGCATACAAAGTAGGAAAGAAGCAACTGTATTCTTCTCTTACATTAATGATTTGGATACTTATGCAGAAATTTTGATACAGATTTGTGTTTCTTTTAAGTATTGTCATATCTACATGTTGTCCTTGTCAATTATTGTTAATTTGAATTGTGCACATGTCAAGAAGTTAATAATGTATGTTATTGTTTACAGCAAAGTCTAGTGTTTTCTAATCTATATACTTTACAATATAATAAAATCATAAATGGGTAGCTCCCAAACTGATCTGATATATTGTTCAAATAGGAACTACAAAATGGTTCAAATGTTAGGTCATTTACTTAATAACTATGTTTATATGATATACACTATGTCTACATTGTCAGGAGTTCACATACAGGATGATATGATGATGTCATCATGATGTCACTCATTTCATTTATATATTAACTAGGAAAAGACGTTTTTGATGTTTTTGATTTAAATATTTTTTGCTAGCCATTTAGCTTAACTAAAGATGAACAAGTTATGATTGAAAATGTGCATCTATCTATTGCAGCATATAATTGTTTGTGAAAAGTGTCATCTTTATATGCAGTAATGAGTTTATCATTATCATATTTGATAAATGAAATTAAGTATTATTATCAATGATACATAATTATAATATGAATGCATATATGTGTGTGTGTGTGTGTGTATGTGTGTGTGTGTGTGTGTGTGTGTGTGTGTGTGTGTGTGTGTGTGTGTGTGTGTGTGTGTGTGTGTGTGTGTGTGTGTGTGTGTGTGTGTGTGTGTGTGTGTGTGTGTGTGTGTGTGTGTGTGTGTGTGTGTGTGTGTGTGTGTGTGTGTGTGTGTGTGTGTGTGTGTGTGTGTGTGTGTGTAGGTATGTATGTATGTATGTATCTATCTATCTATCTATCTATCTATCTATCTATCTATCTATCTATCTATCTATCTATCTATCTATCTATCTATCTATCGATCTATCTATTTGTCTTGTTATAGTTATTACTAACATACTGAAAGTAAACCATAATAGTTACATAAACAATGAAAGTTTTAAAAATGGACATATTGCTACTTTTATGCTTTTGCTAATACTAAGTAGATGTTGTATAGACCATAAAATGGCAGAATCAAATCCATTGATATCTAGTAACTCATCAGGTAAAAATATATTGTCTTCTTGTTGTATGAGAAGATACAAATATGTTTGTGTTCGATCAAAAGGAGCACTGCTAGTTTTAGTTATCAGTATTCTACTGGCTAATATCACTATTATATCTGGAGCTCTTTCTACACATTTTATTGACAGATATTCCTTTCTTATATTTGCTGCAATTGGACTATACTATCTTTTCTACCCTATCCTTGGTTTGTTAGGTGAGAAATGGATGAGATATAAAGTAATGATAACTGGAATTGTGTTAATATGTATTGGATTTGTCATCATAACAGTATCTTTAGTGGGTTTGTATTTTATACAGCTTAACAGCATTACAGCTGTGACCTTATCAATAATAGTAACTTGTCCTTTCATTCTTGGATATGGCTTATTTGAGGCTAATGTTATCCAGTTTGGTACTGATCAACTACAGTTTTCTCCTTCTGAAGAATTAAGTAGTTTTATATACTGGTTTCTCTACATATATTATTGCCCACTAGCTGTAGTACTTTTATTGGCATCAATTGTAACAGGATTAATACATAATAACACTATCTATTATGCCTTTACTGTTATATTTGGCTCTGGATATTTTTTTGTTATCTTTGGAATCTTGTCTTTTTGTTGTTTTAAGCATCACTTGGTTATTGAACCAGCTCAACACAACAATCCTGCCAAATTAATATGGAGAGTAATAAAGTATGCTTGGAAACACAAACAACCAGTGAGATGTAGTGCTTTTACATTTGGTGAATTTCCTCCTTCAAGATTAGACTTAGCTAAAGTGAGATATGGAGGACCATTTACTACTGTACAAGTAGAGGATGTGAAAAGCTTTTTATACATAGTAAGTATACTTTTGGGAATCTTTGGGTATGGACTTCTTGACACTAAATCAAAGATTTTAGATCAATATTTAGGAGTTGTGCATCTAAAAAATGGCACATATTATAATATCATGGAAAGTGTGCTATTAATTTATCCTCTGGCTGTACCATATTCTGTGATTGTATTTGCTGTTCCTTTATATAAATTTGCAATCATTCCTTGCTTCTCTCAATTCATTCCTAGTATGTTGAAACGTATGTGGATTGGACTCGTGGCACTGTTGGTAGAATCTATCATGACAACTCTTATTAGTTACATAATCAATCATGACTTTGGAAATGCCTCAATTACTAAAGATATCTGTTTTTTCTTCATTGACAACAAAACATTTGAAAATGTACCACAATCAGATGAACTCACACTACCTTTCTATATCATGGCTGTCCCTCAGTATTTTGCTGGTATTAGTATTTTTTTGGTTCAATCCACAATCGTTGAATTTATTTTAGCTCAAGGTCCTCGTATTATGCAAGGATTATTAATTGGAATATGGTTTATGCACAGTAGCATTTATTGTGTACATCTAACTCTGGCAAGCTCACAATATGGTTGTTACTGGGAGTATTATGCTGTTAAGACAGGTGTTGTTTTCATTTCAGTCATTCTTTATACTATTGCTGCATATAAATACAAGTATAGACAACGTAATGAACTATCTGATGTTAATGAGAGAGTTATCATTACAGAATATTTTGAAAGACAACTAGAGCAGAAAGATAGCACAGAAGATGATGATGATGATGATCATCATCATCATGGTGATGACAATGACCATGATTACAACTGATGCCATATCTCTTGTATACAGAGGATTTGCAGCCTTTCATGCACAATGATTTATTTAGTTTTAATTATTTTACTTTGTAAGATCTTGTTTGACTAATAAGTACTGTTTTGTGTTTAATAGTGTGAGTAAACTATTATAATGAAAATAAAAACTTGGAAAACGAATGAAGCATTTTTTTGTATTTTGTTGAAACATAATTTGGTAGTACTGGCAACTCATAACAATTTAACCAATTTATTGTGAGATCAGATTCTATAAAGAAATACTATTTAAAAAGACTCATGGTTTAAAAGTAATATAAGCTTTAAAAAGTTTGCATCGAGATGATAATAGTATTGATGATAACTATTGTATATAAAGATTTTACATCTTTAACATTCACAATGTCTTATTTAGTGTTGATTATATTTATTTATAACTCTTTTTGACTAGTATATTCTGTACAGTGTTAGTATCCTAATATTATGAAATAGAAATTTGTGCACAATATGGACATACTTTTTTTCATGTAGTCAACATGACTTGTTTGTTTTACACATTGGTAGAATTCCATTTTATCTTAGTCTTACAGGAGATTGTCAAGTTCTTATGTGCATGATTTATAAGCTGATTACTTTTATCTATGGCAAACAAGAGCACATAATTGTTTTTTGACATTATACACTTTTGAATGGAATGGATATGAGTTGTGCACTCATTATCTTTTGGTACTAACATCTAATAATATTGACCAATCTTATGTGACATCCAGTACTATAAAGAAATACTACATGTACAATTAGAGAAGGCAAAAGATGGAGAATTGAAGTGATAGCTTTAAAAACATTTGCACTTCGTGTTCTGTTAGTTTAATCATTTGTTGCCACTGTTATATTTACATGTTATATTATTTACTGATACATGTCATCATGTTGATATTCCCACACATTTCCAGTTCTAGTGCTATTAAGGTATATATAAAGGAGATATAGGTTTATATCATAAGTTCATTGTTTCGTTTAATGTACATTAGGTTAGATTTGCTCCATAGATACTGTTGATTACTTTTTTAACTATTTAATTTAAATCAGATAGACTTAATTCTTACAATTATTACCTTTTGAACTTTTATAAATTTTTTGGCCATAACAGAATTGCTCACATTTGTTGCATTCCTGACTCTCCAGATTTATTCTCAAGTATATTTTCAGCAGAAAAGTAACAATTTTTAGCGATATATTTTAATTCTTTCTTGATTGAACTATATATCCTTTGGTTATGAATAAAATATATAATTACAACAACAGTCAACTCCACACCCACTACTGCCGGTCAACACCCTTGCAGTTCACTCAGGTAAATGGCAGAGAAGGGTTCTGTTAATTCTTATTTTAAAAGGAAATATCGATTTTCTTGTGTTCGCAATAAAGGTATCCTCGTTGTTTTGATATGGGGTCTTCTTCAAACCACTGTTACTGACATATCAGGAGGACTTTCAAACGTCTTTATACCAGACTTATCCTACGAGATCTTTGCTGTAATTGGACTCTACTACCTTTTCTATCCTCTTTTTGGTTTATTGGGTGAGAAATGGGTAAGATACAAAGTGATGATGGTTGGATCAATAATGCTCTGTGTAGGATTCATCATAGTTGTGATCAGCCTAATAATTGTGTACTTAAATGATATCCAAGGCACTACATCAGTCATTATAGCACTTGTTGTGACATTTCCTTTTTTTATTGGACAAGGTATATTTGAAGCTAATGTGATCCAGTTTGGTACTGATCAACTTAGGTTTTCTTCATCTGAAGATATTAGTAGCTTTGTCTATTGGTTTTGGTTTGTCTATTATTGTCCACTAGCAATAATCTTGTTGATGGCATCTATTGTTCAAACATTTGTTCAAGAAGATACTAAGTATTTTGTTGCAGCTGTTGTTTTTGGCTTTGGTACAGTCATTGTTTTAATTGCTTTCTTCACTGCGTGTTGTTTTAGACGATATTTAGATATTGAACCAGCTCAACACAAAAATCCTGTTAAGCTTATCTGGAGAGTATTGATATATGCTTGGAAACATAAACAACCAACAAAACGTAGTGCCTTCACTTATGGAGAATCACCTCCCTCCAGACTAGACCTAGGTAAACAGAGATATGGAGGGCCATTCACTACTGAACAAGTCGAGGATGTCAGAACCTTTCTATATATTATTGGCATTTTTGTGGGAGTTTTTGGTTATGCATTGCCTGACACTACAAAAGCTAATCTCTCTATGCAATATAAACAATTTTTGCAAGAAAATGAAGCATATACTTTTAGTGAAATTATGATTTTGGATTATCCTCTAACTATTCCATATAGTGTAGTCTCTATTGCTGTTCTTATTCATCAGTTTGTTATCATTCCTTTTTTTCCTCGGTATATTCTTAGTATGTTGAAACGTTTGTGGATTGGTTTATTTATATTGTTAACAGAGCTAGTAATAACATCTATTATAAGTTACATGATTAATAGAGATATAAGAAATGCCTTAACATCAAATATAACAGAGAACATCTGTTTGAGCTTTACCAACGGATCTCTTTTAAATCAACTTGACTCATATGACCTTACACTACCATTTTATATAATGGCTGTCCCTCAGGTTTTTATTGGGATAAGTACATTTCTTGTTCAATTTACGATCTTTGAATTTATTCTAGCTCAAGGGCCTCGTTCTATGCAAGGACTCTTAGTTGGTGTTTGGTTCATGCAGCTAAGTATTTTTTGTGCTCAATTAACTTTGTCTAACACCTATTTAAGCTGTTACTGGCAATATTATGTTGTTACAGCTAGTTTTGTGTTTATTTCAGTTGTTGTTTACACTATTGCTGCATATAAATACAAATATAGACAACGTAATGAACTATCTGACATCAATGAGAGAGTTATCATTACACAATATACTGAGAGACAACTAGACAATGAGGAAATGAGTTCTCCCGAAGAAGAAATTGTTTCTCGTCAGAAACTTCCTTTATTATATAAACCTTAATAACTATATTCCTTTAAAGCTATGTAGTGTATTATATATATATGTATTTGTATATATATATGTGTGTGTATTTGTTTTATTCATTACATTACATTTCTTTTATTTAGATGTTTACAATAGTCAACAAAACATGATTATTCCATCATTTCAGCTTTCTCAATCACAGACATAGTGTAGTAAGTTAAATGACCATCTGATAGAAAGTAATGGATGAAATAGTATAACATTTGGTAAGAAATGATGTCTTAACTATGCAGTGAACAAACTGTTTATCCAACTACACTCTGACAGGCCATCGATCCAGACATTTCATCAATGGTCATTTCACTTCAACATTGTGTCTAATACTATCATATGTTGTAGTACATGGCCACTAGACAAGTTGTTTCAGTTGGTGCAATAACTGAAACAGCTGGCTTTGTTTCCCTGTAAAAATGATCTATAAATTTAACTAATACAAGGTTATATTGATTACATGTACAATAAGTAAACAAAACATTATTTTGATTACTAATAATTATACAATTCAATGTTTCTGTAGCTACATAAATGGTAATGTATTAGTAATCAAAACAGTATTATGCTTACTTTTGGATCATAATAAATTTGCTACACACAAACTGTTTTACAAATATACTTGCTAATTCAACCAATCAATGTGTATTGTATTGATTATTTGTAAACAGTATTGCTACATAAATATACAAGTATACTTAAAGGCTTACTGTCAACATAATTATCACTGGAAAAACTGATTTGTTGATTTAATCAATATGTGGTTATTATATACAGGTGGATTTAGCAAATTTTTTATGCAAAAGGTAAACATCATACTGCCTTTGAGTTTTAATATACTGAATATATAATAAAGTATCTGATGTCAGTGATAAAGTTATTAGATTCTAACAAAGTATTTGAAGTTAAGCTTCTGAATGTGCATGGTTCAACATCCTCTAACTACATAGTGAATTTCTCTAATTAATGTTGTCTGTGCTGCATAGCAATCAGACATTTATGTTAGTATTACATTTGTATATAATGAGATTCTTCTAGAAGTTTGGGATTTAGACAAGTATAATAATATTAAATTGTGTTCAAATGTGCAAATATTATAGATAAATTAATCCCATAATCACAATATAATTATACTATATGTAACTGTTTACAACAGATTTCATATTTGCTTACGTTCTTTCAGTGTACATTGAAAGACAACCATACATAACTAAACAAAGCTCACTCTATCCATGCAAAAAATATATTATACACAATTGAATTTTAATCTATTTCCTTATAATGTGTGTGTTAATATACAGTCCATATTGTGTACATTGCTTGTCGTGCATGTAGACATTCACGACAACACATACCCATAATATACAAACATTAAAACTAATGGCAATTTCAAGAAGTATAAACACGTTTGTGTTCAAACTAAAGGAGCTGTTGTTGTACTGGCAATTAGTATTTCACGGATTACTATGATTATTATAACTGGAGGTCTTTCCACAAATTTCATTGATAAGTATTCATATATCATATTTGCTGCAATTGGTCTTCACTATCTCTTTTATCCTCTTCTTGGGTTGTTAGGTGAGAAATGGATGAGATATAAAGTTATAATGGTTGGATTAATATTAATGTTTGGTGGTTTATTCATTGTTTAGGGTACATTAGTGACTCTATACTTTATAGATGTCAATAAAAGTGCTGTTATTGGTATATGTTTAGTTCTAAGTTTTCCATACTTTTTGGGATATGGTTTATTTGAAGCTAATATAATCTAATTTGGTACTGATCAACTTCAGTTTGCACCATCTCAAGAGTTAAGTAGTTTTGTGTATTGGGTTTTATACATACATTATTTTTCAGTTGCTTTACTATTGTTAATTACATTAATTATAACTGGTTTAATATATAAAAGCAGTATTTATTTACTTTTATTGTTATTTTTGGTTTTGGTGTACTTATTATTATGATTGCAGTCTTGTCATTTCTTTGTTTTAAACGTCATTTGGTTATTGAACAAGCTCAAGACAATAATCCAGTCAAGTCATTTTTCTAGTTCATTTCACAATATTGGAGTTCATTCTAGCTCAAGGTCCTCGTACTATGCAAGGATTGTTAATTAGAATATGGTTCATGCACTTTACCATTTACTGTGTAAACTTAACCTTATCTAGCTCTTGGTTAGGTTGTTACTGGGAGTATTATGCTGTTAAGACAGGTGTTGTTTTCATTTTAGTCATTGTTTACACTATTGCTGCATATAAATACAAGTATAGACAACGTAATAAACTATCTGATGTTAATGAGAGAGTTATCATTACAGAATATACTGAGAGACAATTAGAACATGATTATGGAATAGAGGCTTAACTTGGTCAAGATGACGAATCTGTGGTTTTAATTTATTCTACTTAAACAATAACATTTCATTTTGTTACATTTTTACTATGTGCTTTGTCTGTTAGCCTAACTATATGACAATTGATATATTTATATATATCATGATGATTATAAACTAATGAATATTAAATAATAAATGTATCATTTAAAAAAAAACATGTCTCATAAAGTCTACAGCTATCTGGAATAATTAACTCATTATAAAGAGTTAATATAATAACTTATGCTACAGATGATTAGAAACAGTTAAACATAGTCCAAGAAACAATCATATAAGCATTTCTGTGTTGTTAAATACTTTGCTAAGCAAACAAACTTCTTTATATTTATCAAAATAGGTAGTGTGGTACCTTCTACTAGACTAATACAATTGACAACAATAAAGATCACAATTGATTAATAATATAAAATAATTGACAACATATCAGGTAGTTCCAAACCACTCATATCAGGATATATTTGACATGACTCTGAGGGTTAGGAGAATTAGTTGTTTGCGAGTCCAAACATAACTTATTACAATCTGTAATATAATTGAAAGTATGTGTGTCTATATATGTGTATGAGTTTGTGTTAGTGTATATATGCACTTTCATAAAGCAGTACCTATTATTTAATTATGTAACATTCGATTTCAGGCGTCAAATATAATTTAATTTTAAAGTCATTGCTCACTAGACATGCATTCATATATATTGACTATTCAACTGTTGTCAAGTTCAAATTATATATTGTTTTCTATTTATGAATCAATACATTCTACATTCACAATTCTATATAGATATACTGAAAAAAAATAACCAAATCTTACTTTATTGTTTCAGAATGCAAATGTTTATGAACCCCAACATATATGATTTAATAGAGATTTCCTGTTTGGCAGATAGTTTATTAAAAATTGTTGATATAGAGGGAAGTTTTGTTCTGCTACAATTCTGTTTTCACAAACTTTATTTGTGATTGTGTAGCAAAGTATTTGAAGTTAAGTTTCTGAAGTTAAGTATTTGAAGTTGAGTTTCAACATCCTCTGACCACATAGTGAATTTCTTTAATTATTGTTATGCTTGGTTTGTTATGTGAAAAATGGAAAAAATATAAAGTAATAATAATTGGAATAGCATTAATATGTGTTGGATTTGTTTTCATAACAGTAGTTTCAGTGAGCCTGTATTTAAAACAGCTTAATAGCATTACAACTGTGATTATATCAATATCTGTAACTTGTCCTTTCTTTCTTGGATATGGCTTGTTTGAGGCAAATGTTATCCAGTTTAGTACTGATCAGCTACTGTTTTCCCCTTCTAAAAATAAAAGTGAAAGTAAAATAGATAATGTTTTTATATATAAAACACCAGTTATAATTGATATAACTAATAGTAGTAAAGCAAGTGTAAAGTAATTAATGTAAAACAAACAATACACAAAAAATTTAACATTTGAGATAGTGCAAACTGAAGTTAATCAGTATCAAATTGGATTACATTCAAATAAACCATATCCCAAAAAGAATGAAAAAATTAGAACTAAACATGTACTAACTATAGCAATGCTATTGACATGTACAATGTATAGAATCACTAATGTACCCAAAGTGATGAAAAAACCAACAAACATTAATATTTTTCCAACAGGTATAGCTTTATAATGGAATATCATTTATGCCTATAATCATAGGTATTCATCAGTAATAACAACATGACATAGATATGATCTGTTAACACTTTCATGTTCTTGTATATATATATATATATATATATATATATATATATGCATTGTTATGTCAATGTACACACTTCACAATAATGTCTTGTATACATACATACATACATACATACATACATACAAACATACATACATACATACATACAAACATATATAATTATATAATTATGTATGTATATATTGTTATTGTTATGGCTATGATACTGAAATTAAATTAAAATGGTTATGTAAACAATAAAAAAATTATAAATTATACATACTATTGTTTTCGTGTATTTCCCACTACTAAGTGATGTTGTATAGACCATTAACCAGAGTTCAATGGCAGAATCAAAACCATTGATATCCCTTAACTCATCAGGTAAAAATATATTGTCTTCTTGTTGTATGAGCAGATACAAATATGTTTGTCTTCAATCAAAAGGAGCACTGTTAGTTTTAGTTATCAGTATTCTACTGGCTAATATCATCATTATATCTGGAGGTCTTTCTACACATTTTATCGACAAATATTCTTTTCTTATTTTTGCTGCAGTTGGACTGTACTATCTTTTCTACCCTATCCTTGGTTTGTTAGGTGAGAAATGGATGAGATATAAAGTAATGATAATTGGAATTGTGTTAATATGTGTTGGATTTGTCATCATAACAGTATGTTCAGTGGGTCTGTACTTTATACAGCTTAATAGTATTACAGCTGTGACCTTATCAATAATAGTAACTTGTCCTTTCTTTCTTGGATATGGCTTGTTTGAGGCTAATGTTATCCAGTTTGGTACTGATCAACTACAGTTTTCTCCTTCTGAAGAGTTGAGTAGTTTTATTTACTGGTTTCTCTACATGAATTATTGCCCACTAGCTGTAGTACTTGTAATGGCATCTATTGTAACAGGATTAGTACATAATAACACTATCTATTATGTTTTTACTGTTGTATTTGGCTCTGGATATTTTTTTATTTTCTTTGCAATCTTGCCTTTTTGTTGTTTTAAACATCACTTGGTTATTGAACCAGCTCAACACAACAATCCTGCCAAATTAATATGGAGAGTAATAAAGTATGCTTGGAAACACAAACAACCAGTGAGACGTAGTGCCTTTACATTTGGTGAATCCCCTCCCTCAAGATTAGACTTAGCTAAAGAGAGATATGGAGGACCATTTACTACTGTACAAGTAGAGGATGTGAAAAGCTTTTTATACATACTCAGTATACTCTTGGGAATCTTTGGATATGGACTTCTTGACACTAAATCAAAAATTTTAGATCAATATTTAGGAGTTGTGAGAATGAAAAATGGCACACTTTACAATGTCATGGAAAGTGCTCTATTAATATATCCTCTGACAATTCCTTATAGTCTCGTTTTATTTGCTGTTCCTTTATATCAATTTATAATGGTTCCTTTCTTCTCTCGCTTCATTCCTAGTATGTTGAAACGTATGTGGATTGGACTCATGGCACTGTTGGTAGAATCTATCATGACAACTCTTATTAGTTACATGATAAATCATGACTTTGGAAATGCCTCAATTAATGAAGACATCTGTTTGTCATTCATTGACAACATAACATTTGAAAATAGATTACAATCAGATGAACTCACACTACCTTACTATATCATAGCTGTCCCTCAGCTTTTTGCTGGTATTAGTACGTTTTTGGTTGTGTTCTCAAGTATTGAGTTTATTTTAGCTCAAGGTCCTCGTACTATGCAAGGATTATTAATTGGAATATGGTTCATTCATAATAGCATTTACTGTGTACATTTAACTCTGGCAAGCTCACAGTATGGTTGTTACTGGGAGTATTATGCTGTTAAGACAGGTAATGTTTTCATTTCAGTCATTATTTACACTATTGCTGCATATAAATACAAGTATAGACAACGTAATGAACTATCTGATGTTAATGAGAGAGTTATCATTACAGAATATTTTGAAAGACAACTAGAGCAGAAAGATAGCATAGAAAATGATGATGATGATCATGGTGATGACATTGACCATGATTACAACTGATGCCATATCTCTTGTATACAGAGGATTTGCAGCCTTTTCATGCACAATGATTTATTTAGTTTTAATTATTTTACTTTGTAACATTTTTGAATAATAAATACTGTTTTGTGTTTAATAGTGTGAGTAAACTATTATAATGAAAATAAAAACTTTGACAACGAATGAAACATTTTTTGTATTTTGTTGAAACATTATTTGGTAGTACTGGCAACTCATAATGATTTAACCAATTATTGTGAGATCAGGTTCTATAAAGAAATACTATTTACAAAGACTCATGATTTAAAAGTATTATAAGCTTTAAAAAGTTTGCATCTAGATGATAACAGTATTGATGATAACTATTGTATATAAAGAATTTACATCTTTAACATCCACAATGTCTTATTTAGTGTTGATTATATTTATTTATAACTCTTTTTTTTGACTAGTATATTCTGTACAGTGTTAGTATCCTATTATTATGAAATAGAAATTTGTGCACAATGTGGACATACTTTTTTGATGTAGTCAACATGACTTGTTTGTTTTACACATTGGTAGAATTCCATTTTATCTTAGTCTTACAGGAGATTGTCAAGTTCATTTGTGTATTGATTGAAGCATGCATGATTTATAAGCTGATTACTTTTATCTATGGCAAACAAGAGCACATAATTGTTTTTTGACATTGTACACTCTTGAAGGGAATGGATATGAGTTGTGCAATCATTATCTTTTAGTACTAACATCTAATAGTATTGACCAATCTTATGTGACATCCAGTACTATAAAGAAATACTACACGTACAATTAGAGAAGGCAAAAGATGGAGAATTGAAGTAATAGCTTTAAAAATATTTGCACTTCATGTTCTGTTAGTTTAATCATTTGTTGCCATTGTTATATTTACATGTTATATTATTTACTGATACATGTCATCATGTTGATATTCCCACACATTTCCAGTTCTAGTGCTAATAAGGTATATATGAAGGAGATATAAGGTTTATATCATAAGTTCATTGTTTCGTTTAATGTACATTTATGCTAGAATTTCAGCAAAAACTATAAGACAGTTTATATAAATAAAAATGATATTGTTGTAATAAATCATTTTAATATCATTTGTCGTCTCTGATTGTTTTTGAATAAATTATACTTAACTAATATTCTTAAGATAAATTCAAGTTAACTTCAGTTTCAAGAGCTAATAATAATAATAGTTGCTTTGTCTATTAGTGTTTTAGATCTAACTTATACCTTGTATCAATAAAGTAGACAATGTCTTGAGAGTGTTTCTCAGCTAACATATTATGTATCACTTGTGTATATAATGACAGAAAACATACACAGTGACATTTCTAAACTACAAGCATCTATAATTTGTTTGTTTTGTCAATGATATTTAAGTTAAAACTTGCATTATCGATAATTATAATTAGTAAAATGTTAAATCACTAAACATGCTATGCACATTAATATACATTGCATTCCTATTGCTTACAAGATTGTTTTAACAATTGTCATTATCTAGCAATACATTATTGTAGAATGAAGTACAAAAATGTTTGTATTTGTTCTAAAGGAACTGGCAACAACCACCTTGCCAAAAACTACACTATAATATCAGGAGGTCTTTTAACAGAATTTAAAAATAAGTACTCATATATTGGCCCAAAGGTAAAAGGACTCAAAGTAATGTTGCAATTGGTAATTGTTACAATGATACGTATGCATACATAATAATTTATATATACTGACCTGTTAATAGAGGACCAAAGAGAGATTTTCCTCTTTATTGAGTTTTTTGCTTTGTTTGACTGACTATATAGGTGAGAAAGTGTCATTAAATACTTTTGACCCTCCCTCTGGTAAATGTTAGAAAACAATATTATATAGTAATTTATCCTTACAGTATGTATAAGTTATAAATTAAATTGTAAAGCCTTATTAGTACTTGTAAATCTACAGATGTATTTAAACTTAAGTACAATAGATATAAAATTAATTACTAATATTGTTTTTCCTGACAGTATTAATAAATCTTTGCCTTATTATAATTTTTGAAAGTCTTTAGAAATCTCTAACATTATTATTTATAAATTCCTGCATGCATTTTTAAATCCTTTAAAAAATCTTCATAATTTAAAGACGAGTCTGTTTTTTTATAAATTATTATTGTTATTATTTATTATATTTATAGTATGATTTATAAGTTACCAACACATTATTATACCTTCCATACAATCAGGGCTGGTGTCCCATATCTCTTTTTCTGTCTGTCATAAAGTCTTGAGAAAGCTTTAGAAAACAAAAAATCGTCCCTGCCTAAACGGTTTTTGCTATTACAACTTTTGTCACCTATGTTAACTTTTGTCTTTTAATTAACTATTCTCATGAACTGTGACCTTTTATAGTGAGAATAAATAGAATTGTTGTACTTGGAGTTTGAATTATTTTACATTATTTTATTTTATTTCATATAATAATAATAATAACAGAAATACCATATAATGAAAACCAGTTAAATATTATTGTCAATCTTTACATTATAGACAACATATAAATATAAAGTATATACTTTTCTCAAGTGCTGTAGCAATCATGATCACTAAACTTACTTCACCAGTCGAAGTTTAAAGGTTAGATTTGCTCCATAGATACTGTTGATTACGTTTTTAACTATTTAATTTAAACGAGATAGACTTAATTCTTACAGTTATTACCTTTTGAACTTTTATAGATTTTTTGGCCATAACAGAATTGCTCACATTTGTTGCATTCCTGACTCTCCAGATTTATTCTTAAGTATATTTTCAGCAGAAAATAACAATTTTTAGTGATATATATTTTATTTTAATTCTTTCTTGATTGAACTATATATCCTTTGGTTATGAATAAAATATATAATTACAACAACAGTCAACTCCACACCCACTACTGCCGGTCAACACCCTTGCAGTTCACTCAGGTAAATGGCAGAGAAGGGTTCTGTTAATTCTTATTTTAAAAGGAAATATCAATTTTCTTGTGCTCGCAATAAAGGTATCCTCGTTGTTTTGATATGGGGTCTTCTTCAAACCACTGTTACTGACATATCAGGAGGACTTTCAAACGTCTTTATACCATATTTATCCTATGAGATCTTTGCTGTAATTGGACTCTACTACCTTTTCTATCCTCTTTTTGGTTTATTGGGTGAGAAATGGGTAAGATACAAAGTGATGATGGTTGGATCAATAATGCTCTGTGTAGGATTCATCATAGTTTTGATCAGTCTAATAATTGTGTACTTAAATGATATCCAAGGCACTACATCAGTCATTATAGTACTTGTTGGGACATTTCCCTTCTTTATTGGACAAGGCATATTTGAAGCTAATGTCATCCAGTTTGGTACTGATCAACTTAGGTTTTCTTCATCTGAAGATTTTAGTAGCTTTGTCTTTGGTTTTGGTTTGTCTATTATTGTCCACTAGCAATAATCTTGTTGATGGCATCTATTGTTCAAACATTCGTTCAAGAAGATACTAACAAAATGAAGGGTATACTTTTAGTGAAATTATGATTTTGGATTATCCTCTAACTATTCCATATAGTGTAGTCTCCATTGCTGTTCTTATCCATCAGTTTGTTATCATTCCTTTTTTTCCTCGGTATATTCTTAGTATGTTGAAACGTTTGTGGATTGGTTTATTTACATTGTTAACAGAGTTAGTAATAACATCTATTATAAGTTACATGATTAACAGAGATATAAGAAATGCCTTAACATCAAACATAACAGACATCTGTTTGAGCTTTACCAACGGATCTCTTTTAAATCAACTTGAATCATATGACCTTACACTACCATTTTATATAATGGCTGTACCTCAGGTTTTTATTGGGATAAGTAGATTTCTTGTTCAATTTACAATCTTTGAATTTATTCTAGCTCAAGGGCCTCGTGCCATGCAAGGACTCTTAGTTGGTGTTTGGTTCATGCAGCTAAGTATTTATTGTGCTCAATTAACATTGTCCAATTCCTATTTAAGTTGTTACTGGCAATATCATGTTGTTACAACTGGTGTTGTGTTGATTTCAGTTGTTGTTTACACTATTGCTACATATAAATACAAATATAGACAACGTAATGAACTATCTGATGTCAATGAGAGAGTTATCATTACACAATATACTGAGAGACAACTAGACTGTAAGGAAATGAGTTCTCCAGAAGAAGAAATTGTTTCTCATCAGAAACTTCCTTTAATATATAAACCTTAATAACTATATTCCTTTAAAGCTATGTAGTGTCTTATATATACATATTTGTATATATATATATATTTTTTTTTTCTATTATTCATTACATTACATTTCTTTTATTTAGATGTTTACAATAGTCAACAAAACATGATTATTCCATCATTTCAGCTTTCTCAATCACAGACATAGTGTAGTAAGTTAAATGACCATCTGATAGAAAGTAATGGATGATATAGTGTAACATTTGGTAAGAAATGATGTCTTAACTATGCAGTGATTAAACTGTTTATCCAACTACACTCTGACAGGCCATCGATCCAGACATTTCATCAATGGTCATTTCACTTCAACATTGTGTCAAATACTATCATATGTTGTAGTACATGGCCACTAGACAAGTTGTTTCAGTTGGTGCAATAACTGAAACAGCTGGCTTTGTTTCCCTGTAAAAATGATCTATAAATTTAACTAATACATGGTTATATTGATTACATGTACAATAAGTAAACAAAGTGTTATTTTGATTACTATTGATTATACAATTCAATGTTTCTGTAGCTACATAAATGGTAATGTATTAGTAATCAAGACAGTATTATGCTTACTTTTGGATCATAATAAATTTGCTACACACAAACTGTTTTACAAATATACTTGCTAATTCAATCAATCAATGTGTATTGTATTGATTATTTGTAAACAGTATTGCTACATAAATATACAAGTATACTTATTATTTATAAACAGTATTGCTACATAAATATACAAGTATACTTAAAGGTTTACTGTCAACATAATTATCACTGGAAAAACTGATTTGTTGATTTAATCAATATGTGGTTATTACAGGTGCATTTAGCAAATTTTTTATGCAAAAAGTAAACATCATACTGCTCTTAAGTATTAATATACTGAATATATAATAAAGTATCTGATGTTAGTGATAGAGTTATTATCACACAATTAGGGCACCGAAAGGTTAGAGTGAGTTGTGGCATTTAAAATATATTGACCCTGGAGCAAACTGCTCCATACAAATTGTAGCTATTCTTCTTAGGGAATGATTTTCAATTAAATCATTAATAATTATTAACTATATTTCTCATCTTGTGAAACAAATGAAGAAACAAACTTCAAACATGAGGTTTTTAGATCTGTTTTTATGGAAATAACAGTTAGGTGTGAAGTAGGAAGTCAGATGATTGGCCATTTTTATTTCTTTGCTTGTACATATAGCCTTGATAGATGAGGTATTGCAAGCAAAAGCAGAGAGCTTAATACAAACTTACAGCAATGACATTTTAGAGGATTTTGTTCAAGAGCTAAAATCTTAAAGTATTTAATATGTCAAATTTTGTGAAAGAGTTTCCCTACTTGTTGATGTCCTTTATAAATTAAAATATAAACTACAACCTCCCTTTACTAACCTCAGTATTGACAGTATTGCCTTACATGTATTATTTGCACCATTCCTGCAACAATAGCTGAAACCATTACAATTAATTGAAATTTAACTATGTTCAACCATGACACAGGATAGACTGACAAATTTAGATATCTTAGCCATTTAGAGTGACTTTCTAAAACACATAATTTTAGTCATATTATTGACATCTTTGCTCATCAAATGGTCAGAAAAACCTTCCTATTAGTAGGCCTTCTTACAATTACAGCAGTTTCTGGTTCTTGATGTCACTTAACGCAAATAACATACCACAAATTCCTACATCAGTATTGAGAATGTTTATATAATAATTGTCTACGTAAATTCTAATTTCTATAGTGAATATTTTCACAAACCTCATGCAAGTACATTCATGCCACTAAAGAAAGGTTTTTATATGCTGTTATATTTTAATGGTCATATAACAACCTCTGTAGCATGTTCTAAGTCATTTGCTGATTAATAAACTTTCAATCAGACTTTCTACTTTCAGACTGGTGAACTGATGTCAGTGTTTTGAGGGCATTACTAACTTGAGTTAGCTGTCAGCTATGACTAAAAGAAATTTCAGGATTACCTTAACACTATGTTCCTTTGTGGTGATAGTAAACATGCAACAAATGGTCAAAAACACACTGAAATTGGACAAAGAACTTCAGTTGTATTAATATGTGGAACTTTAAGTTTATATTACAAATAAAAAGAAAACACACACGTACACACAATAATATTATATGTATTTGTATAGTTATACAGAGGTTATTAATTCATACTCACTAATTGATAAATATGTTGACAACATAATGGGGCCCTTTTAGAAAGTAGAGGTCCTGGGGAATATCCCTTGTTGCCCTCTCGGTTGGGCTGAACATAACTGGACATAGAAATAGATGTAGAGTTTTTGACAAAAGCTAAATAAACTAAACAGTCTTTAATTGTTAATATGTATAATTTTCACATTTTAAATGAAAGCTCTTTATATATATAGGTTAGTTCAGAAGTAAGGCAGGACACAATTAAATGGCTGAAGAAGGCGGATGTCACGAATACATGACAATAAGAATTAATCAGAAAATTCGGGTGTCACAAACCCGTGACACAGCCTGTAGTGTCAACATTTCTGGTTGTAACCATAAAAGCTTACGTACAATAAGTTTCAAACGCTTACAATAAATAATGCTAGTACTTGGCTATATATTACAAACAAAATCAATATGTTCTACAAATAGAGAATATGTGAAATCCTCCCAATATCGAGCTGACTCGATGATCGTCGCTATATTTTAGACATAGGGATAAACCAAGACATGTCCATAAGGTGGATGGATACCTTAAAACTTGACGACACAGTTCATCTATCATAACTACAGGTATATAAGTTTGGAACACAAAACATACTGTTATACCAAACACGTTTGGGACGTAGGAGACTGCGTATGCAAGAAATTTTCCACAAAATATTCTTGATCCAACAAGAATATACATAAATTATTAATAGTTTATAAGAGCATATTCATTCCCATTTCATTTATTAGTTTGATTAAAAGTGGATGTCATGAACTAACAGATAATAACAGTCCACACCCACTTCTATCGGTCAGTAATCAGGTGATCGGTTCACTCAAGTAAATGGCAGAGAAAGGTTGTGTTAATTCTTATTTTGAAAGGAAATATCAATTTTCTTGTGTTCGCAATAAAGGTATTCTCGTAGTTCTGATATGGAGTCTTCTTCAAACCACTGTTACTGAGATATCAGGAGGACTTTCAAATGTGTTTGTAAGACAGTTTTCTTATATGATTTTTGCTGTAATTGGACTCTACTACCTTTTCTATCCTCTCTTTGGTTTATTGGGTGAGAAATGGGTAAGATACAAAGTGATGATGGTTGGATCAATAATGCTCTGTGTAGGATTCTTCATAGTTTTGATCAGCCTAATAATTGTGTATTTAAATGATATCCAAGGCACTACATCAGTCATTATAGTACTTGTTGGGACATTTCCTTTTTTTATTGGACAAGGTATATTTGAAGCTAATGTGATCCAGTTTGGTACTGATCAACTTAGGTTTTCTTCATCTGAAGATTTTAGTAGCTTTGTCTATTGGTTTTGGTTTGTCTATTATTGTCCACTAGCAGTAATCTTGTTGATGGCATCTATTGTTCAAACATTTGTTCAAGAAGATACTAAGTATTTTGTTGGAGCTGTTGTTTTTGGCTTTGGTTCAGTCATTGTTTTAATTGCTTTCTTCACTGCCTGTTGTTTTAGACGATACTTAGATATTGAACCAGCTCAACACAACAATCCTGTTAAGCTTATCGAGTATTGATATATGCTTGGAAACATAAACAACCAACAAGACGTAGTGCCTTCACTTATGGAGAATCACCTCCCTCCAGACTAGACCTAGGTAAACAGAGATATGGAGGGCCATTCACTACTGAACAAGTCGAGAATGTCAGAACCTTTCTATATATTATTGGCATTTTTGTGGGAGTTTTTGGTTATGCATTGCCTGACACTACAAAAGCTAACCTCTCTATGCAATATAAACAATGTCTGTCACAAAATGAAGCGTATACTTTTAGTGAAATTATGATTTTGGATTATCCTCTAACTATTCCATATAGTGTAGTCTTCATTGGTGTTCTTATCCATCAGTTTGTTATCATTCCTTTTTTTCCTCGGTATATTCTTAGTATATTGAAACGTTTGTGGGTTGGTTTATTTACATTGTTAACAGAGCTAGTAATAACATCTATTATAAGTTACATGATTAATAGAGATATAAGAAATGCCTTAACATCAAATATAACAGAGAACATCTGTTTGAGCTTTACCAATGGATCTCTTTTAAATCAAGTTGAATCACATGACCTTACACTACCATTTTATATAATGGCTGTCCCTCAGGTTTTTATTGGGATAAGTACATTTCTTGTTCAATTTACGATCTTTGAATTTATTCTAGCTCAAGGGCCTCGTTCTATGCAAGGACTCTTAGTTGGTGTTTGGTTCATGCAACTAAGTATTTATTGCGTGCAATTAACTTTGTCTAACACCTATTTAAGCTGTTACTGGCAATATTATGTTGTTACAACTGGTCTTGTTTTGATCTCAGTCATTTGTTACAGTATTGCTGCATATAAATACAAGTATAGACAACGTAATGAACTATCTGATGTTAATGAGAGAGTTATCATTACAGAATATACGGAGAGACAACTAGATCTTGAGGAAAAAAATTCTGCAGAAGAAGAAACGAGTATTTCTGGAATGAAGATTCCTTTAATATATAAATCTTAATAGCTAGATTATATAAATCTTAGTAACTACATTATTAAGCTATAAGGTATTTATAATTGTCAAATTATAATTGTCAATTATCTGTATTTTAGCAACAATTTGAAATGTGAATTAATTATGGGATCACTAATAAAACCATTTGGTATAGGCTTTGTCAAATGTCTAACTGCTTATGCTATTATGATTGTCATAGTTGCTATTAGTTAAATTTTGATAAGTAACAATCCAACACTATGAACATTGTAGTAAGTGTATACTCCCTCATAGTTTTACTATATTCATTTACAATAAAGTATATATAGTGTATGTCTTTTTATACACAATATAATATCCTGAATGACCATTTAAAGGTATAACAAAATAAGAATTATCAATTGTTCTAGAATACACACTTGTCTTAAAAGTTATTAGAAGCTAATATTATGTCTGTAATAAAGCTTAAAAACCACTACTGATATTAATTAAATTGAACAAACCATGATGTATCAAGCTTAATGAAATAAAAGGACAAAAAATGACAGAACATCTTTGATGATTGAAAGTTTATTGAATACTTAACATGTGATAAGAAATGATGTCTTAACTACGCAATGAACAAACAGTTGACCATAGACACAACCACACTCTGACAGGCCATACAAATACAATAACACAGTCACTTCATCAATGGTCATTTCAATTTTAATAATATTCTGTCATAAACTATCATATGTGGTAGTACATGGCCACTAGACAAGTTGCTTGAGTTGGAGTAATTGCTGTAACAGCTTATTTCAATGTTTGACTCCAAATGCACTATGGAATTGACTGTACAGTGTAGTTCAATATTAGAACTAGCAATGATTCTATTATAAGATGCTGGATTATGGGTGTTACTGTCATGCAGTGTATACATGTATTAATTTATATGTCATACGGCCAAAATGGCCATGAATCAGTTAAGACAACCAATTAATTTGTTCAGTGTATATATATATATATATATATATATATATATATATATATAATGAAGTATCTGATGTCGACGGGAGAGTTATTATTCAAACAATAGACAGCTGGTCATTAAAGAAATAAATGCTATGTTACTGACTAAAGCTAAATTGCCTAAACATTTTATAAATCTTTATATATCAAATTATACTTACTCATTGAGTGATACGTATCCTCCTTTTGAGCGGAAGCTCTTCGTATAGATTAGTACGGAAGTAGGCTAGGTCTCCACTAAAATGGCTGATGAAGTTACTCCATTACTCTCTCGAACTCCAAAATCCATTTTTATCTCCTCTTCTATTACTAAAAGCCTCCAAAAATCATGTGTTCATTCAAAAGGAGCTCTTCTAGTGTTATTATGGTGTGGTGTATTACTTACAGCGTTTGTTACAACTATATTATTATCTAACCAATTTCCAACTGTCTTTACTAACCTTTCATCAGTGACATACTTGATAATGATTGCATTTACTCTCTTGTTTCCAGTCCTGGGATTGTTAGGTGAAAAATGGACAAGATACAAGATTTTAATGATTGGATCCTTAACCATGTGTATTTCATGTACTATAATGTTAGGGATAATAACAATAACAGATTTGATTGGTATAAATGATACTGCCCTAGCAATTCTTCTGGTCATTACCACTTCTCCCTACTTCTTTGGCTTCATTCTATTTTTAGCTAATGTGATTTCATTTGGTACTGATCAACTTCAATTTTCACCTTCTCAAGAACTAAGCAACCTTGTTTATTGGATTTTTGGGCCATACTATCTGTTTAGCTCTTTGATCATGGTTTTACTGTCCGTGATTACAGCATCAGTTTATGACAAGACTAATATATACACTACAAGTGTTTTGTTTAGTTCAGCATTAATTGTTATTAGTGTTGCTTTCTTGGCTATTTGTTGCTTCAAGCATCATTTGGTTATTGAACCAGCTCAACACAACAATCCAGTCAAACTAATCTGGAGAGTAATGAGATATGCTTGGAAACACAAACAACCAGTGAGACGCAGTGCATTTACTTATGGTGAGCCTCCTCCTTCCAGACTAGACCTAGGTAAAGAAAGATATGGAGGACCATTTACTACTGAACAAGTTGAAGATGTTAAAAGTTTCTGTAACATTATAAGTGTTTTGTTCTCTGCATATGGAGCATCTTTAAGTGATTTTTCTTCAAAGGTCTCTGATCAATACTTAAGTGTTTTAGATCTTCAAGTTAACAAGACTGTCACTTTTTCTGAGAAAGTAGTTCTATCATTTCCATTAACTATTCCTTTCTCTGTTTACGTCATCTACATTATATTATTTCAGCTCATTGTTACTCCTTTCTTTACTCGCTGTATTCCTAGTATGTTAAAGCGTATATGGTTCGGATTGGTTGTTATGTTGCTACAATTGGCTCTTACCACTATTATTGCATTGATAGTAAATAGAGACATCAGAGAAGCTTTCAATAATCAAGTATGTCTTAATTATTTTGGATCTTATAATAGCACTTTAAATGATATAGGAATGGAGATATTTACTTTACCATATACTGTTCTTGTAGTGCCACAATTTTTAGCTGGTATTAGTACTGCTCTTCTGTTCATAACTGGCTTTGAATTCATATTAGCTCAAAGTCCTAGAAGTATGCAAGGATTATTGATTGGTTTTTGGTTAATGGAAAACAACCTTTTTAATGTTAATAATTCTGTTTTCCCTTATTCTTTAAATTGCCGCTGGCAGTATTATGCTGTTAAATCATTTCTTGTGTTGATCTCAGTCATTGTTTACACTATTGCTGCATATAAATACAAATATAGACAACGTAATGAATTATCTGATGTTAATGAGAGAGTTATCATTACAGAATATACTGCAAGACAAATTGAGAGAGTGGAAGATAAGCTGTTAAATGATATCGACTCTATGGTTATTAATTAAACATTTATTAATGAAAATTGAAATAAATTTATTATTCTTCCATGTAAATACCTATGTATGGTGGTAACGTTTGGTTGATTTGAATGAAGCATTATTATCTTGTATGAAATCATCACTCCACAGATTTAAAAGATAAACAATTAAAGAAAGGATGGATTGTATTAGAGTTTGAGTGAATCAATTTATTAAATTATTGGTTGCAAATAATATATTAGTTAACGATAAAATCATATAAAAAAATATCTTAATAATATTCTTAATTAGAGTATACAGAGACACTACAGACAAGTATATTCTAATGTAGTTTTAGCTATTGCTGATGTCACACTGTTAATGTAACCTTATAAACAGACTTTAAATTTATAGATTTTTTTACCCATTTTAATGTGACACACAGGTCTACCAAGTGATATATATATATATATATATATATATATGTATGTATGTATGTATATAGCTAGCATAATGTGTTCTAATTAAAGCTGTGAGTCAACTTAGAGTCACATGTGAGTGTTTGCATGAATATACCAAGATGTTATGGTGAAAATTACAATTTTCATTGTAACTTCTTTGAAGACTATTAATATAATTAAATGATTTTTTATCCATTTATAACAGTCCCCTGTATTAGCTATGTTCTTTTTTTTAACAATATACAAGCACAGAGATAATTTTTGATATCCAATTGCTGGAAATTATTTTCTCAAAATTTCCATGGATTTTGGTTTTTATATCATGTATTTGAAAATTTTCCTGGTGAAGTTGAATATGGAATTAAAAAATTTCTTTGAAAGGTCTTTTTTAACTTTGTAGAATCTACACATATGAGCTATCACATTCTTATTAACATTAATATTATTAATTAATATTAACATTATTACATTTACTTTGTTACTTAATGCAAATCAATATGTTTAAAGTATATTACAACTCTACTAATTACATAGTTTGTTTACATTGGTATATATTGACATTTTACAGGTCAAACTGCCTAACGAATACAATTGTTGCACAACTACATTATGTAAATAGGACAAAATATAAATTTAGTCAGTCTTATGTGCATCATCTCCTTGTGTTACATAGTATTTTCATGTCTCCCCTATAAGATTAAGACTACACTTTACACTTTTTAAACTAAAATGAAATATCAAGCATCTTGTGTCAACTCTAAAGTATCTGCTATAGTTCTAATCTTGAGCATACTGTTTAGCAGGGCTAAAACATTTTCATAAAAAGTAGCAGGCTAATATTTTAGATGGGTGAAGCAGAACCAACAGTTTCATCATGAGTATCATATGATATATATTAGTATTCAACTCGTGAATAGTGAAGAATATTCTAGAGTATCCACACTATTGTTTAGTATCCATTTAAGATACTCTAGATCTGTTGAGAATAAATTTTATCTCAAGGACTCCTTAGTTATTATGCAATCCTTCTTATAATGAAGTATAGTTTGGGAGCAACTCTTCAAACTTATAGACTGAACATTACTCCTGACAATATTGTTATTATTGATAGATGTATTATATAAATTAGTTGTAAACAGTTGATTCCACACCCACAACTCCCAGCCTACATCAGGTGACAGTTGACTCACAAATGGCAGATAATTCCGTAACGACTAATGAGGCTGTTGGTTCCTTTTTTAGAAGGAAATATCAATTTTCTTGTGTTCGCAATAAAGGCATTGTAGTAGTTCTGATATGGGGTCTACTTCAAACTCTCGTTATTATTATTACAGGAGGACTATCTCTTGTGTTTATACCAGAATTATCCTATGTGATATTTGCTGTGATTGGACTCTACTACCTTTTTTACCCTCTCTTTGGTTTACTGGGTGAGAAATGGGTAAGATACAAAGTGATGATGGTTGGATCAATAATGCTCTGTATAGGATTCATCACAACTTTGATCAGCATAATTGTTATGTACTTAAATGATATCCATGGTATTAAAGCAGTCATTATAGCACTTGTTGTGACATTTCCTTTCTTTCTTGGACAAGGTATATTTGATGCTAATATGATCCAGTTTGGTACTGATCAGCTTCAATTTTCTTCATCTCATGAGTTTAGTAGCTTTGTTTACTGGTTTCTATGCATGTATTATTGCCCATCAGCATTAATCTTATTGATGGCGTCTATTATTCAAACTTTACTTCAAAAAGATACTAGTTATTATGTTGAAGCTGCTGTCTTTGGGTCTGCTGGCACAGTTATAGTTTTAATTGTTCTCTTCTCTGCCTGTTGTTTTAAGCGGTATTTGAATATTGAACCAGCTCAACACAACAATCCTGTTAAGCTTATCTGGAGAGTTTTGATATATGCTTGGAAACATAAACAGCCAACAAGACGTAGTGCCTTCACTTATGGAGAATCACCTCCCTCCAGACTAGACATAGGTAAACAGAGATATGGAGGGACTTTTACTACTGAACAAGTTGAGGATGTCAGAACCTTTCTATATACTATTGGCATTTTTGTGGGAATGTTTGGATATTCACTTTCTGATACTAGAAAAGCTAATCTTTCTATGCAATATAAACAATTTCTGCAACAAAATGAATCATATACTTTTAGTGAAATTATGATTTTGGATTATCCTCTAACTATTCCATATAGTGTAGTCTTCATTGGTGTTCTTATCCATCAGTTTGTTATCATTCCTTTTTTTCCTCGGTATATTCTTAGTATGTTGAAACGTGTGTGGATTGGATTATTTGCAATGTTAACAGAGCTAGTAATAACATCTATTATAAGTTACATGATTAATAGAGATATAAGAAATGCCTTAACATCAAATATAACAGAAAACATCTGCTTGAGCATTTCAAACGGATCTCTTTTAAATCAACTTGAATCACATGACCTTACACTACCATTTTATATAATGGCTGTCCCTCAGTTTCTTATTGGGATAAGTACATTTCTTGTGCATTTTGCGATCTTTGAATTTATTCTAGCTCAAGGGCCTCGTTCTATGCAAGGACTCTTAGTTGGTGTTTGGTTCATGCATATTAGCATTTACAGTATTCAGCTAAGTTTATCTAGTTCATTTCTAAGTTGTTACTGGCAATATTATGTTGTTACAACTGGTCTTGTTTTGATCTCAGTTATTTGTTACAGTATTGCTGCATATAAATACAAGTATAGACAACGTAATGAACTATCTGATATTAATGAGAGAGTTATCATTACAGAATATACTGAAAGACAACTAGACAATGAGGAAATGAATTCTTCAGTAGAAGAAATGAGTTATTCTATTGTCTCTTACCAGGAATTTCCTCTATTAGATTAACCTAATATATATACATGTGCTGTGTTAACTATATTACTTTTGTTATTAATGCAGAGTGTGAAACTTTATATTATATGTTTTCTCTAATTTACAATATGAATTGCTCCATTTTGATGTTAAAAAATTAATAATGATATCTTTCCAGAAGCTGAGTCAGACACTTTCACTAAGCTTATAAATTAGGATCGAAGCAAGAAATATATGTTGCATCTATGTCACATATTGAGTTATACTGAGTGTAGTAAGCATTACAAAGTATTCATTGTTAATACATTCATTGTCGATTGTTATATTGCTTCACGTCTCATTAGTTGGATCAATTAGATACATATACATTCTTTGAGAAGTTATTTGTTAAAGTATATGAACTGTGAAATTCCATAGTAATTAGCAAAAGGACTGTAAATTCGTTGAAATTAACTGATCATGAACCATCTTAAGTGCACCCAGTTGAACATTCTATTTGGGATACTAAAGCATGATAGTATGCACAAACGTTTCATTAAAAATTTAAAACAGGTTTAAGGTACAGATTTCTTTTTGCTAAGTTATATATCAATCCACTAGTGCCTACTCCTCACTATAACTTATAATAGGAACATGATAATAAACTGCTCATTAATTTCATAGTCATGACAAAGCCATTGAGTGAAAATATATATAGTGAACATGATTAGGAAATAAAATAGTTATAACCTGTATGTTGTAATGAGCTGATGTACAGAATGACAAAATGAATGTGGAAAGATAAAGTGATAAATGCAAATATTATTAGAATAAAAATTATGCACGAAATAGTGTCACATATAACTGTAATTTGATATTTCATTGATGGTAATCATAGAAAATTCAATATTGTAGCATGTTACAAATATATAGAACTCTACTGAAGTAGAATTGAACAATAGGAACAGTTCTGTGGAGGTTGATAATCGATTTCTTGGTTATGGTAGAGACAGTAACGTAGTGATCTAAGAGCTGGATGTTGTCAGGAGTCTTTGGAAGGCATTTGACTATAAAGAGCATATATCTTGAACTTCAAACAAATACCTAATTATAGTAATTAACAGTAAGTTGATCAATCTTAATTATAGTCAGATTCATAATCATGAAATGTTAGAGTTGGGTTTTTCAATCACTGAGATATCCTTGATCAGTCAAGATTGCACAGTTGATAATGTAAGCCTTTAAACAGGTAGAGTTATAGTGATCAGACCATGATAAGTTATTTCTGAATAAAACATCAGATCAAAAAAATTGCTTTTGACTGAATGCAAATATGACTTACTATGCATAGAGAATCATTGGAGGATGATGATGAAAGTGAAAACACATGGAACTATACACATTGAAGTATTAAGAAGCATTTGAGACTGGCTACACTAAGAATAGACAGAATCAATGTCACATTGTAATAAAAAGAAATCATTCAAAGATCTAACAGACCAATAGAGCTTGGTTCTTATCAAGAAATAAGAGATAGACAAGCAGGCAATCTATTTAAGTAGGTCGTTAAATCTCTGAAGCCCTTTTGACAAGCTGCCTTACTTCACTCTCTCATAATTGACCTCCCTCTGAATGAAGGGATAGTCAGAGAGTAGCTTTTCCCTTTAACCCTTTGCGCTCCAAAAACGCATTTATGCATCGGTAAATAATCTCACACCAGCGCCAACGACGCATACATGCGTCATTGCACTAACCTCCCAATGTTTTTCTTGACACGAGTTTGATAGTGTGTTCCTAGTTTACTTAAACTATATTATTGCAATATTACTTAACATTTTCACGCCCACGCCCACCTATTGCTGCCCACTCACAATTACAGCTTCACCTGTTACAGATAGTGATGGCCAAAGTGCTAACTACAGATGACGTTATAGGAAGAAATTTTAGTGACTGTGAAAAGTCAGAGTTCAGTGATATATTTGAAGGTGTGCAAACAAATATAAATGATAGTTTATAATTACATATAAACTGATATCAGTGACGGTAGTAATTCTAATGATGTAATGTTTTGTAAAAACTCAGATTTGAGTGGTAGGTTTTACAAAATAAATACATAAATAAATGTTGAACACGTGTTTCATGTGTAGAATTAAGTTCCTAAACATACATTACATATTTACGACCTAGACAGTTCTTCACTCTCTCATAATTGACCTCCTCTGAATGAAGGGATAGTCAGGGAGTAGCTTTTCCCTTTAATACTTTGAATATATATCTCCTTCTTTTTTTCTCTTATCCTATTCTTTATTTAATACTGTACTATTTATGTATTAAGGTCGTATCGACGCTCATTCCCAAATCAATACTATACTATAGTATACTAATACTAGTAGACTAAGTTGACATTTACCTAGACATTTAATTGCGAGAGCAGTCACCTACGCGTTAATTACAGGATGAAAAGCCCACGCATTTAATTACAGGAGTCAGCCGGCTGAGAGCGCTGGAATATGATAAAAGGTTTTATTGAGCAGGCCCTACTAGCCGTATAAGACGACCACAAATTAGCCTTTTCCAAGTAGCAACTGTTTATTCTGACTCTTTCAGCGCTGTTATTACTCATGTATCAAGTTGCTTTCCAATTCCATGAATGATGTCTGTTATCAGAGACTTCATTTTTGTCCTATTGCTACTTTTAGAAGTAAGTTCTATTATTTTTATTATTGTAAAAATTATCGTTCCTTTCTAACAGCTGCTGCCGTTCATCAATGCTCAAACTTGCTTTAAACCAGCTGATACACACTGTAAATAAATTACATATTATACTGAGGTGGATAGAGATTAGGTAATATTACACTGAGCTTAGATTCAGGTACTGTTACGTAGTCTCTATCCTCTCATTACTGATTTTTTATACATAATTGTAGTAAATGTACCTTTCCAACTTCTGATAGTAATACTATACTTATAGTAAAAGAAGTCGACGTTTATCACTAATTATCTTCTATAAAAGTAATGAATGTACTTCGTTTATACTAATTACCTTCGAATTTGTTGTGAAACCAATTAACATATAATGTTGTTATAGTGGCAGTGATAATTAACCTCAAGAAAGTTATCGCTATGAATTTTTACCAGAGCAAGGTTATTTTATTGATTTTTCTCTTTATAGCATTTAATTTATATAGTTTAAGGAATAACTATGTCTTTTAATCAACATTAAATGGCTACCTTTTATAAAACTATTGATCAATACGTTATTTCAATCATGATCAATCGTGTGTGGTGGTAAATAGAGAGAAAAGATTGTTGATATATACAGCTATAACTTCAACAATCTAGTAAATTATCTCCTATTGGAAATTGGAAAAATGGTATGTAAATTGTAGTTTTAATAGACTAAATTTATCTAACCTTATTCAATGAAATTTAAAATTTAATTATCATTTTTGGAAATTGCCCAGAGGATGTTGAAACAAAAGGAGAGGTAAACCAAATAAGATATATGTTCGTCTTTCTAGGTCCAGCAGGAGATCCTGCCGGTCTTCTAAGGGTATTTGTAAATGGTACAAGACTTCCTTCTGGAGATGTTTGTAGTCAAGATCTGGTAGATAGTGTTAAAAGAAATTTATCAGTTCTACTAGAGTGTTTAGCAGAGCAGATCCCAGGCGGTGATAACAATGGAGACTACAATGTTACATTGCTTGCTAATAGGGTAGTTTTGGAAAGTGTAATACTTCCCAAAAACCTGAGGTCCATAACAATTTCACACACTATTACTCTTGAAGAAGTTCATCTTATTTCCTCTTCTTTTCAGTGTGTTTCAATAAGTAATAATATTGAAGCATGTAGGCCTACTTTTGATTGTGCTCTTGGAGAAGCAAAATTGATTGATGGTAAGGAAAATATTTTTTAATAAGACATGCAATTTGTATAATGTGTTTTTTTTATTTTAATAGAGCTCCCAGATGTGAATGCATCAAGAATAGCAACACCAAAGGTTGCTCTCAATGTTGATAATATAAGAATTGGCCAATCAACTTGCATCTCTGGTGCTCCAGATGCACGACCAGTCACCATTGATTGTAATGTCACAAACAATGTAAATGTTGATGAATTTGTTTGGCAAAGGAATGGTGTGAATCTAAATTTTCCACCTACTCAAATGAGTATTCCTGTGACACGGACAGGTGCTTACAAGTGTACAGCTAGTAATGTCTGTGGAAGTTCTTGTGATATCAGTCAAATTTTTTGTAAGTAAATTTTCATTCCATTGTTAATTTTTAAAATTTGTAACATATACTCTTACAAACAATCAAAGACATAATATATATATATATATATATATATAATTTTATTTTCTATATACAGTACAACCAGGAGTTAGTGATAGTAATGGCACTTCAACTGGCATTGTTGGCATAGGAGCATGTGGTTGTCTAATGGATGGCTCTCTCACCATTATTTGCAATTCTACAACACCTGGTCCTGTAGAAAGAGCTTGGTTTAGAAATGGAGTACGGTTGCCTGATACAGGAAATAACATCACAGTAAATACTGATGATGTTGGTGCAACATTCACTTGTGTAATCAGCAACATATGTGGCAATGACAGTGCTAGTACTATGGTAAAAGGTTAGTAAAAGTCAATAGAATGAGCAGATGATGGATAATATAAAATATATAATAAATTTATATTATGTATAATTTATAGTTAAGCTAATTGAATTTATAATTGAAAAGATGCACAAATAATATGATTAAATTATGGTAAACTTAATTTTATTTTAGATTCACCTTCTGCATTGTTAAGTGGCACTTATGCAGGAATTAGTGGTGATGGATGTACACCTCCAGGAAGTGGAGACAAAATCTGTGCATTAATTGGAACTGAAGTGACTTTCACCTGTGCAGTAAGTGCTGGTGATGATTATACCATTGGTTTTAGAGAAAGTGATGGTTCTATAAGAGTACTATCAACTAATGGACCAGCGATAGTAACTGTCAATGCTGATTCTTTTGGAACATATGTATGTAATGCTACTAATCCTTGTGGACACAATATATCAACTTTGATATTGGAATCAGCAGGATGTGAGTTGTAGATTACTAACTAGCTAGACATCCTCAACATTTGAATTAACATGCTCTACTGTTCTCATGTAGGTATCGAACCCAATGTTTCACTTCGATTATTGATGGATAGTAATCCACTTCTTAACAAGTGCTCTAGAAATATAGACAATCAGATACGTGCAGGAATTGAAGTTACTTTATCTTGTGTACCTATGCCAAGTCAATTTGATATTGTAACTTGGTTTCGTAATGGTGTCAATATTAACAAAGACCCATCATTTAACTTGATGGTTAGTGAGACGTCTGGTGAATACAAATGTATAGTAAAAGGACCTTGTAGTAATTTTTCAGATTTTGTTAATCTTCCTAAAGGTAAATCATGTTGTGATGACAATTTCTTACATTTCTTCTGATAGAAAACCCAAACATTACATGTGGAACAGGACTGGTGGTCTCTCGAAATGGTCCTGTAATAATTGGACAAGTCGCATGTATCAACAGCAGTGTAGGTTCTAATGATATGATTGAAATTTCTTGCGAGGTGAACAACGACATGAACAGCATACCATACAATATCAGTTGGTTTAGAAATGGAATGGATCTTGGCTTTAGTGGTAATTTATATACTGCAACAGAGAATGGTACCTACACTTGTCGAGTACAAAATGATTGTGGTATTAGTGAAAAAAGTACTACCATTATTAGTAAGTAATTTTTAAGAAATGCTGGGTATTTTAAGAATATAAAATAATTTTATTTCTATTGTCTATAGGTTATCCAGTTATTAGGAAAGGTAGTGGTGAAAACAACACAGTAATGGTTGACGTAGGAGGAAATGCCTGTTTAGATAGTGGTCTTATGATAATATGTGATATCATTATTGGTGAAAATGCAAATAGAACTTGGTATAGAGATGGACAACAACTATCTGAAAGAGGACGAAAACTTACATTATCTGCTAATGATAGAGGCACAAATTACACATGTGTAGCAACAAACCAATGTGGTTCAGACAGAGCTACCACAATTGTTTCAAGTAAGTCAATAAGTCACATAATCATTGCTATGTTTCAATATTAAGTGATAGTACAAATGTGAAATAAACTATATAAATGAGTCATACTTATTGTTATTATATAGGACCTCCAACAGTTGCACTTGGTGCTGTAATGGTTGGTATGGCATCTCCTCAAGGTAGCAGATGCCAGCAGCTAAAACGGCCACCTCCAGGTCCAGTCTACTGTGCCTTTCTTGGAGACACATTGACAATTCAGTGTACTTCTAATAATTCTGATACTGCACCTCTCATTTATCCAGATGGCAGTTCTAGTAGACGGGTATTTTCACCTGTCATGGTATCTCATGAAGGTTTATACTTATGTAATGGTACTAATAAGTGTGGTTTTGATGTGGACACATTTAACTTAACAGTTTATGGTAAGTAATAACTAAAAATATCAATTTACATTTTCTAATATTTTATAGACCCAGCAAGAATTAAGAGAAAATCACCACTTCCAATACCTAGACCTAATGAAGTTATAGATGGTGCTGGACGACATTTGGAGGAATTATGTATCACAGATAACATAACTGTTAAACTTCATTGTTGTGTTACTGGCATTGAAGACCCTGTAACAACATGGTATAAAATAGCAGATGATGGAACTCACATACCAATTAATACATCTGATCCGGATATAACAATTAATACAGACGACCCATTAAACCCCATCTTATGTATATCACCATTTAGTTCCAGACATGCTGGTAAATATCGTTGTAATACTACAAACAATGCTGGTGATGATTCTGGTGATGTTGATATAAAGTGTAAGCTATAGAGCTTTGAATATCACATGAAATTATTGTGGTTATCTTTTAGACATACCACCACCAAATTGTGAATGGACTTACAATCATTGGAGTAAAGTAATTGAGCTAATATTCTAGTTGCATTGAAAGAATTGTTTTATATAGTGCTCCCATCTTTGCCATCGTGGGATACGTACTCGTACAGTACAATGTCTAAACGTGCATACTCGTGAGGCTTGCCCTGAAAGCGCCTGTCCTATTCCAAAGCCTAACTCACAAGAAGAATGCAAGCATCTTGGAGCCTGTGCTAAATGGGTAGCTGGTCCATGGAGTGAGGTATTTCTCCCTTTGTTATTAAACATCTTGTCACAGTGATTGTTGATAGTGCTCTAGAACATGTGGTGGAGGTTATCGTATACGAACAGTAACTTGTGAAAAAATTCATCCTGCAGCCACTTGTATTGAAGCTAGACCTAGGGTTTATGAAAATTGTAACCCTCAGTCTTGTGAGTGTTTGAAATTTTGAATATAACTTCCATGTTAGCTGTGTCTAACTCTCATAGGTTGTACGGAAGACCTTTACCCTCACTACTGTAAGCTGGTAGCAAATACAGAGTTGTGCTGGAATAAAGACTACAAACGGCTATGTTGTTGGACTTGTAGTTCAATGCCATAATCACATAACGTTCATCATTTGGTTGTCTTTGTAATATAGAGATGACCAGTGAACTTTTTAGTCAATTTATTTGAACTATTTTCTTGTGATTTCATGTTTACATTTTTTTCAAGTGAATTGGTGTCGTAGTAAAGGACTTGTAAACTGAATATTCATACCTTTGTGGTTAATGCTCACAAGTGATAGCTGATGTAATTTTGTGGTACTTCAATTTTGTTAAGGACATGTTTGTATGTAAGTGTGTGGTGTATTTAAACATAGTTTACCAATGTAAAAATTATAAAGGCATTACAGATGACACATAGAAAAAAATGAAGAGGTATGTGTTGTAGCCGAGACATGCAATGAAACAAAGGACAGTAATATGGTTGAATATAATGACTTTTAATGGATAAGAACACTGCCCAAACTAAAATTATTACAGAGCTCTACACATTATAATGTAACACATGTATGGATTCACAGGAAGTTAATAACAAAAAGACTAACAGAAGTAACACAAGTAAATATCTGTACTGTTTACCACATTCTCCCCCATCAAGTTAAGACACTTATGAACCTAATCTGTCAACAGTTCTATAGACTCAAGATGAACGATGAACTGGCTGAGTTTGAGCAGGTGGAGAGTTGGTAGGTAGGTACTTGTAGGAGTAAATGTTATATTACTATCAATAGATGATGGAAAGGTCCAATTATCCAAATCATTATCAGTAACAGTGTCTTCATTTAAATGTTCATAACGTGTACATAACTGGTCAACATGACGTCTTAAATCAAGTTTGATGACGTTTTAACTTTATAAGAAACTGGACCTCCCACTTGAACTATTTCAGCAGCTATCTACACTTTAGTTCCATGATAGTTGCGAGCAAAAACTCTGTCACCAACACTGAAGGTATGGGGTGGTTTCCTTGACAAACTATTGTTGTGGAACCATTCAATAGAACATAACCGATTATCACATCCTATCATTAGTCCTTTCTCCTCTTTTTGACAAAAAATATATTCTACTTACAAATGTAGCAAACAGTTAATAACACAACATCAAAATTATGACACTCACAAGAAGACACATCCTCCCTAGTAACACATTCTATAGAAATGATAAAAGTATTGAGTAACAGTGTATGTTACTTACTAGCTATTGGAGACTCTGGGTTCACTTCTACAAAACAGGGAAAAGGTTTAAATAATTTTGCCAATACTTACCAGGCAACACACCCTTCCTTGTCATAGACTCTATAGAGATGATAAAAATTATTGCAAGAAGTATTTAGTACTTACTAGTTATTGGAGACTCTGGGTTCACTTCTATAAAACAGGAAAATGTTTAAATAATTTTGACAATACTTACTACCCTTCCTTGTAACAGACTCTATAGAGATGATAAAAATTAATACAACATAAGAAGTATTTACTACTTAACTAGTTATTGGAGACTCTGGGTTCACTTTTATAAAACAGGAAATGCTTAAATAATTTTGGCAATACTTACGAAATGACACACCCTTCCTTGTAACAGACTCTCTAGAGATGATAAAAATTATTGCAAGAAGTATTTAGTACTTACTAGTTATTGGAGACTCTGGGTTCACTTTTATAAAGCAGGAAATGTTTAATAATTTTGACAATACTTACAAGACAATGAACCATTTCCAATAGGAAATTCTGTAGACAGTGTTAAGAAATTACATTTACTAAAACTGTTATACTTTACTAACCAGTGTTTCCTCTACTATGAGGTTTTAAGTTTGTGCCTACAAAAAAGCCATTTAAAATAAGCAAATTTATGGTGCAAAAATAAAATCATAATGGACACAGACAAGTATAATAATTATAATTAAAAAATTTATCTAATAATTGTTTTGATGATCCCAATTCAGGCCTAAAAGCAAAAGATTGACTGTTGGAGATTGGAGAGTTAGCAGTAGAGACTATAAATGCTAGAAGACAGACTGAACAGCAAATTAAATATAGTTATCACACCTATTGACATAACACTTAGAGTAAAGGTTAATAAAATTCATCAGTTGCCATGTGTGTCTGTGGTTTCATTGATTTGTTGCTTTTGATTGTTGCATACAATGATAGAATAAACGAAATAAGTGGACATACTTATATATATACACCACATGGCCCAAAATGATTATAGGTCTGTGTCTGCCTGGCACACTGTGCATCCCAGGAAGAAAAACTAGTGGTAATGATGTATAATATTTTAGGCTAAAGAAAACAGTCATGAAGCTACAATGACGCTGTAGTATTTAAATTTTCAATACTTTGTTAAAGCTAAAGCCAGATGAATAATATACTTATATACAAATAGCTATATAATGGAGATCATAATGGACAGACTCATGGAACATCATCTTCTAACTGATAAGCACATGATAATGCCAATACTTACAACAAAGAATCTGGTCATTTACTTGATAGAACTCATGTTTCTTGAGGTTTGACATCTTTTCTTTTGCTAAAGTGAGAAAAATGTTTTAATACTACAAGGCAATACAAGCTCAAACTTTAAAAATGTGTAATGTTAAAAAACAGTTGTAAAATTTAAATGATTAATTATAACGTGAGAATATGAAGTGTTAGAGTTTACCTCATTCCTTTCTTTCTTGCCTTTTTTCTTTGTCTCCTTTTTTTTTTCTTTCTCCTCAATAGCTCTCAAGTTTTCGACACTGTTAGTACTTTACAACTTTTCTTAGGAGGAATGTCAGGTAACTTCATACCAGGCCCTTTTTGAAGAAGTTTAGAAAGAACTGAAGCTCTTGGTGCACTCATAACACCCTGTTCTAATGGCATACCATAAAAGTAAGGAAATAGGATGGAGGAAAAAATAAAAACGATGAAGAAAAAAGATGATTGCTGACTGAAAGGGTAATTATAGAAGTGAGGATGAGCATCAGCAGATGAGGTGACCAAAGAAGAAATAGCACTGACTGGGTTAGGTAATAATGAATAAATGCATGAAGTGGGAAAATAGGGTAATCACCATAAGGAAATGAAAAATGACTTGGGTTAGACAATGATGGTTGAACAGCTGTACTTGAAGAAACATCAGCTTCACTAGATTTATGAGACTGATTAAAATCATCAGGACATCATGGGTCCTCGTCCATGCACAGGCACAGTGTCATTAGGATGGTACATGCTCTTCCAACATTCATCTGTTATAAAGTCATATCCCTCTTCATTTCATTTTTGAAATTATATACTTTTGTCATCTGAAAAACTAGCAGTAGTAGAGCAATCAACTTTGCAACCCAAAGGACTATACATTGGGATAAACTTTATTTTTGTGCGTTTGTATAATGAATCATCTGGTTTGAGAATAACAACATCTCTGTTTACTGGGAAGATACCAGTAAATTTGAAAACAGTCTGAATATTTCTCATTGTCATTGACATTGTCCATGCTTCATTGAAGAGCTCAGAAAAGGTAAATCTGGTAACAACTTTGCCAGGGTTATCACAGAGAAAGTTTTGACAGGTTTCTCTCGAAGCAGACTTCAAAGGACCAAAAGGGCCTTTATCTAAAGGCTGGGTTTCATGAGAAGAATGAGGAGGTAGGCTAAATATTATGACATGCTCTGTAGCAGCTTTCTTTATAACAGAATGATTATAATGGGAGGAGTGCCCATCTATAACAAAAGAAGAAGAGGACAAGCTGATAGAGCATGCGGGAGGAAGTGATGTGAGAACCATAACTCAAAGAGTTCACTATTAATCCATCCTGTATCAGACAGTCCATACATAGTCTTATTGACTTCACCATCATACATTTTAGGTTTCAAACTCTTTCTGTCATATATGACAAATGGAGGAAGACAATTCCCAGCTGCATTGTAGCAAGCTGAGATTGTTATGTGAGGTTTGTCACCAGTATATATTGTTTTAGGGTGTTTAATACCTTTTTGTACAATTACTTTTGGAGGGCTTGGGTCTAGAGGCATGTCTGTCTCATCACAATTAAAAACTTGAGTCAGGCTAGATAGTAACAGCCTATTTTAAGGAAGAGTCTCCTCCAGAAGATCAAAAGAATTGCTTAGCACTTCTCACTACAATGCAACGAATGGACTTAAGATAGGTGTTCTGCCACATGTAAGGAAATTTGAGGATGACATTTCTTGAACCCTTCCCACCAACCTGAAGACATTGTGGCTTTTATCCCTTTCTCATTAATCACCCTTGGAACTAGAGACAGTACTTCTTTACGTGTACGTGGGTATCCGATTCTTGATAACCCTAGGAGAAAATCAAGTAGCTATTCCTCTTCTTGATCATCTAAATATCTTTGACCACTCTTGCTTCCTGGTAAAACCTTTCCAGATACATGATCCTGTATAGTTGATTTTGGAATATCATATTCTTCTGCAGCACGCCTTAAAGACATTTTTCCATCTTTTACATTTTTGACTGCACGTTCTAGGTAATTGGAGTCCTAATAATTGTACTTTACTGGTCGAGTATACATATAATTGGTAATTTTGAAGAGCCTGTGGTTACAACATGATTCTTAATGTGAAGGGATCTAACAGCCATTCCTATAATATTAAAACAGTACTAGTGATTCACAACAAGTTGGTTCTCTGTCAATTTACATTTACTTATTTCAGCTACAGTGGAACGAGCACATCAACTCAACCTAAAGTGGCACTGCCCAGAGTCATGCCATTTCGTCTAATCCCATTTTGTCTAACAAAATGAACTTTGTCCCATTTTGTCTAATAGTGACTAATAGTGTAAAAGTTCTAACATATTGAATCAATGGAGTTTGTTACAACAACAAGAGGAGCTAGATCACTTATGCACCAGGGTTATAGGTACACACTCAATCCAAGAACAGCAGATGGGCAGATGGGTCTTCACCTTGCATGCTTTTAAGCATGGACAACAGTTCCCTCTTGTCTACTTTCTCCTTCCGGCTAAAACTTGAGACAGAAACCACGAGAACAGACTGAAAACTATTAAGGAAAAGCATGAAGCAGGAGATTATATGTTACAAGAACTTCTTAGGTAGTATAGCCATTGGGTATCTTTGTAATTACTGTTATTTAAATTATTTTAGTTTTTAGACGAAATGAGACAATTATATAATTTATACATTTTGTTAGACAAAATGACTATAAACCAATAAATCAATGTTATGCATGGAGTTTCAGAAGCAACTTATTAAAGTAAATATGACATATATAGGTTTTTTGGTTGAAATGGTTGTAGTTTTAAGTTTGATGTGGATCTAGTGTTGTAATTTAACACTGGGTGGTTCTTGGTGTAACTTGATTATGATGACATCATAATGAAATGACACATAATGATGTCATCATATTGATGACATCACCTAAACCCTAAACCAAACCTAACATTATTAACTCTATGACACAGAGTGATGTCATCATAGGACATGTTGTTACATCATCAGTCAAGTTACACCAAGAAGCACCCTAATTTGATATAGTAATAATCTGTTTAGTGTCCATTGGATAAAATGAATTCTTCAGTCATTAAATGTAAAACAATAGTTCGTGATAGGATGGGTAGAAAGTAGAGGGTAGTTAGACATGTTGGTAGTCTGAGTCATAGTCGTTCAGAATGAATTTTCCGCTCGTCTTTGTACGGTTTCCAAACCATAGAGACTACCCTAAGCCAGAGGAACAAACGCTTAATTTCATAATGGGCGTGACCTTTCATTAATTATTATATGACATTTAATGAATAATAAACAGTAATAAACATAATACACATGATACTGTGCTCAGTTTGAATTACTGAGAGCTGTGATGGACCCAAGTCTTCCCTCTGGATTAACAAACCTAGTAAACACTTGCATTGCAAATGAAACTCTTCAGGCAATCTTTCATTTTTCTCTCCTACAAGAATATATAAATAAACATGAAAAATGTCGTAAGAATTGTTATTGTCAATATCATAACGATAAAAATGTATTCTAAGCTACATAATGCTGCATATGCTTGATAAAAGATTGAAAAACCTCTATATGCAGAGGGGGCTAATGTGATACCACCAACAGAGATCTACAATTACCAGAACAGTAATTAACAATACTAATATGAAGCAAATTGCGTATTTTATAGAATTCATTTCTCACTGGCTTCCAGGTATTCAGGAAGATGCCCTATGAGTTTCTTACACAAGTTCTTCGTCAAATTGAAGAGAAGTATTTATAGTCAATATTAGTGCTTTTGATATATTAATTTAATCATAAATGACACCAGTGTACACGAATAAACTGAAACTACAATAACTACTACTATTAAGAACATATACGGACATAAAATAGATATTTAACATAATACAATTGAATATCTAAAATGTGAATTGTCTAGATCTTCTGAAAGTAACCAATCAATCTACCAGTAGCTGTACAGGTATGACATAAACAGCACTATTAATACATTGATAATACATTGTACATATTATGCAGAATGCTAACATAAAGGATGAAGTTTCATTCCAAAAAGTAATGTTACCTGAAAAAGAAGGGATATTATGTCCAAGGTGATTAATGCATTTTCTACTAGTCCAATATAATTAGGGTTTAAATCTTAAGATAGGTCCAAAACGTGACCTACCAGGCCACCGCACTAAACCCTAAACCCTAAACCCTAAACGCGACATACTGGGCCAACACAGAAAATCACTACACCATCAAGAATCAACAAACAATTTGTCAAATTGCTATATACGATACAAGGAATGCAACATTTGTATACACAAGTATACATGTACATGTCCCAACTCTCTTCTCAATGTAACAATGTTTAAACATGTTCGTCTTGTTATTAAGTATATCAACTCTCACCTGAATCATATTCCAGTAGAACCATCAAATGTCCCTATGAAGTCACTCAATGTTGGGAATGAGGAAATATTCCATGAAGTAAAAGTCTTAGGAGAATACACTTCAACAGCTGTCATGAAAGAAGACATACATAGAGATATGGATCATCTATATGTCTTATTAGATCAATGTACAGATGAAGATATCCTGTAAGAAATAAGAAAGAATATTAGAGCAGTATCAAATCTTGTTGAAGTCAATATAATAGAAGCATTATCTAGATTTAACAGGTTATCAAATGAACCAGCAAAGAAAGCACTATCCCCACAAAAACATTCTTCTCAACTTGAAAACATACTAAAACGACATCAACAAAAATATCTAAACCTAAAGCTAAAACAGTCACTTTTATCAAACTCCAATTACTCAATTTACCTAAGTCAGTTATAGGTAAGTAATAATTTACATATTTTATTTTCAATAAAGACCATATACGCACATATTTTAGATGTAATAATGAGACTAAAACTGTAAACAATGAAAAGTTGTTGCATGTGAATAAGCACAAAATTTTGAGGATACTAGTTGATACTACAGTGGTGACATGGACAATGAATTTGTTACTACATTATATATAATTCTTGTGCCATAGAAATTCTAGCCATTACTGTCTATCAAATAAGTATTGAAAACTTGTCACAATATGGATAACTAATTAAAACAATTAGCCTTTTAACATCATTACCAGATGAAATCATTGACAACTCTATTAATGATGTAAAGCATTATTTCGCTGATCATGTCTGGTATGAATTACTAATAAGAGGTATATCAAAATATGTAATGTAAAGAATTTTTTACATGCTTTTCGATATAGTAAATGAAAAGAAATGTGAATGGTCCTGTAAATTATGTGACAATCTTTCTACAACAATGAATATGATTCAATTTGACTTACATGAAGAGTGGTATCACTGGTACATTTATCAAACCAAAGATTGTATAATTTAAACATATTTTATCTTTCAATTGATCCAACATACAATTACAATAATTTCACTTACAATCAATAGGACCTGTGTTAGCATCAAACACGCTCCCATTTCTGAATGTTATTGTAATACGTGCTTAACATCTAAGAAGACAAGACAAAACACATCATAAGTCTAACACAATTCATACTCAATAAAACAACAGCTTCATTAACAGACTATCTTACTTTGAATATTATTTCATTACTCCATTATTATAATAAAAAAGGATTCTGGGTTCATGTCATGGCTGTAGTGTTCACGTGACCGACCAAAATAATCAAATAAAATTTATTAATATTAAGTTACTTCTTTCCTGTGACTACCTGCTTTGGAGGATAAATGTCTTTAATTAAATAGGGCGCCAGACCTGGGAGCCGTATACTAAATATGATCTAGCTAAAGATATTTAGAGACTCATTTTAATGTTTACCATTAGAGAAAGGTTCTCCTTGTATCTCCATTTGAAAGAGAAAATGGCAACAGAAAGCAAAATCAGTCCAATTGAGTCACTGTGGAGCAAAGACACTTCAGGCTGCTAGTAAAAGAATTCCACTTAAGGCTGCAAATGCTAATCAAGACTTAGTTATTACTACATCAATCTCTCCTATGTGTTTGGTGGTAAAAAGTATCAGGGTAAAGGAAAAGGAAAGAGACCTAATTAGAGGTCAGTACTGATATGTTTGTGTAGTTTGTATAGTTAGATCTAAGCTTCACAATGTTTTTATAGTACTATTAAGCAATGAATGTAAGGGGATGATCAAACTATCTATAAGTGATGAGAGGTAACATTTGGTTGTCACTAATGTTAATGAAAACCACACCCATGATGTTAGCAAGGTAAGAAGCAGTAATTACCTGATTCATTATGATAGCTTGATTAAATAAGAAATATTTCCTTATCAGCAGACGATTGACTGAGAAACCAGGAAGGAGCAGAAGGGTTTTTAAAGATGAAAGTTGACAAGAAGTTGCTTCAACAACATCTTAGTCTCACAGCGGGAAAGGTTATTACACAGAAAGACATTAGCAACATACAATAGACTGGACTAGTAAGTAAAGAGGATGGAAATAATCTAAACGCTCTTGTTAAGAAGTTAAGAGATGTCAGGTATATTAATATCATTATTTACATGCATGTATATATAAGACAGTATTATGAAGTCCGTCTTTGAATTGTATCCTGAGGTAATTCTTGTTGATGCCACTTATAAAGTTAACAATTTGAGAATGCCTCTGTACTTAATGATGTGCATTGATGCCAATGGCCATGGTGAAATAGTGCTGATGTTCTTGACAATGATGAAAACATTAACATATTATTCCTTATTATTGTATTTTTCATATTACGATTACTATCATTGTAGATTTGTGTCTAAGCAACTTAAGCTAAAAGTAGCGTAATGTTATCTTTGAATCAGAAAATGAATGCAAAATTTCATCTTCAACAGGAATTCTACAAGCCACAATTACCAGTTGTAAGTGTACCTTTTGGACGTTCACACAGTTACCTTGTCGTCACATTTTTGCAGTAAGAGAAAGGAGGCAAATTCCTTTATTTTGTGAGTAATTAATTGCTCCAAGATGGTGCCTTAACCACATGAAATAGTTTATGGGATTGAAGTGACCAGTTTTCATTCAGAATCATGTCAGGTGATGGAATAACTGGTTATCAATATTGGGTATGTTTATAATGAAGCAGGTAACAAGCTTGGGCAAGCAGTTTTAAGTCAACACCAGAAATTTCACAAGGCTCAGGAAGTGACCATACAGCTAGCAACACTCACATCTGAAGTTGGATATTAAAATTAGATTAGAAAAGATATCTGTCTCATGCTTGGACGAGAATGTTTGTTTGGAAAGTTGTAGGAAGTATTGTAGTCAGGTCGCTTGGTCAGTACTAATGGTTGTTGTGGACGCCCATTTGGTACTGTGAAAGATGCACTAATCCACATGAAATAGTTTATGGGATTGAAGTGACCAGTTTTCATTCAGAATCATGTCAGGTGATGAAATAACTAGGTATCAATATTGGGTATGTTTATAATGAAGCAGGTAACAAGCTTAGGCAAGCAGTTTTAAGTCAACACCAGAAATTTCACAAGGCTAGGAAGTGGCAATACAGCTAGCAACACTCACATTTGAAGTTGGTATGGAAGAGTATCATGATCATTTGACACTTCTCAAGCTATTGAAGGATAAATAGGTTAATGGAGAGAATGTTTCTCTATCTTCTAGCAGTATAGGTAAGTCACTAATTCCATGCACTTACTTGTTAATTATTGTTGTGTTCATATGCTAGGTTGTTCAACTGTTCAACATAAACATTTTGCTAAAAAAGAGGTACAAACATATGAGTTACCTATTTTACATGGAGAGGAAGTGCAGGTTCAGTTCGTTGATGATTCTGTGGACACTTCAACACAAGATAGTAAGTTTTTACAAAGAATTTAGTATATATATGTATACATGTTCACGTACCATTTTAGACTTGTATCAAATTATTATGCCATCAACAGTTCGAAAAAGAGGCCGACCTAAGGGCTCTGATAAGACAGTTATAAGGTTGACATAGAAGAGAAAGTGTCAAGCAAATAAAACGGTACCATTCTTGAGAAAAAACTCCTCAAGAGAGAGAGAAACGTGTGTTTATTTATCATTATACTTTCTTTCACTCTCTACTCTTTATATAGTGATTTTATCTTGGTTTGTTGATGTTGAAGTAGCTAATAGCTCGGTAGCAGGTGATAAGATAGTAGAAGAGAATGATATTGAAGTTAGACCAGAAAAGATATCTGTCTCATGCTTGGACGAGAATGTTTGTTTGGAAAGTTGTAGGAAGTATTGTAGTCAGGTTGCTTGGTCAGTACTAATGGTTGTTGTGGACGTCCTTAATGAAAACCCCATTTGGTACTGTGAAAGATGCACTAATCCAATTCATGATGAAAGTCAAGCATCAGTTGTCTGTGTTTACTGCCTTAATTGGTATGATTTTACATGCTTGGATATGAAGAACCCACCAAAATCTAAATTATGCATTTGCAGGAAGTGCTATGATTGATTACTTGACTTGCATAAACTCAACTCTTAATGATAAGTGTTGTTTTTATGATAATGATAATAATGAGACTTAAAAGGAACAAATTTAAAAATAATTCTTTACTTTCTTTCATGCTTATTAATAATTATTATTATTATTATTAACTGCAGAAAAAATTTCTGCGCATGCGCAGACAGACTTCCGTATAAATAGATATAATTATTGCATCAGGCTGCCTGATCTATATATAGCCATTGCCTTCTGATAAAATTTCGGTGTTCACGCCTACTTGGCGTCGACGATTAATTGTAATAACTATAATAATTATAATAAGTATAGTTATATTAATTATAATAATTTGCAATAACTATAGCTATAATAATTATAATTGTCACATGATCATTTTCTCGAGTTTTGTTTCCTATCTGTTTGCGCGTTTTGGATTTGTGAAGAGTAATTATCCTGTTATGGCAGAAAGCAATTTTGGCTCTACGTTTAACTTGTGAGGTATTTCTGTTGCAGCTGTAAGTGAGTTAAGTGACGTAGCTTAACAAACATAGCCTTAAACAACTGTTATTAGGAAGATAAAACTATTTAAGCCACATCCATTGTAGTTAATAAACTATTGTCAATTACCACACATGTGGTATCGTTTCCTTCATAACTTGAATATTTTCATAGATATTGTGACAATTTGAAACAATATCTCAGTGGTTGCCTATTTTATTCAGTAAGTTTTCATTAGTGTAGTGGCAGTTATCACTTTTCTACATTTTTAATACCTAGATTGTACATAATTCACATACTTAAGTTTGAACAGGATCCAATACATTCAAAAATAGAGGTTTGATTCAACACTATTAATGCGTTATCAATTGCTTCCATTAACCTGTTCCATTCAGTCAGAAAGGACACTCAAGGATAAAATATAGTAAAGCTAGTCCTAACATCAAGCAACTAGATGGTAAACATTGCATTTGCAATATGTTGTGACACTAAAATTCTCTAGCTCATTTAGATCGACAACTTTTATCATTTCCACAAATAATATACTTCTAGACCACCACTATATTAGCTTTTAAATTCATCAACGTATATAGATTTGGCTTTACTATAAATTCATCTGACCACACTATCTTTAATTTGGCAAATTTACTTTGTCCATTAAAGATGATTTTCCCAATGCCCTGATAATTTCGGTATATGTATGCTTTATGTCCACCTATTCTGCCATATAGGGTATCTTCTTGCCAAACGTCTCTTCAATATGGCAACTATAGGCTTCCATACCATATTCTGATTTTCATATGTTCTTTATCAGTAAGATTCCTGAAAAAGTCATGACAAGAGGCCTATCTTGTATCAAAATAGAAACTCTTGAACGTGTAGAATGTGGCTTGTTAGTTGTACTTTAATAATTTTAATTCTTTTTGTATGTATCAATATGAAGCGATTCTCCTGATGTAGAGCAATAATTTGACCTTTATATAGTCAATAGCTGCTTTTTCTTTGGACGTAGTAAAGGAAATATTTTGATTTTCAAAGAAGTACTATGAGATAAATTGCCCATAGTTATGATAGCAATACCTTAGTACCTCCTTATCCAGTAAAATTAAGCAGCTGTAACTATAGCTACATGTCTACTGTATAAACAGCTAATATAGTATTTTTAATAAATTTGTGGGTGTCCAAACTCTGAGTATACACATACTAACAATGTAATGAGACTACCTATTATGCTTTGTATGCAAGGCAATTAAAGTTGAAAGTTACATCACTAGGACATTTACATCAGTGTTGCCGTAATGGATCATGATGACAACAACAACTAATTAGAACCAACATTTTTAGATGAACTAATAATATAAATTATAAGGCAGATAATGATCCATTTCCAGTATTATATAAAGTGATAAACAGACAAGACTGATATAATATAAACCACTTGGAGCTACATAATCACAATTCATAATCACAAAATTAAAAATGACAACATGAAATTAATGGTTTACTAATCAGAGTGGTTATTTGTATGACATACGAGTTCATACTCTGATGTCAAATTAATAAACTAAGATTCTAATGTTTAGTGTTATGGTATATAGCATTTATCTCATTGAAGTACACATTTTCTGTGCCATACAAATAACCATTGCCTTTATTTGTTAGTACTTTCTCATGGATTGTTTTCAGAATCTGATAGTGAATGTAAATTTCAGCTATGTTCTGAGTAATCCTTTATTGTGATCCTCAAAATAATAATTATAAGTGTTACTGATTAGTAACACTTATAATTTAACTAAAAAACAATTCAACACTTACTTAAAACTTCTCTGTAACATCTCAACTTACGACACATAGACAATAAGCGGATGCTTTAATTTTTCTTGCTACACAACAATCTATGATGTGGATCACGTGTTTATCAATCTCTCCAGTCGTTAATTACGGTAGTCAGCCGGCTAAAGGCGCTTGTTTGTAATAATTCCTGGTCGCTTTATTATCTACGATGAGCAGGCGCTACCAGCCGTCCAAAGAGACCAAAAATTGTCTAATTAGCCGCTTTCACTGTCCATTCAGACTCTTTTAGCGCTGCTATTGCGTCTATATATGTATATAAATTTTCTTGAAAATCTCAGCGGAAATGTGAAGAGTGATGTCTGTAATCAGAGTCTTTATTTTTGTTCTATTGTTACTGTTAGATGTAAGTTCTATTAATTGCTGTTATAGTATAAGTTATTGTTTTTTAACAGCTGCTGACCTTCATCAATGCTCAAATTTCTTGCGTAAAATCACCTGGAACACACTGTAAATTAATTACTTAGTAATTCAAAATGAATAGAGATTATTGTAATATTATACTGTACTTGGATTTAAAATGATAACTAGAAGTACAGGTATAGTTACCTAGTCTCTAGATCTATCATGGATTAGTTAATAGACACAATTGTAGTAAAAGGCTTTTTTATTTTAAGTAGCAAAAATATATCTATACAAAAGAAACCCGCCTAACCTGTTTTTACTAATTATCTTTTATCAATGCGTATGTTAGATATAATAGGCATTGTACTTTTATACAAATTTATGTGCAAAATTTCAATGAAAGCAGAATAGATGTGATGTAGTTATAGTGATAGTGATAATTGACCACAAAACAAATTTATCTAACCTTGAGCAATGCAATTTAAAATTTAATTATCATCTTTGGAAATTGCCTAGAGGATATTGAAACAAAAGGAGAGGTAAACCAAATAAGATATGTTTATCTTTCTAGGTCCTGCAGGAGATCCTGCCGGTCTTCTAAGGGTATATAAAAATGGTACAAGACTTCCTTCTGGAGATGTTTGTAGTCAAGATCTGGTAGATAGTGTTAAAAGAAATTTATCAATTGTACTAGAGTGTGTAGCACAACAGATCCCAGGCGGTGATAACAATGGAGATTACAATGTTACATTGCTTGCTAATAGGGTAGTTTTGGAAAGTGTAATACTTCCCAAAAACATGATATCTTTAACAATTTCACACAATATTACTTTTGAAGAAGTTCATCTTATTTCCTCTGCTTTTCAGTGTATTTCAATAAGTAATAATATTGAAGCATGTAGGCCTACTTTTGATTGTGCTCTTGGAGAAGCAAAATTGATTGATGGTAAGGAAAATATTTCTTAATAAGCCATCCAATTTGTATATTGTCTTTTATTTTTATAGAGGCCCCAGATGTGAATGCATCAAGATTAGCAACACCAAAGGTTGTTCTCAATGTTGATAGAATAAGAATTGGCCAATCAACTTGCATCTCTGGTGCTCCAGGTGCACAACCAATCAACATTGATTGTAATGTCACAAACAATGTAATCGTTGATGAATTTGTTTGGCAAAGGAATGGTGTGAATCTTAATTTTCCATCTAATCAAATGAGTATTCCTGTGACACAGACAGGTACTTACAGGTGCACGGCTAGTAATATTTGTGGAAGTTCTTTTGATATCAGTCAAATTTTATGTGAGTGAATTCTCATTCAAATTTTTAATTTAAAAATTTGTAACATATAATCTTACGCACACACACACACACATATATATATATAATTTTAATTTCTATATGCAGTCCAACCAGGAGTTAGAGATAGTAATGGCACTTCAGCTGGCATTGTTGGCATAGGAGCATGTGGTTGTCTAGTGGATGGTTCTCTGACCATTTTTTGCAATTCTACAATACCTGGTCCTGTAGATAGAGCTTGGTTTAGAAATGGAGTACGGTTGTCTGATACAGGAAATAACATCACAGTAAATACTGATGATGTTGGTGCAACATTCACTTGTGTAATCAGCAACATATGTGGCAATGACAGTGCTAGTACTATGGTAAAAGGTTAGTAAAAGTCAATAGAATGAGCAGATGATGGATAATATAAAATATATAATAAATTTATATTATGTATAATTTATAGTTAAGCTAATTGAATTTATAGATGAACAGATGCACAAATAATATGATTAAATTATGGTAAACTTAATTGTTATTTTAGATTCACCTTCTGCATTGTTAAGTGGCACTTATGCAGGAATTAGTGGTGATGGATGTACACCTCCAGGAAGTGGAGACAAAATCTGTGCATTAATTGGAACTAGAGTGACTTTCACCTGTGCAGTAAGTGCTGGTGATGATTATACCATTGGTTTTAGAGAAAGTGATGGTTCTATAAGAGTACTATCAACTAATGGACCAGCGATGGTAACTGTCAATGCTGATTCTTTTGGAACATATGTATGTAATGCTACTAATCCTTGTGGACACAATATATCAACTTTGATATTGGAATCAGCAGGATGTGAGTTAAAGATTACTAACTAGACAAACTCATTTGAATTGATACGTGCCAATTAATGTGTTTAACATGCACTATTGGTCTCATGTAGGTATCGAACCCAATGTTTCACTTCAATTATTGATGAATGATAGTCCACTTCTTAACAAGTGCTCTAGAAATATAGACAATCAGATACGTGCAGGAGTTGAGGTTACTTTATCTTGTGTACCTATGCCAAGACAATCTGATATTGTAACTTGGTTTCGTAATGATGTCAACATTAACAAAGACCCATCATTTAACTTGATGGTTAGTGAGACATCTGGGGAATACAAATGTATAGTAAAAGGACCATGTAGTAACTTTTCAGATTTTGTTAATCTTCCTAAAGGTAAATCATGTTGTGATGACAATTTCTTACATTTCTTCTAATAGAAAACCCAAACATTACATGTGGAACAGGACTGGTGGTCTCTCCAAATGGTCGTGTAATAATTGGACAAGTCGCATGTATCAACAGCAGTGTAGGTTCTACTGATATGATTGAAATTTCTTGTGTGGTGAACAACGACATGAACAGCATACCATACAATATCAGTTGGTTTAGAAATGGAATGGATCTTGGCTTTAGTGGTAATTTATATAATGCAACAGAGAATGGTACCTACACTTGTCGGGTACAAAATGATTGTGGTATTAGTGAAAAAAATACTACCATTATTAGTAAGTAATTTTAAAGAAGTGCTGGGTATTTTAAGACTATATAATAATTTCATTTCTATTGTCTATAGGTTATCCAGTTATTAGGAAAGGTAGTGGTGAAAACAACACAGTAACGGTTGACATAGGAGGAAATGCCTGTTTAGATAGTGGTCTTATGATAATATGTGATATCATTATTGGTGAAAATGCAATTAGAACTTGGTATAGAGATGGACAACAACTATCTGAAAGAGGACGAAAACTTACATTATCTGCTAATGATAGAGGCACAAATTACACATGTGTAGCAACAAACCAATGTGGTTCAGACAGAGCTACCACAATTGTTTCAAGTAAGTCAATAAGTCACATAATCATTGCTATGTTTCATTGTTAAGTGTAGTACAAATGTGAAATAAGCTATATAATTGAGTCATACTTATCTTTTTATGTAGGAGCTCCAACAGTTGCACTTGGTGCTGTAATGGTTGGTATGGCATCTCCTCAAGGTAGCAGATGCCAGCAGCTAAAACGGCCACCTCCAGGTCCAGTCTACTGTGCCTTTCTTGGAGATACATTAACAATTCAGTGTACTGCAAATAATTCTGATACTGCACCTCTCATTTATCCAGATGGCAGTTCTAGTAGACGGATATTTTCACCTGTCATGGTATCTCATGAAGGTTTATACTTATGTAATGGTACTAATAAGTGTGGTTTTGATGTAGACACATTTAACTTAACAGTTTATGGTAAGTAATAACTAAAAATATCAATTTACATTTTCTAATATTTTATAGACCCAGCAAAAATTAAGAGAGAATCACCACTTCCAATACCTAGACCTAATGAAGTTATAGATGGTGCTGGACGGCATTTGGAGGAATTATGTATCACAGATGGCATAACTGTTAAACTTCATTGTTGTGTTACTGGCATTGAAGACCCTGTAACAACATGGTATAAAATAGCAGATGATGGAACTCACATACCAATTAATACATCTGATCCGGATATCACAATTAATACAGATGACCCATTAAACCCCATCTTATGTATATCACCATTTAGTTCCAGACATGCTGGTAAATATCGTTGTAATACTACAAACAATGCTGGTGATGACTCTGGTGATGTTGATATAAAATGTAAGCTATAGAGTTTTGAATTTTTATATGTGTTTATCTGCTTATCTTTTAGACATACCACCACCAAATTGTGAATGGACTTATACTCACTGGAGTAAAGTAATTGAGCTAATATTATAGTTGCATTCAAAATGCTGTTTTATATAGTGCTCCCATCTTTGTCATCGTGGTATACGTAACCGTACAGTACAATGTCTAAACGTGCATACTCGTGAGGCATGCAATGAAACCTTGTGTCCTCCTCCAAAGCCTAACTCAGGAGAAGAATGCAAGCATCTTGGAGCCTGTGCTAATTGGGTAGCTGGTCCATGGAGTGAGGTATTTTTCCCTTTGTTATTAAACATCTTGTCACAGTGATTGTTGATAGTGCTCTAGAACATGTGGTGGAGGTTATCGTATACGAACAGTAACTTGTGATAAAATTCATCCTGCAGCCACTTGTATTGAAACTAGACCTAGGGTGTATGAAAATTGTAACCCTCAGTCTTGTGAGTGTTTGAAATTTTGAATATAACTTCCATACTGGCTCTGTCTAACCCTCATAGGCTGTACAAGAGACCTTTATCCTCACTACTGTAAGCTATTAGCAAATACAGAGCTGTGCTGGAATAAATTCTACAAACGGCTATGTTGCTGGACTTGTAGTTCAATGCCATAATCACGTAATATTCATCATTTGGTTGTCTTTGTATTATATGGATGACCAATGAATTTTTATGTCAATTTATTGAACTAATTTGGTTGTTTGTAAAAAAGTTCATTGGTCATCCCTATACTACAAAGATCTTTGTAGTATAGGGATGACCATTGAACGTTTTAGTCAATTTATTTGAAGTAATTTTTTGTGATTTTGACTTTACATTTTTTTCAAGTTAATAATGCTGTAGTAAAGGACTTGTGCACTGAATAATCATACATTTCTGATTAATGCTTACATCAGTAGTCATATATTACTACCAAGTGATAACTTAAGTAATGACCCTTGAATTTTACATAGTTCATGCATGTTTGTATATAAATATGTGGTTAATTTAAAGATATGCTAATAAATAAAAAGGCATTAATTACAGATGCTACATAGAAAAGAGTGAAGTGCTGCATGTTATTTGTTTCAAGAATGGCTTCTGTACTATATAGCCTTTTTTTGGAAACCTTGAGAAACCTATAGTTGACAGTGGATGCTATATTCTTTTTATTATATTAAAATGTTTGGAATGTTTTTGAAGTATATGTCTAGAAATTCTTCATTTTTGTTATTTTTGTAATGTTATTTTATTAATTTCTATAAGAGTTTACTTAATTTAAAAACCAAGCAATGTTTATTTGAAAACTTGAAATTGTGCTGTAATAATATGTCTAATATGACACACATGTACTTTGATCTTGTGTAATGAGAAATGACACTTGATACTTAGACAGAAAAACAATTGAAATAGTTTATATATAATAATGAAAAATTCAAGATCAATAGCAATGTTTTGTATGTGTTGTGTTTTGAGAGACAATATTTACATTAATTTTTGTCTTCCACAGATTCATACCATAGTTATAGCATATTCTCTATAAATATGATTACTTAATTGATAGATGACATTGTCAGTAATCTGTTGGTTGCAAAACAACCATATGTAATTATAATTCTGATCACAAAGGTTATTAGAATTTACATTTTATTTAACAATGTTAGTCTACAAAAAGTACAAATGTATCGCCTCAGAAAATTGTGTGGACAATACTGTTAAAGAGGTTTAACTCTTTATGGAAATGAGTCAGAGATTTATCTGACTCAGATTGGTTTGCCTGGATAGACTGACGAATTCTGCTAGGGAAGATTCTTAAATAGACAAGTAAATGATATTCTCATAGTGGGTTGAGCATATAATTAATAACAAGAAATGAGGTCACTACAAGTACTCCCTCCCTTGTATGCGAGACTGTAACTAGTGTGTGATTGTGTTGTCTAAACATTGGTAGGACAACGTTTACATGAAGACACTCAGGAAGGTGAAAGTAGATGTTCATAGAGGTTGCAGTTATGAATACGAACTTGTGAGAATGCTGTACGTAAACCGGAAACTGCACCTTGTTGATTATAAACAGCAGAAGCATAGATGAAAGTAGGGCTGATGAGTCCTTCAAAGCTAGTAGGATTAGTACCAGTAGCTTGATTAGTGATACCAATTCGTCTTGTAGTACGGACTTCAGTGGACCATGACGGTGGAGCAGTTTGAGCATATCGTACTTCTTTACTATTGGTACGTCTTGTGAAGTTGTTTCTCCGTCCAGGAGAGCGACAAAATCGACAAATAAATAGCATGTCTCCGAGAGTTGACTTGTCTATAGAAGTCTGTTTCGTGATACTGACTGATCACTCATCAGCAGGCAAGGTCAGGCAAAACCTTGTGGTGATAGTAGGCTTCCATACAGTTATGGAAGACTAATATTGTTGAGAGTCAGAGAGTAGCTTCAAGTCACACCCTATTTTTGTTACGGAGTGCTTTTAGTCGCACATCCAGGTCACCAAATAAAGAGGTTTAACTCTTTATGAGAATGAGTTAGAGATTTATCTGAGTGGAATTGGTTTGCTTGGACAGACCGAAGAATTCTACCAGGGAAGATTCTTAAATAGACAAGTAAATAATATTCTCATAGTGGGTTGAGCATATAATTAGTAACAGGAAATGAGGTCACTACACTGTTCTCATTACTTGGTTTATTATTTGTTTGGTTTGTATTGTGAAAATCATGTTAGTTGTGCAAATCATTGTATATTACAATATTGCAAATATACATGCACATAAAGATAAAAGTTTTACAAGAGATTTGTAGCATTTTAAATAAGCATTTCATAGAAATTTTCATAGTTCAATTAATAAATTATGTTAATTTTTTCTTTATATCATACTGGCTGAAACTGCTCCCTGCTTGAAATGTCAGAAAGATATTATAAAAATGCACAGACATGATGGAACGAGCGTTTGCACCAAAAACATACCATGGGTACAAAATTAAATATTGTACAAATTCAGCATGAAAACTTTTTTCAAAAATTTTCTGAACTATCCCTTTCTTGTAAAGTTTGTCCACCATTCCTTTTAAATTGCTTAATTTTCCCCTTTGTTGGTATTTCTCAAATTGAAGACCAATAATACTACTTCTATTAAAGCTTGTACTTGATGATAGCGATTGTATTTACCTTTAAACTTTAGTACAAATTTGATGTCAGAAATCAAAATATAGATAATTCACCTTTTTCACAAAAGCTAGTCCTGCAGGGAAGGAAATGGTAACCATGGATATAGGATATAACTAAACTAATTATGAAAATGAATTTGTGGATGATGGAGAGATGTAGGATAGAAGAAGTCAAGAAGAACTGCCAACCTACACACATATATACTGTTAGGGGTAAAAATGAAGTTTAAGTTGGGGGGGCTGACCTTATGTTTAGTTGCATTATATTATTAAACATCAAAAATGAACAAAAATTGATTAGTCTGTCGTTAAAGGAAACAAACGTTTCAGCTATTTCTAATAAGTTTATGTTATCTGTAGTATACCCACTTCAGTCAAGAGGTTATTGTATACATAGTCTTGAGTGCAAATCTGATTTTGAAGTTGGGGGTTTCAATCCCCTTGCACCCCCTTTCATACTCCTATGTATACACACACACACACACACCCAACATACCTTTCCCTCCACATCTAGGGTGAAAAAACAATTTTTTTGTTGGGTGAGAGGATTTGTATGTTTTCATGTGTGTGAATATAGGCTAGATAGCAAAATTGTTTTTTATTTTAAAAGTAGGAAAGAATGCCAAAAAAACAGGAGAGAGTCTATCTGAGAGGTTCTATAGAGAAAATGAACTAAGGGAAATGACATTATAAAAATAGTAATGACTTAAAAATAATAACAAAACAGAAAAGAAAAAGGTAGAAACTGAAAAATGGCATAATAATGAAAAGTCAAGATATGATGTGATGTCCAATAAGTTGAGAACATAGAGAAAAGAAATGGAAAATTTAATGGGTACTAATGAATTTAAAAAATGGATAGGTTCAGAGAAGTAATTAAATCACCTTTCAGCCCAGAACTCTAGTCAAAAACATTAGTCCAAGTAGAAGAGAAGGTTCTATACAAACAAAGAAGAGATTTTAATTAATAGATCTGTTTCTTTAATGCCACATGCATTATCTACATCAATATTTAGCATATTACAGTCAATATATGGCCCAAAACACTTCAATAAATATGTTGGTCCCTTACAAAAATTACGGAATGCATTCTGTAAAGACACATTATAACTGGTTTTATTTGCTCCATGTATGTACATTTTTTTAGAGTACCAGTCAAGATCTAATTTATGTCTATTAGACTAAAGATTTGGTAATTTATCACATTAAACTTAAAGTTGACAGTATTAAACCATGTTTTCAAGCAGTTTCATAAAGATTAGGCCCATAAACTCAATTATTATATCTTGGCCATATTGAATTTGTGCAGAACACAGGGATGCCTTTTTGTATGGTGATCCAATGAGCTGAATTCAACTCTTACAAATTAATTGTCCATTTATAAAATATACCACATGCCTACATAATAAAAGTATCCAATTAATTTTATATAGACTTGTTAATGTTCTTATTGAATTATAAATATTTATACAAACAAACTGTTTCATAAAATGTACCTCTGTCTCCTCACAATAAGGGCCATCCTATTTTTCATTGTCTCTGAAGTCTCTGAAACAATGGAAAAGTAGATACACCAAAAACAAGTATATATGTTATTGATAACACCACAATAGTTAAAAAGTCACTTAACTATGACAGTCACTGCAATGCTTATATACTAGTGTTTAACTGGTGCTCGCTATGCCTATATTTTTAACACAATCTACCACATGTATCATTTGTAACAAGTTAATAAGTTTCCATACAATCCTCATACCTAGTTTATTGTAAGTATTTAGTAATTTATCATACAGAAACTGCGGCGAGTGTCAATAAAACAATATCACTACTGTTATGAGTCAACCCACGCATTAAGGGTGGGGCTAGTCTATTGTGGTAGCAGCATGCTGCTGTTATAGTCACTGCCTCTAAAGGCTACCATATCTCACCGAAGCTTGTTGTCGAGAGTTACAGTATATACTACCTTTGTGTGTGTGTGTGTGTGTGTTGCAAAAGCACAAAAATTATGCTAATGTTGATCTCGCCAAAAAAACACTGCGTGTGCAAATATATATATATAATCTGTACAATTTGATGTACGAAATTTCCTAAAATTACGGTAAAATATTTCTTTCCCGAGTTATGGCAATTTATTTACTTCGTTTTGATAAGATCTTCATGTCCATGCCTTTCTTGACGATATAATTATAGTTATAACAATTAAAATTAAAGAGATTTGAAAGTTATGATAATTATAACTATCACGTGATCATTTCTAGAGTTTTGTTTCCTATCTGTTTGCTCTGTTACGAAGAGTAGTTATCATGTTGGAGTAGAAAGCAATTTTGGTTCTACCCTTGATTTGTGAGCTATTTTCTGTTGCATCTTTAAGTGAGTCAAGTGGAGTAGTTTAACAAATATAGCCTTAATAACTGTTATTATAAGACAAAACAATTTAAGCCACAGCCATTGTGGTTAATAACCTATTGTTAATTACCACACCTGTGGTATAACTTCCTGCATAACTTCCATATTTTTATAGATTTTGTAACAGTTTGAAACAACCTCTCAATTGTTGGCTGTTTTAATTTGCAAGTTTTCAAGCCTAGTGGCTGTGATCACTTTTCACATTTTTGACAGTTAAATTATAAATATTTGACATACCTTAAGGTAACATTTTAAAGGAATACTAAATTTTGCAAATGTTTGTGGCTTTGGGTAATTCGTTAAATTAAATACCACTTAAAATTGATTAATGTAAAATAATTGTTATGAATTATTGTTAACTGAACAATAAACATCATACTTCTTCATCACCACTGTCCGATTCCAATTCTTCCAATATATTGGCAGTAACATCCTCGTGCTTCCCATTTACTGGCTCCTTATACTGCTCAGCAAGTAGTGATTGAAATCTATCCTATACTATTCAATAAAATGAAATGCTAAATTTAATATCTGTTAAATGGTCTATTAACATCAATAAACTTAGTACCCATTCTTAATTGTGCCCTTAAGGTAGTTAAATTTGAACAGAATCCAATATATTAGTAAATAGAGGTTTGATTTAACATTATAATACTTATCAATCCTTTTGGATACCTTTAACCTGTTTCATTTAGTCAGAAATGAGAGTCATGCATAAAAATATAGTGAAACTGGTCATGAAATATAGATTGTAACATTGTAGTTACAATATGTCATAGTATTAAGATTCTCCAACTCTTTTAGATCAAAACTCTTTATAAGATCAACATCTTTTATCACTTCTACAAATATATTTATAGATCACTGTATCAGCTTTTGAATTCTTCCATAAGCTATTCTGGAACTCATGTACGTATGTATGTTTGTCTTAACTATAAATTTATCTTGAGAACACTTGAGATAATTTGCCCACAGTTATGATAGCAATGAATGGCTTACTACTTCCATTTCCAGTGATAATAAACAGCTGTTACTACAGCTACTCCCTAATGTATAATTTAATGTATTGTTTTAATGAATATGTGGGTGTCCAAACTCTATGTATGCAAACATACATGCAAACAATGTAAACTATACCACAGGTGTGGTAATTGACAATAGTTTATTAACAACAATGGGACTTGGCTTAAACAATTTAGTCTTCTAATAAGAACTGTTTAAGGCAACGTTTGTTAAACTACGTCACATGACTCACTTATAGCTGCAACAGAAAATAACAAGTCAAACTATCAGATTCTGAATATAATCATTCACAGTCTCTGCTATAAAACCCAATATAAAAACATATATTTTAGACAATGCATTACTTCAATGAGAAATTAATTATTAAATTCAATATTTTGACTAATATAGAGTGGACATTACTTTTGAACTTTTAATTGCTTTGTATACAAAGTATACTAGGTAATCTTATTACAGCATAACTTGCAGTTTTTCATAGATATTTGAAAATTTGAAACAACCTTTCAGTGGTTGCCTATTTTATTCAGCAAGTTTCAGCATAGTGGCAGTTATCACTTTACTACATTTTAATATCTAATTTGTCAATAATTTGCATACGAGTCATGACAAAAAGCCTGTTTTGTCTCATAATAGAAACGTTTGGACAAGTAGAAGTGGCCTGTCAGTTGTACTATAATACTTTTCAAACCTTTGATATATCTCTATATGAATATATTTACTCAATGTACAGTAATAATTTGAACTTTTATATAGTCAATATTTAGTTTAATTTATCTAGACACAGTGAAGGAAATCATTTGATTTCAGGGCAGTGACTCTAATCAGAGAAACACTTGAGATAATTTACCCACAGTTATGATAGTAATGGATTATCATCTCCTTTTCTATTAAAACTAATCAGCTGTAATAATAGCTATACCATCATATATAAGCTAATATACTCTTTTATGAACATGTAGGTTTCCAGACTCTGAGTATACACATACACACATACACATACCAACAATGTAATAGGACTGACTACCTAGTGTGCTTTGTTTGCAAGGCAGTTATAGTTGACAACTAATGTCTACTTTGTAATATAGTCAAAATAACTGTTGATAAGTTATATCGCAAGCTTTTCAGAAAAACACTTATACTAGCATTGATTAATAAAAGCAGTCAATAATATGACACACATAATAATCCATTTCCAGTATTATATAAAGTAATCAACAAACAAGACTGACGTAATAGAAACCACATTGTGGTACACATTCATAATGCTTAACTGCAAAATATAAAATGATAGCATGAAATCAACAGTTTATTATTCAGAATAGTAAATTAGTCAAGTGATGTGGTTTAACAAAGATAGCCTTTAACAATTGTTATTACAAAGACCAAACTGTTTAAGCCACATCCATTGTGGTAGATTATCTATTGTTAATTGCCACACCTGTGATATAGCTTCAAGCAAAACTTGCGTGCATATTTTCATAGACCTTGTTACAGTTTGAAACAGCCTCTCAATGGTTGTCTATGTTTTTCTTTGAGTTTTCAAGCATAGTGGCAGAGAACATGTTTCTACATTTTTGATATTTAGATTGTACATAATTCATATACTTGACTTTGAACATAATGTAATATTCTTATAAATAGAAGAAGTTTTATTTTACACTATCAATACTTTATCTATGGGTCAACTTTTGATATATATACCTTTAACCTGTAACATTCACTCAGAAATGACAATCATGCATTAAGATTAGTCAAGCCATCCATAACATAAAGCAACTAGTTTGTAACATTGCATTCACGTATACAATATTTCTGAAATTCTTCATCTCATTTACAACAAAATTATTATCTAACATCAATGGCCCTAACGTCAAGTAACATTGCATTCACCATATTTTCAATATGTCATGGCAGTGAAAATCATTAACTCTTTTAGATCAAATCCTTTTCTAACATCAACATCTTTTATCACTTCCACAACTATATTTCTAGAACAACATACTAGTTCCTTAACTCATCAACATATGTAGGTTTGGCTTCACTATAAATTTATCGGACCATACCATATTGAATTTATCCACATTTGCTGTGTCCAATCATTTGTCTATCAAAGACAATTCTATCAATGCCTGGTAATATTGCTATAGGTGTGGTTTGTCTCTGGCTAGTCTGACATAGAGTCTACCTTCTACTGAACTTGTCTTTATGTGATACTAGAGGCATTCACATCACATTAAGTTTACCATGTGCTCTTTACCAATGGAACAAAGACTTTAAGATTCCTGATTGAAATCATGACATAAAACCTGTCTTGTCTCTGGTTAGAAACTTTTGGACGTATAGAATGTGTCCTGTCATTTATACTTTAATAATTAATTCTTTTGATATGTTTTTACATGATTAGATTTACTTGATGCACAGCAATAATTTGACTTTGTATGTATATAATTAGTAGCTACCCTCATGAGACATCATGAAGGAAACGATTTGAAGTTTAGACAGTGACAATAATCAGAGAAACACTTGAGATAATGTGCCCACTGTTATGATAGCAATGATTTACTACCACCCTTCCAGTAAAAGTAAGCAGCTGTAACTATAGCTACTTCACAGAATATAAGCTTATTGTACTCTTTTAATAAATATATGGCTGTCCAAATTCTGAGTACATATAGTAACAATATAATAGGGCTACCTCGTATGCTCTGTGTCCTAGGCAATGAAAAATTGAAAAATAATGTTCACTCTATAATAGTTAACAATGACAGCAACAATTTATATAGAATCAGCATCTTTAGACCAGCTAATAACACAAACCACATAATGATCCTATTCCAGTAATATTTAAAGTAATGAACAGACAAGACTGACATAATATAAACCATAATGAGTGAGGTACATAGTCATAACTCATAATGATAAAATTGATTATGACAACATGAAATCAATGGTTTATTAATTGGAGTGATTATTTGTATGGCACAGGAGGAGTGCATACTGTAATGTGTAATTAATACAATTAGGTTCAAATGTTTAGAGTATATAGTATATAGTATTTCTTTCTCATTGAAGTACACACATTCTGTGCCATACAAACAGTCAGTGGATTTACTTTTGTGCATTGAGCAAAGCATAGTTTTTATATCAGGTTTTATAGTAGAAAATTTGAAGGATTGTTTTCAGAGTCTGGCAGTGAATGGAATTTCAGCTATGTTCTCAGTAATCTGTTAATGTAGTCCTTAAGTGAATATAGACTGATTATAGTAACACTTATACTTTAACTGACACTTTCTTTAAGACTAGTCTTCTACTCCATATAACAGGTCAGCTTACAGCATATAGACAATGATCAAATGCTTTAAATTTTTGTGCTATGAATTGGATCACATGTTTATCAATATCTCTTTAGTTTATTTAGCCTCGTTTCAATTATGACATAGATCACGTTTTTATCAATCTCTGTCCAACCGTTAATTATGATACTCAGCCGGCTAAAGCTATTGCTTATAATAACGTATGGTCGCTTTATTATCTATGATGAAATAGTTATTGAGCAGGGGCTACCAGCCGTTCAATAAGGCCAAACAATTGTTAATTTAGCCGCTTTCAGATTAAATCCATCCATTCAGAGTCTTTTAGCGCTGTTATTGCGTCTATATATAAGTATATTAATTTGCTTGAAAATTTTAGTGCAAATGTCTGTTATCAGAGTTCTTGTTTTTGTTCTATTACTACTGTTAGAAGTAAGTTCTATTGTTTTTATAGTAAAAATTAACATTCATTTAACAGCTACTGATCTTCATCAATGCTCAAATTTCTTGCGACAAAGGACAGATAGAACACTGTAAATTAATTACTTGTTAATGCAAGGTGGATGGAGATTATAGTAACAATACACTGTACTTGGATTCGAAAATGTTAACTAGAAATACAGGTATTGTTACTAAGTCTCTATCCTCTTATTATTATTGATTTGTTTTACAAACATTGTAGTAAATATAAAAAGCTTTCCGATTTTCAATAGCAAATGTATACCTTAACTTTAATGAAACCTGACTAGTTTTAATGTTGCTATGGTGATAGTGATAATTAACCACAAGGATGTTGTGATTAATTTCTACCAGAGCAATGTTATTTTCTTGACTCTTCACTTTATGATATTTAGATTTATATAGTTTGAAGGATAGTCATACTTTAGGATCAACATTGAACACAAAAGTACTTTCTACAAATTATGAACTAGTTAAATATTCTTTGCAATACTGTGTGGGTTAGTGGTAGGAGGTAAATTTGTTTCTTCTTGCAGGACCCACTTTTTCCTAAACATCTATGAGACTAGTAACTAAACTAGCTATACATATGATTTTTGCACTCCTTTATTAAAAATAACATTATCCCCTTGTTGAAGCATAAGGCAATGACATCTAATGTTGTGCAAGCTAGATGATTCTAGTAACTTTGACCATTTTAAGGCTTCCAACTTACAAGATTACTGAGATAATACTAAGTTTACTGTACTTTTACCAGTCCCAAGACTAATTTATCTAAGTAAACCAACTTTGTGCAATGCTCTTTAAAATTTAATTATTATCTGCTGTGATAATACATTCTAGCTAAAGGCAATTATGATGCATTTTAAAATTTCCTAGAGGATACTTAAACAAAACGAGAGGTAAATCAAATAAGATATGTTTATCTTCATAGGTTCAGCAGGAGATCCTGGAATTGTTCTGAAGTTATTTGTAAATGGTACAAGACTTCCTTCTGGAGACGCTTGTAGTCAAGATCTGGTAGATGCTCTTAAAAGAAATTTATCAGTTTTACTAGAGTGTATATCACTGCAAATCCCAGGCAGTGATAACAATGGAGACTACAATGTTACATTGCTTGCTAATATTGTAGTTTTGGAAAGTGTAATACTTTCAAAAACTATGCAACAGATAGAATTTTCACACACTTTTACTCTTGAAGAAGCTGGTCTCATTTCCCGTGCTTTTGAGTGCATTTCAATAAGTAATAATATTGAGAATTGTGATCATGATTTTGATTGTGCTATTGGAGAATCAAAATTGATTGATGGTAAGGAAAATATTTCTTAATAAAACATGCAATTTGTACATTGTCTTTTATTTTTATAGAGCCCCCAGATGTGAATGCATCAAGATTAGCAACACCAAAGGTTGTTCTCAATGTTGATAGAATAAGAATTGGCCAATCAACTTGCATCTCTGGTGCTCCAGGTGCACAACCAATCAACATTGATTGTAATGTCACAAACAATATAATTGTTGATAAATTTGTTTGGCAAAGGAATGGTGTGAATCTTAATTTTCCATCTAATCAAATGAGTATTCCTGTGACACAAACAGGTACTTACAGGTGCACAGCTAGTAATATTTGTGGAAGTTCTTATGATATCAGTCAAGTTTTATGTAAGTAAATTCTCATTCAAATTGTTAATTTAAAAAATTTATAAAATATATTCTCTTACAAACACACACAGACACACACATATACATATAATTTTATTTTCTATATACAGTACAACCAGGAGTTAGAGATAGTGATGGCACTTCAGTTGGCATTGTTGACATAGGAGCATGTGGTTGTCTAGAGGATGATTCTCTGACCATTATTTGCAATTCTACAATACCTGGTCCTGTAGAAAGAGCTTGGTTTAGAAATGGAGTACAGTTGCCTGATACAGGAAATAACATCACAGTAAATACTGATGATGTTGGTGCAACATTCACTTGTGTAATCAGCAACATATGTGGCAATGACAGTGCTAGTACTATGGTAAAAGGTTAGTAAAAGTCAATAGAATGAGCAGATGATGGATAATATAAAATAAATAATAAATTATATTATGTATAATTTATAATTATGTTGCTTGGGTTTATGGATGAACAGGTGGACTAATTAATAACAATAAATATGATTAAATTATGGTGAATTTAATTTTTATTTTAGATTTACCTTCTGCATTCTTAAGTGGTACTTATGCAGGAATTAGTGGTGATGGATGTACACCTCCAGGAAGTGGAGACAAAATCTGTGCATTAATTGGAACTAGAGTGACTTTCACCTGTGCAGTAAGTGCTGGTAATGATTATACCATTGGTTTTAGAGAAAGTGATGGTTCTATAAGAGTACTATCATCTAATGGACCAGCAATGGTAACTATCAATGCTGATTCTTTTGGAACATATGTATGTAATGCTACTAATCCTTGTGGACACAATATATCAACTTTGATATTGGAATCAGCAGGATGTGAGTTGAAGATTACTAACTAGACATCCTCATTGTTTGAATTGATACGTACCAATTAATGTGTTTAGCATGCACTATTGGTCTCATGTAGGTATCACAGCCAATGTTTCTCTTGAATTGTTGATGGATGGTAATCCACTTCTTAACAAGTGCTCTAGAAATATAGACAATTGGATACGTGAAGGAGTTGAGGTTACTTTATCTTGTGTACCTATGCCAAGACAATCCAATATTGTGACTTGGTTTCGTAATGGTGTCAACATTAACAAAGACCCATCATTTAACTTGATGGTTAGTGAGACATCTGGAGAATACAAATGTATAGTAGAAGGACAATGCACTAATTTTTCAGATTTTGTTAACCTACCTAAAGGTAAAAAATGTTGTGGTGACAATTTCTTACATTTTTTCTAATAGACAGCCCAAACATTACATGTGGAGCAGGACTGGTAGTCTATCCGAATGTTCCTGTAATAATTGGACTAGTCACATGTATCAACAGCAGTGTAGGTTCTAATGACATGATTGAAATTTCTTGTGAGGTGAACAACAACATGAACAGCATACCATACAATATCAGTTGGTTTAGAAATGGAATGGATCTTGGCTTTATTGGTAATTTATATACTGCAACAGAGAATGGTACCTACACTTGTCGAGTACAAAATGATTGTGGTATTAGTGAAAAAAGTACTACCATTGTTAGTAAGTAACTTTAAAGAAATACTATGTACTTTAAGACTATAAAATAATTACGTTTCTATTGTCTATAGGTTATCCAGTTATTAGGAAAGGTAGTGGTGAAAACAACACAGTAACGGTTGACATAGGAGGAAATGCCTGTTTAGATAGTGGTCTTATGATAATATGTGATATCATTATTGGTGAAAATGCAAATAGAACTTGGTATAGAGATGGACAACAACTATCTGAAAGAGGACGAAAAATTACATTATCTGCTAATGATAGAGGTACAAATTACACATGTGTAGCAACAAATCAATGTGGTTCAGACAGAGCTACCACAATTGTTTCAAGTAAGTCAATGAGTGATATAATCATTGCTATGTTTCATTGTTAAGTGATAGTAAAAATGTGAAATAAACTATATAATAGAGTATTATATACTTTTATTATATAGAAGCTCCAACAGTTGCACTTCGTGCTGCAATGGTTGGCATTTCACCTTCTCAAGTTAGCAGATGCCAGCAGCTAAAAGTACCACCTCCAAGTCCAGTCTACTGTTCCTTTCTTGGAGATACATTAACAATTGAGAGTACTGCAAACAATTCTGATACTGCACCTCTCATTTATCCAGATGGCAGTTCTAGTAGACTGATATTTTCACCTGTCATGGTACCTCATAAAGGTTTATACTTATCTAATGGTACTAATAAATGTGGTTTTGATGTAGACATATTTAACTTAACAGTTTATGGTAAGTAATAACTAAAAATATTAATTTACATTTTCTAATATTTTATAGACCCAGCAAGAATTAAGAGAAGATCTTCACTTCCAATTCTAAGACCTAATGAAGTTATAGATGGTGCTGGACGACCATTGGAGCAATTATGTATCACAGATGGTATAACTGTTAAGGTTCATTGTTGTGTTACTGGCATTGAAGACCCTGTAACAACATGGTATAAAATAGCAGATGATGGAACTCACATACCAGTTAATACATCTGATCCGGATATAACAATTAATACAGACGACCCATTAAACCCCATCTTATGTATATCACCATTTAGTTCCAGACATGCTGGTAAATATCGTTGTAATACTACAAACAATGCTGGTGATGATTCTGGTGATGTTGATATAAGCTAGACCTAGGGTTTATGAAAATTGTAACCCTCAGTCTTGTGAGTGTTTGAAATTTTGAATATAACTTCCATAATGTCTATATCTAACACTCATAGGCTGTACTAAAGACCTTTACCCTCACTACTGTAAACTGGTAGCAAATACAGTGCTGTGTAAAAATAAAGACTACAAGAACATATGTTGCTGGACTTGTAGTTTATACTCATAATCACATAATGTTCATCATTTGGTTGTCTTTGTAGTATTGGGATGACCAATGATTTTCTAGTCAATTTATTTGAACTACTTTCTTGTGATTTTGAGTTTTCTTTTTTCAAGTTAATTGATGCTGCAAAAGATGTATATATTGAATATTCATGTATTTCTGATTAATACTTGTATAAGGAATCACAGGTAGATCAAAAGTGATGACTGAAGTAATTTTATGAGGCTTTTACTTTAAGCTGAAATTAACAGGTTTGTAATAAATTATATATGCATGTTGTCTTGAAATTCTCCCTTTAATTCTTTTTCTTCAATTCTAGTTTAAAGAGTTAATATTTACTAATAAATAGCAAACTTTTACTTTCTATTGACATGGACTTGCTATATTAGTTTTAAAAATCAGAATTAGTTTTAATAAATCTACCACTTTTCTGACATCATGGCACTGAAATCTATGCATATGAACATAATAATTATCATTTTTCTAATGATGAGACAGCATACAGTCCAAGCTAACATAACAGTGTTAGGGAATACAATGATAGCTTTGTATTTTGATCAGTCAATTAAAAGAACATTATTTGAATCAGTGGAGTCATTGAGAAAATAGTCAGTAACAAGATCAAGACACTCTTTAAATTGGATATCCCAATAAATCATTCTTGTTTCATCCTAACATGTCAAGTGAGAAGACTGTAGCACAGTTTTTTAAGTCTAGGATATTGAAATAATCACCAGCTGTTGACTATATAGTACCAATTACCATAATGGAATATGCACTTCACTAACCTGTCAAAAAGACTTGGGTACACCCTTCTTCATAATGTCAGGTATTTGTTACTACTTCGTTCTACTGTCACAAAACATTTATAGCTCGGTTTCTGAAACGTTCAACATTATTTTAACTAGTACCTATCCTTGATATAATGATAATGGCTATTGCTTTGATATATATATATATATATATATATATATATATATCGATCGATCGATCGATCGATCTATATATATATATATATATATATATCGATCGATCGATCGATCGATATATATATATATATATATATATATATATATATATATATATATATATATATATATATAGATCGATCGATATATATATATATATATATATATATATCGATCGATCGATCTATATATATATATATATATATATATCGATCGATCGATCGATATATATATATATATATATATATCGATCGATCTATATATATATATATATATATATATATATATATATATATATAGATCGATCGATCGATCTATATATATATATATATATATCGATCGATCGATCGATATATATATATATATATATATCGATCGATCGATCGATATATATATATATATATATATATATATCGATCGATCGATCGATCGATATATATATATATATATATATATATATATATATCGATCGATCGATCGATATATATATATATATATATATAGATCGATCGATCGATCGATCTATATATATATATATATATATATATATATATATCGATCGATCGATCGATATATATATATATATATATATAGATCGATCGATCGATCGATCTATATATATATATATATATATATCGATCGATCGATAGATCGATCTATATATATATATATATATCGATCGATCGATCGATTGATATATATATATATATATATATATATAGATCGATCGATCGATCGATCGATATATATATATATATATATATATATATATATATCGATCGATCGATCGATATATATATATATATATATATATATATCGATTGATCGATCGATCGATATATATATAATTATATATATATATATATATCGATCGATCGATCGATCGATATATATATATATATATATATATATATAGATCGATCGATATATATATATATATATATATATATCGATCGATCGATCGATCGATATATATATATATATATATATATCGATCGATCGATCGATCGATCGATATATATATATATATATATATATATATATATATCGATCGATCGATCGATATATATAATATATATATATATATATATATCGATCGATCGATCGATCGATATATATATATATATATATATATATATAGATCGATCGATCTATCGATATATATATATATATATATATCGATCGATCTATATATATATATATATATATATATATATATATATATATATATCGATCGATCGATCGATATATATATATATATATATATATATATATATATATATATATATATATAGATCGATCGATCGATCGATCGATATATATATATATATATATATATATATAGATCGATCGATCGATCGATATATATATATATATATATATATATATATCGATCGATCGATATATATATATATATATATATATATATATATATATATCGATCGATCGATAGATCGATCTATATATATATATACATATATATATATATATATATCGATCGATCGATCGATCGATATATATATATATATATATATATATATATATCGATCTATCGATAACAATTTAATAAATAAACATTATTTTAAGGTGACGAGGAAGTAGACCTCAATGAATATCATCATTACATGGAGTCTTCGACAATATTTGGAAAAAGTAATTGTTGAAACATCAGAAGACACTATAGAAGGTAAACACTACATTGATGAAACATAGTCATACCTCTTTGTAGGAGAAATTGTGCAGCATCCCACAGATACTAATGAAGCAGGACCTAATGATGTACAAGGTAAAACAGACACATATTATACAATTCCTACACTTTGTTTAGTTATGGAACATGATAGCACAGGAATACAGAGGAATACAGTAAGCGTTATTACTCTACCACAAAGAGAAAATGCTGAACGTAAGCTCAATAACACAAACTATTCAGTCATACCATAATTACAGTAGATGTTGCTTATGAATCTGCTGACATTGCAGTACAAGAACGTGAGTCAACCTATTATTATAGTAGTCCATCAATGTCATTTTGATTTTTCAGTTGAGGTTACACTAGATGACAGAGGTGTAGACAAAATTGAAAAAGAGAAAATTGCTTACTTCTTTGAGATTGGATGTGGGTGTGAGACTTATAGGAATGGTCCTTGTAGCAAAGCATTCTCTATAGACTATTACGACATTTTTATTTACTCAACAGACTGTCGGATCTATAACCATTCAACAGACTTCCAGATTAATAGCTATAATTATTGCATCCGGCTGCTGGATCTATAGCCACTGCATTATCAAAATGTGAACAAACTAATTTCAAACTTGCTATTGTATGCTGATGATACCAGGTGCTATAAGAGCTTAAAATCCCCCATATATACCACTTAGCTTCAGACTGATATTAATTTAATGAATGACTGGTTTAGGACCCAGAAGTTAGGATATAACTTACAGAAATGTTATCAGATCACTTTCATAAGTCAATCGACCTCTACACCTCACCTAGTATTAATTAATGAGTCTCTAAATATCTTTAGCTAGATCTTATTTAGTATACGGCTCCCAGGTCTGGCGCCCTATTTAATTAAAGACATTTATCCTCCAAAGCAGGTAGTCACAGAAATGAAGTAACTTAATATTAATAAATTTTATTTGATTATTTTGGTCGGTCACGTGAACACTACAGCCATGACATGAACCCAGAACCGTTTTATATTATAATAATGGAGTAATGAAGTAATATTCAAGGTAAGATAGTCTGTTAATGAAGCTTTTGTTTTATTGAATATGAATTGTGTTAGACTTCTGATGTGTTTTGTCTTGTCTTCTTAGATGTTAAGCAAGTATTACAATAACATTCAGAAGTGGGAGTGTGTTTGATGCTAACACAGGTCCTATTGATTGTAAGTGAAATTATTGTAATTGTATGTTGGATCAGAGATTATTAAAGATAAAATATGTTTACATTATACAATCTTTGGTTTGATAAATGTACCAGTGATACCACTCTTCATATAAGTCACATTGTATCATATTCATTGTTGTAGAAACATTGTTGCGTAATTAACAGAACCATTCACATTACTTTTCATATCCTCTATCAAAAAGCATGTAAAATAATTCTTTACATTGCATATTTTGCTATACCTCTCTGTAGTAATACATACCAGACATGATCAGTGAAATAATGCTTCACATCATTAATAGAGTTGTCAATGATTTCATCTGGTAATGATATTAAAAGGCTACTTGTTGTAATTAGTTGTCTATGTTGTGACAAGGTTTCGATACTTCTTTGATAGACAGTAATGGCTAGAATTTCTATGGCACAAGAATTATATATAATGTAGTAACAAATTCATTGTCCATGTCACCACTGTAGTATCAACTATTATCCTCAAAATTTTGTGCTTATTCACATGCAACAACTTTTCATTGTTTACAGTTTTAGTCTCGTTATTACATCTAAAATATGTACGTATACAGTCTTTATTGAAAATAAAATACGTATCTTGCTACTTACCTATAACTGACTTAGGTAAATTGAGTGATTGAAGTTTTGATAGATGTGACTGTTTTAGCTTTAGGTTTAAATATTTTTGTTGATGGAGTTTTAGTATGTTTTCTAGTTGAGAAGAATGTTTTTGTGGAGATAGTGCTTTCTTTGCTGGTTCATTTGATAGCCTGTTAAATCTAGATGATGCTTCTATTATAGTGAAGATTTAATGCTGCTCTAATATTCTTTCTTATTTGTTGCAGGATATCTTCATCTGTACATTGATCTAATAAGGTATATAGATAAGCCATATCTCTATGTACATCTTCTTTCATGTCAGCTGTTGAAGCATATTCTCCTAAGACTTTTACTTCATGGAATATTTCCTCATTACCAACATTGAGTGACTTCATAGGGATATTTGATGGTTCTACTGGAATATGATTCAGGTGAGAGTTGATGTACTTAATAACAAGATGAACATGTTTAAACATTGTTACATTGAGAAGAGAGTTGAGACATATACATGTATACTTGTGTATACAAATGTAGTATTCCTTGTATTGTATATGGTAATTTGACAAATTGTTTGTTGATTCTTGATAGTGTAGTGGTTTTCAGGTTTTGATGTAGAGGTAATTGTCCATTCATTACACTGAGTTTCTGTTACAGTTTGTATTGAAAGCTTTATGCTATGCACATGTCTGTTGTTAATGATACTTATTTGATAAGATGTCTTCTCCTTGTCTAGTCTTTCAAAAGCTTTGTATTTTGCTATCTCATGAACAGATGAACACATTTATCAACACATTGATTGATTTTACCTTTCATATACAAGTACAGTATTGTGTGATGGAATACTTCAACATACATGTGTATTTTGTTTTATCACAGTTTATTATTCATTAAAATGTCATATAATAATTAATGAAAGGCCACGCCCATTATGAAATTAAATGTTTGTTCCTCTGGCTAAGGGTAGTCTCTATGTTTTGGAAACCATCCAAAGACGAGTGGAAATTTCATTCTGAACGACTATGTCTCTGACTATTAACATGTCTAACTACCTTCTACATTCTACCCATCCTATATATCACGAACTAAATGACATTGTTTTACATTCAGTGCCCGAAGAACTCATCTGATCCAATGGACACTAAACAGATTATTACTATATTAAATTACAGCACTAGATCCTCATCAAATTTAAAACTGCAACCATTTCAACTGAGAAACCTGTAAGTCATTTTTACTTTAATCGTTTAATTTGCCTCTGGAACTCCTTGCTAAGCATTGGTTTACATAAGAAAACTAAAACTGCAATGAAATAGGGTAGCCTTTTGAGGCAGTGACTGTAATAACAGCATGCCACTACTCCAATAAAATAGACCCATTCATAATGTGGGGGTTAACTCGTAGCAGTACATGATACTGATTATAAAAAAGCACTAAATGCATAACCCTCGCCAGAGTTTCTGTAGTAATGTTAGTTTATTTGCAATTGCCATCCTGTCACAGAATGAGAACTTACTAAATACTTAGAATAAAACAGGCAATACTATTGTATGAAAATTTCTTTACTCAATGCAAGCCATGCCCTAAGTGGTAGTTGATGTTAAAACTGTAGGAGTGGCAAGCGCCAGTTTAACTACAGTGGGTGTGGTCGTAACTTTCACAATTAATTAAGATGCTGCTTTGTAACTCAGTTTCTTTGCTAATTTGTGGATTTTGTAGACTTATTACAGCTTTTATAACATTTACTATATCAGTAGTCTTACAACAGCAACATCTTCTAAATATATTTACTTATTGTCGCTACAACTGTTTGGCAAAAAAGGCTATCAATATAAGTAAGATTTTCCATAACTTCAAAAAGAAACAGTTTAGAAGAAAATTTCCATGATGAATTTGTTAAAATTGTATTTTGTACCCATAGTACTTTTATGGAATTTAGTACTTGCTCCATCTTGCCTATACTTTTTTTGAATGATCTTTCTAACTTTTCAAACTTTGTTTAAATCGTTTTATCTAGAATTACTTGCTAGTACTTAACTTTGCCATTTCTCAGTCCATTTTTGTTGCTGTGAACTTTGTTGTTGCCGAGTTTGAGTAGTTAAAAACTTAAAACTGTATTATTTGCACAAGACACACGGACAAACTACTATACCCTTGACCACTCAGTGTGTAGTACAGTGTGGGTTAATTATTTATCAAATAGGCTTTGATGCAAGGATGTTAGCAGAACGAAATAAATAAACATTGGCACAACTTTATTACTTCCACTAGCTCATGGTTTGCTCAGCTGGATAAAGGTTACTCTATCTGTGCAACCTTTTTGATCTAACTAAAGCATTGACTCAGTTCCACATCAACCCCTTCTTGATGTCCTCATTTCAATTGACATTCCTCATCACCTTATCCTTTGGCTTCAAAGCTATCTCACACTTTGATCTCAGCAGGTTGTTGTTGATGGCTGTTCCTCTTCTAAGTCCACCATCCTATCTAGTGTTCCTCAAGGCTCAATTCTTGGACCACTTTTCTTCATTTTGTATGTGAATGACAAATTCCAGTTACCTTTCTCCTCAACTTCATCCATCATCAATATGCTGACGACATCCTTCTATCATCTCCCTTCAAATCATCCTTCAAATTTTCACTTGCACAATCTAACGTTAATATTCTCTCTTCCTGTGTCAAATCTAAACACCTAACAATTAATAACTCAAAAACCAAATACATGATCATTTCCACAAAGTCTCCTACATTCTTTACTACTCTTCCTACTCTTTTCCTTGATGGATCACCTCTTGAATTATTCTCTTCATTTAAGTACCTAGGTGTAACTCTAACCTCTAACCTCTCCTGGTCTACTCACATCAATGAAACCTGTTCTAAGGCCAAGAAACTGCTTGGCTACATCTATCGTCAATTTTACCATAACATTTCTTTTTCTGTTCTTATTAAATTGTACTTGACATTAATCCTCTCCATCCTTATATTCAGCTCATCTGTTTGGGATCCATATTCCATTCCTATCATCAACAAATTGGAAAAAGTTCAGCATTTTGCCCTAAAACTCTGCAGTAAAAATTGGATCTCTGATTCCACTCTACTTCTCCAACTCTTCAATCTTTCTTCCCTATCCTCCTGTAGAACAACATCCAAGCTGAGTCCTTTTATACAAGTTCATCTTTAGTAAGCTCTACATTCCTGCTGGCTCTTTTTCATTTCAAAACCAGTCCTCTTATAATTTGCATTCTTCCCACCCTTTAAACCTGAATCTGCCCTTCTCCAGATCTTCTGCTATCCTCAACTCCTTCCTTCCCAGTGCTATTTCCCTGTGGAATTCCCTTCTCTCATCATTCAAACATCTCAACTCTGCAAGGCAGTTCAAGCAAAATATTTCTTATTTACTTTAAAATCATCAGGAATATAGCATACATATTGTTCATATTTATTCATTTGTTCACCTGTTAATATTATCACTCATCATAAATATTTCACCTCCTATTTTATTTTATTCTATTGTCTTTGATGCTCTTCATATTAGCTTTGCTATTGAGTGTCTTTTGTGTTTTAATTTTTTTTTAAATGGTACTTTAGTTCAAATATTCATGCCAGCATACAAGTTGCTGTCAAACATGCTTAGTTGTTTATTCTACTGACTTTTAATGAATTATATTATTACAGTATATATCCATCAAATTCTACTAATATAATGAGATGAGTAAAATATATACCACTCCTTTAATAATTAATCAATTTATCCTAAACATTCCATGTGCACACAAGTCAAACTAATAAGTCTACATAATATATTAGTAAGATATATCAATATATCTAACTTTTAAATAGTTAATATAGTAAATGTATGTTCAAACTAAAAGAATAATAAAAAGTATTAATGAAATTAAATGCACACACATATAATATACAATGAACAACAACTTTAATATAGAATAAATTTGGAAAAATTTATGGACTTAGAAGTGGTTCGCGATATTCAGAGTAACTACCATCAAAAAATGACGAGTCAAGATCTTCTCTAAAATGTCTGTGAAGTGATACCGGTTGTGAATTTTTAAAATATTGGGTCATTTTCTTCATTGAGTTTAGAGCAACATTGATATAACCTATAAAACGAGCATGTTGTCCAGTAACTAACACTATATGATAGAACACAACTACAGAGAAAGTAAACATCATTATATATACAAATGTACTATCAAATACTCCTGCTGTACAAACATAATCTTTAAGAAAATACCAATTTGTATAAAGTAATATACCATAGTTAATCATGACTGACAGATCCAAGACGTTTAATACTTTACTCTTGAATGGTCTTAGATAAGCTTGAATAGTGACAAACACAAAATAAACTGGAAGAAATATGGAAAATGCAAGGAAGAACCTGTTTCCTCAATACATTGCATACAATATACATACACAAATGAGTAAAAGTTGTCTAGCAGTAAACCAATATTGTTTGTTGTATTTATAAGGAGCATGGATAGCTTCATATATTGGTCGAAGATATTCTCTTATCTTGTTAGATTTCATTAGTAGATGACCAGTTAGAATTATTAACATATAAGGTATTAGAAAGATACCAACTATCACTGATGTTACTATCATTAACACAAAATGTTCACCTTCTCCATATGTAATATAACCATCATTAAACCAAACCTTTGTAACTTCTTTTCTTGTACTAGAGTACAATTGAACAGGTGTAAAAATATCACGATTGTTAATAACAGCTTTGAAAAGGAGAGGTGTACAACAGTAACCAGTACTTGAACTGAGGAGTGAGCTATGCTGTTGGAAATCCTTACAGAAAAACGACTGAGGATAATGAGGACAACAATTATTGTCAGGAGATAAAATGGAAATAGTAAACTGAAGCCAGCTTTTTGTAATTCTGACATTCCATTGTAAAAACACAATGGAAAGCCATTCAAGATTCAGATTTAATGTTGAAAGAAAGAACAGTGCCACTTTCATACCAAATTGTGCACCCTGAGAACATTGCATATCCTTAATGGATAAAATATCTGATAATCCAGTGCTAGCCACCTGAGCATAGAATATAATTCCATTAAGTGTACCGATTGTTAATGTAAGTCTGAGAACATATAACAAGTAAATGAGGAAGGGACCAGCTACTGCATATAAGACTAGTGTCCATAACCACCAGTTACTACATTGTCTACATTCTGTAGAACCAAACACTACACTGTAGTTAATACCATTAACAGCAGAACAATTGCTACACAAAATTCCTTCTCTGTTATTAAGACACAATGATGAATTTGTTGATAAATCATTAGACATAATTTTATATGTTTTATCATTTCTGTAATGAAAAACACTAAGATTAAGATCACTATTGCAGTAGCCATGAGGACAATGTAAAGATAACATGAAAACAGATTTCTTTTATGTTTAACTGAACCAACCCATGAAGTTATTGTTGGTCTGTTAAATGTTATAATATTGATATTACAGTCGGGAGTGTAACCATCAAGCACCCATCCAACAGGTGTAGTTATTTTGAAGAAATGAGGTGGTCCAGCCAAAGCCAAGTATTTTTATGACTAAAATTGGCGCCACTAAAGCGGTTTGTTAAACTGAGCATGCTCAAATCAGTAAAATTGGCGCCAATAAAGAAAGTGAGCTGGCCAGTTCATCAAGTTTTATTTTAAGATATTTGATTATAATTTATTATAAGAGCACTTTTTTGGTTCTTGCGATGGCATATACTAATAATCTCGTAATGCATATATGTACTGTCTGTACTGATGGCAAAGTACATTTTCATGGCAGTATTAATGTATTACTTGGTAGAGTTGATGTGTGCGTCAATGGTACATGGACTACTGTATGTTATGAAGGTTAGAATGATAATGATGCTAGAGCCATCTGTCAACAACTGGGTCACTCTCTTTATGGTAAACTTACAGTAACTAATTATTATTTTAAATATACTTTTCACAGGAGCATTGGCTGGTTATGGCTCTCTCTTATTTGATAACTATCCTACTCGTGTCTATGGAGTGAATTGTACTGGGAGTGAAAGCACACTCTTCAAATATCCTATTCATTTAACTCTTCAAAATGTATCCTACACTCAGTGCGCTAATAATGATGCTGGTGTCATCTGTCAAGGTGAGCTTACAATATTGATAGTTTAACTATATTATAATATTGTCAACTGTACTAATGGTGAAGTCAGATTGATTGGATCTGCATCTGTGACTTGTAAACAACAAGGATATTCACCTTATGGTATGTGGCTAAACACAAATTAGTTTGACTTTAATACCTTTAAATATCTTTAGGTGCAATTGCTGGCATTAACAGTTTCACTACATCACTTATACCCACTAAGATTGATTCTATTAACTGTATTGGTACTGAAACATCAATATTTGACTGTACAGTAAAGTATGGAGGAGACACTTCAACTTGTGATCCATTGGCTGATGCTGGTCTTATCTGTCAAGGTGTGCTGAGTTGTATTTTACACTAAGTTTATATAATGCTGCTTATATTAGATACAACTGTTTCTTTTGCTAAGTGTACTCATGGTGAGCTGAGATTAGCAGGAAGTAGTGTTGTCACTTAAGGAAGAGTGGAAGCATGTTTTAATGGAGTTTAGGGCACAGTATGTGATAATGACTGTAGCACTGTAGATGCTAATTAATGTAGTCTGCAACCAACTAGGATATTATCCTTCAGGTATAGTTACATATGACAATAAAACCTCTCTTATATTTACTCTCTATACTATAGGAGCAAGGCTCATTGATAAAGTATCTGGTCCCAAATTGTTATCCAATCCTCTAAATTTACGTTTTTTCAATATCATAACCATATATGATTACAGGTAATCACTCCTCACACTAACTACACTGTGACAGTAACTGGATACAATGATTATAATCTTCCTTCAGCCATAATCTACTTTAGTGGGTGGGGTCACTTTTTGCCTAAGAATCAGTAATAATTAATTATCTTGAGAATTCAGCTGGTATAATTTTGTTAGCTGGTCCTATTCATTATCTAGGTTCTCGTTATACTAAACAATCTACTAAACAATATCTACTAGCTATCTGTATAAAGGAATTAGCACAAGAATCAGGTCAGTCTTATCAGGAGTCAGAGGCTCTTTTTGTAAAGTGTAGTTCCAAATCAAAATTTATAGTATGTTCTGTATTATAATGTACATTATAATAGAATGACCTAGCTCTTAGGAACTCAGGGAGTGTGTTTTATATGTGGATATTATAACTTACTCTTGTAAACCCAACCCCCTAGATTGAGGTCTAATAATATGTTGTTGATACTCTTAAATGGACACAGTCTCCTCCCACAAACTAATTGGCTTTAATTATTTGATTGGAAGTTCTAAAATTTCTAAAGTAACTCGACCATTAAACTTTTAAGTGTAATTTATAATGAAAACAGTTTCTTGGCATAGATATTGATGGATTTAAAGTGGCATATATACTGGTTCCATTTTGTCTTAGTTTTTATTATAATTATAGGCTAATGTACATTAGTTCCAGGTGGACAACTTGATGAGGCAAATTACTGTAGAGATTACAACCTACACTTCCACTCTACAACAACCCTTTATATAAAGGTTAGTAAAATATCTCTCATATCATTGAATGTTAAAGAAGTTGCTGTAACATTATTATCAATATGTGGTCTGATATATATTGTTTATTTATATATTCCTGGAGAAATTACATACAGAATTTGTACAATACATGAGCTTTTTAATGTTCTCTAGTTTGACAACATATGGCAACATGTTATGACAGATTAATCTTTTTTCATGAAAACCTCTTTCAATGGAGGGACAGAGTCCATACTAATGCTTATAACTTCATAATCATGTGCAGGTATTATTGTCATGTCTCCTCAAACTATGTTATTGGCAGACATTTTGATATAATGGTTACCTCCCTATCTCAGCATTGTCTGTTTGTACAATGGTGGTAGTGTTTCATTATGGATTTTTAAGCATCAAAATTAATTTTAAACTAATTTTTTTCTCGTTACTACGTTATTAAGACTCATAATAAAATTATATCATACTAAACTGAATTATTGACAATTTCTTTATCTTTCTTCTTTAGTGAATTAAAATGTGTTTCTGATATCTTTTCATTAATTGAATGGTCTAACTGGTTAACTGCTAAAAATTCTCTACTTCATTTCGACTCACATTTTTTTGCTGTCAGAAGAGGAAGCCAGATGTATGTCCTAATTTGGGAGATATTTTAAAACTACAGGTACGTATATAGAATTGTTATACATGTACACAATAGTGATTGATTCCACGCTACTTAATTGTTTCATAAAGCAATGTCTATCTAGCATTAAAAAGATAAGTATCATGATACCTTTTCTTTTGAGTAGTGGATGAATACTCAAAAGATGATACAATTACAAAGAGATAAAAAAATTAATTGCTCTGTTAATAACATCAGAGAATAATATTAATTTATCTACTTTGACTGTAAGAAGTATTTAAAATAACATCTCTATAGCTATACCTCATTTAACTTACATCATAATGACAATATTGTCATCTACATTACATCCTCTAACTATGATATACTACATTGCCTTACACCATTTTTATTTTGGGTCTTTGTCTTAGTATGTCTCTCTAAGAATCCAATCTAAAGACTGAACAATAATGGTGAGTTTCAAACAATGATAACATATAATACAATTCTTAAGTTCACAGTTTATGTACAACACATTTTTAATTGTGATAAATACTTAGTTAAATTGATGGCTACTGAAGTGAGTATAAGTCAAGCATGAAGTCCATACTTTGTTGTGTATAGCTAATGTTGAGGATTGTGGGATCAGTATTATAATACAATTAAAGAGTATGGACTTCCTGCTTGACAAATAGTAGCTGCTTTGCTTAAATATTTGATGTATTTTCAATTAGGCTATTGGAAAAGATGATGATCTATATCCTCCTGGTGATGACCTATTACCATTATCTGATGACATTCCAGTTACTGAAAGCATATTACAAATTTAGCACTAATGCAATCTCTTTAATATAACTTAATGATACATTAAAATTTTATTCGTAGATGATAGGTAGCATAACTAATGAGTATGACAGCAAATTTGACATGATGTATTCTGGTTAGTCAGTATGTCAGTTCCCAGTAACAAGATAAATAATATTTTTCATATTTAGAAGACTTGATTAATTGTTAATAAGATCAATTAAAAATCAATTAATATTGGTCACACGTGTTGAAGGTGTGAAGTTATTTCCCGCCAAATTTGTCATGAGTATGTGTCTAATGTTTGTCCAAAGGAAGCATGAGAGAGATGTCTTGAAAGTATAAAGTGACTTCATTTTCAATCTTGTATTAATACACAGACTCCCGTGGGTCTTCGTCGCTACGACACGTCTCTTCGTTGGATCGCCTCTCTTCACGAATCGTCTCCTCGTTCGTCACTTCTCGTTGGATCTTCTTTCTTCGTTGGATCATCTTTTCATTCAGTTATGATCATCCTTTTATTTTTTTCTGTTCTTTTTCACTTTCTTTTATTTAGTTATTATTTCTTGTAATTTTTGTTTGGATCAATCAGTTCGCTACTTGATTATTTCTCTTCGTTTCTACAGGACTCAATTTGGAAGCTCTTACTTACTATGGGTTCTCTGATGCTCTCTGATGTTTTGACAGTATTCTGATGTTTTGACTGTTCTCAGTTGTCTGATGTTCTCTGGATGTAAAAGATGAGTTACTCTCCTCCCTGGTCTCTTCTGTCTTCTTCCTTCAAGCCTTCTTTCCTCTTCTTTTAATTTTTTTTAAATTTTATTTTGGGCTATCTGGCCCATACATCATACACACATTCATACAAATCCTATTAATTATCTCTCCCCTGCTGCCTGGCGGCCTCAAAAAAATTTTTTTAAAAATATCCAAGGCCGCCAGGTGGCGGGGGAGAGCTCTGATCTTCTAGGATGCGCGTGTGTGTGCTGTGTGTGTGTGTTGGTTGGTGGTCCTTTTTCACTTCCTCCGTCTCTCTTCACTTTCTATCCATTCATTGTCACCATCAGTTAGTAACTACTCTCTTTTCTTTCCTTGCAGGAGCAGTACTGGTGAAAAAGGTGAGCAGTTTCTCCATCCATCCATCCACATCTCATCCATTCTATAGTAATCCAGTTGTTATTCTCTTTTTCTCCCTCTATGTTCTCAACTTGTGGACTGACTGGACTTATGGGAACTCTCTATCTTTTTGTTTTACAATCACTGGATTGGAAACTGTCATTGGACTTCTTGGAGACTTTCTATCTTCTCTTTTTTACAATTACTGGATTGGAGACCTTCACTGGACTTCTTGGGGACTCTCTATCTTCTCTTTTCTACAACTACTGGATTGGAGACTGTCACTGGACATCTTGGGGACTGTTCAACTACAGAGACTATGTTATTATAAATTTTAGTTTTCAATTTTTTCTTTACAGTTTTTCTTTACAATTTTTTTGTTTTATATTTTGTTATTTAAAAAACATTCTCACCTCAACTGAAAGTTATTTTAAATTCATACTGCTGCTTTTACTTTTCAAATTATTTTTGTGACTCGAAAACTCTCTTAATAGTTTTTCGTCTTTTTTGTTACTGAACTTTTTATATTCAAAATCAGCATAACAGTTTTTTTGAAAAAAAAGTATACTGAGTTATGTACTTCGTTTACATTTTATTTCTATATAAAATTTTAGAATGTTTTTGTATACCTCCGTATACTGTAAGTATTATTTGAGAATATCCTAGGAAGATGAAGAAAAACATTCAAGGCTCAACTGCTGGCTTACAAAGACCAGGTAAGTATATTATTTGAAGAACGCAATCATTTCTTAACTTAGAAATTACCATATCGATATAATGTCAGTATTCCTTGTTACTGATACAATACATTTTATAGATGACCTCACTATAGGAATTTATTAATAATATATACTGCTATTGAAAAAGTTGATGATCTATATCCTCCTGGTGATGACCTATTACCATTAACTGATGACAATCCAGTTACTGAAAGCATATTACAAATTTAGCACTAATGCAATCTCTTTAATATAACTTAATGATACATTAAAATGTTATTTGTAGATGATAGGTAGCATAACTAATGAGTATGACAGCAAATTTGACATGATGTATTCTGGTTAGTCAGTATGTCAGTTCCCAGTAACAAGATAAATAATAATTAATATTTTTCATATTTAGAAGACTTAATTAATTGTTAATAAATCAATTAAAAATCAATTAATATTGGTCACACGTGGTGAAGGTGTGAAGTTATTTCCCACCAAATTTGTCATGAGTATGTGTCTAATGTTTGTCCAAAGGAAGCATGAGAGAGATGTCTTGAAAGTATAAAGCGACTCCATTTTCAATCTTGTATCAATACACAGACCCCCGTGGGTTTTCGTCGCTACGACACGTCTCTTCGTTGGATCGCCTCTCTTCACGAATCGTCTCCTCGTTCGTCACTTCTCGTTGGATCTTCTCTCTTCGTTGGATCATCTTTTCATACAGTTATGATCATTCTTTTATTTTATTTTCCTTTCTGTTCTTTTTGATTTTCTTTTATTTAATTATTATTTTTTGTAATTTTTGTTTGGATCAGTCAGTTCGCTAATTGATTATTTCTCTTCGTTTCTACAGGACTCAATTTGGAAGCTCTTACTTACTATGGGTTCTCTAATGCTCTCTGATGTTTTGACAGTACTCTGATGTTTTGACAGTACTCTGATGTTTTGACTGTTCTCAGTTGTCTGATGTTCTCTGGATGTAAAAGATGAGTTACTCTCCTCCCTGGTCTCTTCTGTCTTCTTCCTTCAAGCCTTCTTTTCCTCTTCTTTTAATTTTTTTTTAATTTTTATTTTGGGCTATCTGGCCCATACACTATACACACATTCATACAAATCCTATTAATTATCTCTCCCCTGCCGCCTGGCGGCCTCAAAAAAATTTTTTAAAAATATCCAAGGCCGCCAGGTGGCGGGGGAGAGCTCTGATCTTCTAGGATGCGTGTGTGTGTGCTGTGTGTGTGTGTTGGTTGGTGGTCCTTTTTCACTTCCTCTGTCTCTCTTCACTTTCTATCCATTCATTGTCACCATCAGTTAGTAACTACTCTCTTTTCTTTCCTTGCAGGAGCAGTACTGGTGAAAAAGGTGAGCAGTTTCTCCATCCATCCATCCACATCTTATCCATTCTATAGTAATCCAGTTGTTATTCTCTTTTTCTCCCTCTATGTTCTCAACTTGTGGACTGACTGGACTTATGGGAACTCTCTATCTTTTTGTTTTACAATTACTGGATTGGAAACTGTCATTAGACTTCTTGGAGACTTTCTATCTTCTCTTTTCTACAATTACTGGATTGGAGACCTTCACTGGACTTCTTGGGGACTCTCTATCTTCTCTTTTCTATAATTACTGGATTGGAGACTGTCACTGGACTTCTTGGGGACTGTTCAACTACAGAGACTGTTTTATTTTAAATTTTAGTTTCAATTTTTTCTTTATAGTTTTCGTTACAATTTTTTTTTTTATATTTTGTTATTTAAAAATATTTTTCACCTCAACTGAAAGTTATTTTAAGTTCATACTGCTGCTTTTACTTTTCAAAACATTTTTGTGACTTGAAAACTGTCTTAATAGTTTTTCGTCTTTTTTATTACTGAACTTTATTATATTCAAAATCAACATAACAGTTTTTGGAAACTATACGGAGTTATGTATTTTGTTTGCATTTTATTTCTATATAAAATTTTAGAATGTTTTTGTATACCTCCGTATACTGTAAGTATTATTTGAGAATATCCTAGGAAGATGAAGAAAAAACATTCAAGGCTCAACTGCTGGCTTACAAAGACCAGGTAAGTATATTATTTTGGAGAACGTAATCATCTATTAACTTACAAATTACCATATCGATATAATGTCAGTATTCCTTGTTACTGATACAATACATTTTATAGATGACCTCACTATTGGAATTTATTAATAATAATACTGAAGTTGATCCAGAGATGATTGTGCTTGAGAAAGATGTTCAACAGTTAATATCTCTAATAGAAGGTATTCTTAAATGGGAACATGTATTTTGGTTTGGTGTTGTTATAATTAATACATTATTGTGAAGGCTATGTTTTAAATTTCAATTTCAACTTATGTTTAAATTGATATTAAAATTATAGAAGATACATATATATCAATTATGTACATACTACACCATTTTATCATTCATATAATGGAAGGTTATATTTGTTTATTCTTTTTTTACTATGTGTGTTTCTCGTGTACAGAAAATCTTTTAGAAATTAATGAACAGAGGTTATTAGTATCTTTTACATTAACTGACTTATTTGTAGACAACATTTGTAAAAGAGTATTGCTTTATTATTCTCTATTTTTTGACTGTACATTTAATACTTGAAAACTGGTCATTTCACATTTACTCACATCAAAACTATACTGATACATAACATATCTTATAGATTATGTTCCAGAGTTTTGTTAAAGAGTTAAAGAATTAGAATTAATATAGATTTTGTGAATTACAAGAAACAGTAGCAGAAATATCTAAATTAGACAAAATACAGCTAATATATTTAATGTTGCTAAATGTATTACTATATATAGACATATTTGTCACTAGTAGTAGTAAGAGTCTCTTTTTATTGTTAGACAGCTGATACTGACAGTAAAATTTATGAAAATAAGTACCACTGTAGTAGAAGAGGAGAGTCTTCAAGGACAAAAATGCTGAGCTCCATTAAAAGAGGTATTACTCACAAAAACCACTAACAAATTTGATCTGTTATGAGTATAACTAATAATATTAATATAATTTGTATTATACACAAACTTATAATTATTATGACATAATTTAGTTTAGTCTTGTTTAGACTTGGAGTACTCTTGTATACCACAATGATGTTATTTTAAACCACAAAGAAGGTGGAGATGATAATGATTTTAATGTAAGTATCAATTAATACATGCACAAATCAGGAGCAGTACATGTACATATACTGTTAAGCCTAAATATATAGAGGTTATAGAAGAGACATGTCAATTACATATGGGCAAGTCACATTGGTATAGTGAGTAGCAAAAGAGTTAATATTAACATATCTGTGGTATTATTCACAAAGCCTTGTTTTGTTTATAAGAAGCCCTTTCAGTACAGACAGAAAAACAGTATTTTATAGATGTCTGTCTTCATGACAGAGTGCTAAATATAGTATAGAAAGACTTAATAATACTTTCATATTAGTATATTTCTTTTTATTAATTAGTATGACCATTAGAAGTTGAATCTACAAAATTGGACTTAAAGATGTTCAAATTGAAGGTGGTAAAATCAGTCCTAGAGTTGAAGAAAGACTCAATATTACTTGGAATGCTAACACACTAATGGGAGAGCTTTTTGATAAAATGTCAACAACAGTGAATATCACAATTGTAAGTTATTCACTCAATTTATATAAGTACATGTATTTACATGTTGTGTTTGTTGACAGATACTATACCACACTGACACTGATCAGTGGGAGTCATCAATGCCTCTAGCTACAGAAATTACAAGATCAGTAGCCCTTCGTCTAGCATATGAAGCTTGGTATAAAACATGACAGAGGTGTTAATAACAGACAACTACCTCCTTGTTCTTGTAAGAGGTCACAGGCTGATAGAGATGACAGGTATACATGTGAGAATATCATACAAGATATATGGAGGAGAAACAGTTTCAAGAGGACGAAAGATACAAGTTGATGTAGGCGGTCCAATGTGTTAGGTAAGACAATGAATGTTTTATAGTTTACCATTTCAATTATATTATCTATACTGTTCTTATAGTCTCAATCAACAGTGTTGTTTTGGTAGAAATGATAATCTATTAACAGGAACTGATGGTGGTAGTGCTTATAGTGTTTATCCTAACAACTGGAAGTCTATATTAGGTTAATATTATGATATGTAAAGTCTTTATTTAACTTATTTTAACTTTAATGGTTATTTATTAAATGATATTGCTCCACATTACTTGTGTTGTGATGGGAAATATTTCTCTGGTTGTCTATAGTAGTCATTATTATGATCATAGAGCTAATGATAATTATGAAGATTACTCACATCAGCCACCCCCAGGTACATAAACAATAAATCATATTAATCATTGCTAGGTTTTCTGTTAAATGATGGTAAATAAACTATAAATTTGAGTACTATTATCATAGAACAAGTGCTGTAATGTTTATTATGTCACTGCTCAAAGCAGCGAAAAGTGCCACCTCCAGGTCCTGCCTTAGTGCAATTAATTTAAAGTCAATTCAAGTTGTGATTGATTTTCATATATACCTTTTTTGCTACAATTGTACTAATGTATATTAATGTGGCATTTCATTTGTTCAGAACTGTGGCATATAGTTTGTCATTGTACAAATAATTATTTTTTGTAAGGATGTCAGGCAATGGGTTTAGACCACATGGTAATCATAAAGGCGTGTTTTATTCTATTGTCATATGTGACTAATAAAACTAACTTAGTACGCATCCTCATCCTCATACATATAGCAACAGTTGTTTTTATTTGTGTGTACCAAGGTGATCTGAATAGGAGTGCAGAGCCTATGATGTCCTACGTGTCTATTACAGTGAAATATTTAATACAGTTTATAAAGAAAGGCATGACTAAAAACTGAAGAAAAGGAACCATATTGCTACAACAAAATAAACTGTATGTGTCATCTTCATGTATGACGTATCAGTAGCATGACAAATAGTCGAAATAAAAAAAAACAAAGATATCAGAATACTATGATACCTATAGTAAAGTATTGAAATTGAAAACACAATATAATATCCAATGACATTAAAACCTGTCTGATACACTCAACCTGTTTATTACAGTAGTTACATTGCATTTGTTCATCAGTTTAGTTATATCACTAGTGAGTATTGAAATTAATATCATGAACTGGAGGAATATAAACATCAATCAAATCTATGTGCCCGGGATTTTGTTGCTAATATGGGGTGGTCTAGTAGGAACACTTAATTTTAACCCTAAATTTACTGACTACGTATCGTACACTAAGGGCGTGGTGGAATAGGAGGCTATTTTTAACCCTATGTTAACTGACTACGTATCGGGTATGAAGACACAGTACTGTCTGGATGTAATTAAGGCAAGTCCTTCTATATCATAAATTCACTATTTGAAACAGTGTATCGAATCATTCAATATTTATTTTATTTTGAACTGTCAGGCCACGGGCTCACAGTTTTTTAGTTACTTCAGGTTACCTGGCTAAACTTCTGTGAAATGTTATTAATTTAATAAATTGGAGGTGTGTCTTGATTAAAGTACTTTATGTAGCGTTATATGCATTGGTAAGATAGAGTGCCTAATTAACTACACACATGAATGATTAATAATACATATTGAATTGGTGTACTAACATATGCACTTATAATGGTTAAACGTACAATAATAAATTTCATTAATGTATGTATACAATGACTAAATAAGAAAAGTCCCTTTGTTGTATCAATATTTTTTTTAAAAAGTGTAATATCAAGTAGTCAGTTAGTCAGAGTATTAAATCTTCACTGGTATGGATAACACAAGTTTCAGTTTTCTCTCTCTCTTCAGAGATTTTCTTGAAAATGAAGATTCTATAATGACTCGGCTCCAAAACTTTCATGATAGATGTGGAGGACAGCTAGTCAGCTAGAGGTCAGTGGAAATGCTATAACTAACAAGTCAACAGAATATGATTAAGCTTTGCATAACTGTTTTAGTAATTTATTAAATTTGAATTCTTAAAAGTTATATATAAACTATTTAGTGTTTATTGTTTTAATTTACTTTTGGTTAAAGGTTTTTAATGCTTCTTCATTGAAATTATCAACCTGCTGAACAGGTTGTCAATACAAAATGGAAGTACATATCTAGTTAGACAATTGTTATAAGAAACAAAGCCAAGTTTATATTACAGCTATGTATATAATAGGCAGCTGTGCCTATTGGTCCAGCAGGAAGGTAGGATATAATTAGTTTAAGGTTTGTATGGTAGGTATTAGTGTATATACAACAAAGTATTACAATCATTATTCATTATATAATTATGTATAGCTTCCTGTTATAGCTATATAAGCTATATAATTAATATCATATAATAATATTATAAAAACTTTAAATAATTTCATGGAGAAACTAGCATAATTATGATACATAATATGGCCAAATTTAACAACCAATAAACTTCAAATTAATATTGGATACCGATAACTTATAATAATATATATATTAATATATTTATATCATAGAATTATATCAATTATATGTCCACACATCCACCTGTCTCTCTCTTTTATTTCCATTGTTAGTCCATATGTATACACAATCGTCCTTCTATTGATCCATTTATTTATCCATTCATTTATCCATCTATATAGTAAACATGAACCATGTATAGTAATATTACTTTCTTCACATCTGTTGTCAAGCTTACACATAGATTATTTAACTAAGTATACCTTTTCCCAACTGTGTATATAAGGTCTGCAGTCACAATATTAATATAATAATAATAATAATATAAGCAAATGTTGAACACCTGTCCAACATACCTACAGTGTTTATAGTCAAATAGAGGAATTAAATTATAAGTCGTAGTCATTAGTGCTTTCAGTAGATTATGAAACTTAGATATTAGCTCATGTAACTGCAGAATTGCAGCAATGTCAATTTTAGAAGTAGTGAATATTATAGCAGGCCAAAGTAGACTGTTATATAATAAAAGCTGGTGTTTTATATCCAGCTATAGAGCTACAAAACAATTTCAACTGCAACTAGTAACTATGTCATCTCTATGATGATATAATCATTAATGAAACACAATACTGTAGGAAGTATAACACGTGCTAACACCTGTTAGCCCTTTCTTCATTGTTTCTATAGACAAACCAGAGAGTGTGCTTGATTTGTTTATGTTATAATTGTTGTGATATGATTATATTCTTTAACATATATTTGAAAATGTCATCATGTTTTGCTGATATTATGGTACACAAACACTACATGTTAGTCTGGCAGGTGTTTAACGTACATGAAAACATTATTGTCATTCTAATTGTCTATATAAACTGTTGGGAAATGTTGGACTTAAGTTAACAAAATACATACACTTGAATTCAATAATATCAATGAAAAGCAATAACAACTACCCTCTTCTATATTGTTATTGATAGATGAATGTATGAATGTATAGATTTGAGGTATCTTATAGGCATATGATAAAACTAAATTTGATCCTTCGTTATATTGAAATATTATGTTCATCAATTAATTGTAATAATGTAATCGATAAAAGAGTACATATTGTTAAATAGGGTTTTTATCTAAGACAACTTCCCAACTTCTCCCAAAAAATTGTGTTTGCCTGTTAAGTGAGCTCTGCAAATTTCTATTATATAAACTGCAAATGGTGTAATAATTATTAATGAAATAATAAGCTTAACAATAGTATTGAAAATTGTCACAACTACCTTCTTCTGTTGTACATGTTTTGGGTCTCTATAAATAGATAAATTAATGAATGAATACAAGTATAGAAATCAATGTGGAAATCCTGACAATCATCTATACTTTTGGGTGTAATGGGCTTATGAGGCAATCAACTTTAACTATCCACAAACAATTTATAGGTTTTCAGGACTTCTATTTGTTTTTATTGTAATCTGAAATAATATTGATACACGTTAAAATATCATCCCTCTAGTATGAAAAGATTATATATAGGTCTGTCTGACAGATGTTTAACATATAATAAAACGGCATCATTCTTACCACATATCTAAACTGTTGGGAATAGTGAATTTAATTAAGATAATTATATTTAAGATTGATAATAGCAAGTAAAAAGCTGTTACAACTACAACTACATAGTCCAGTTGATAGATGATGAACAGATGTATATATGCATGAGAATACATCATTTATTGACCATGAGATGATATATTGTAATAGACAAAATGGTATAGGTTGTATAATGCTTTATAGTTGCTGGCGTGACGTGCATGTATCCTAAATGTTCATGAATAAAATAATTTTCTTATCTTAAATGCAAACAGTTAACATAACATAATGATTACTTATATTCTACAATTTATGTACCTAATACTTGTACATGAACCATCAATTCTATAGTATTTAAATAACAGTATAATAGTATGATTTGCTCAACTGATCAGTACAATTGGTCGATTAATGTAATAGCCCATCATAATAATATAATATGGTATAACTTGCTCAACCAGATTAGTGTAATTGGTCAATTAACTTGTGCGTAGGGTTGGCAATAGTATGATTTGCTCAACTGATCAGTATAATTGGTCGATTAATGTTTGTGTAGATTTGGTACTATTATATACATTTGGATAAGAAAATTATATATCTATTCTTTACTATCAATAGCCCATCCTCCATTAATTTAATAATACATAAGTATTGACTTCCTGTCTGCTCTTAGGATATAAATAGTACTACTATTGGGTTGACTATTTTCTAACAGCAAAATGCTGTTTGCTATCTTGTTAAAAGTCTTGCTTTCTTTATTTCTGAGGGGCTCAGTTGTTGCTCAAACATGTCCTCATGGATCAGTACGATTAGTAAGTTATATTAAAACATTTAGACTACATGTATGTTTATTGCTTTTCTAGTCCTCATCTTCTTACTATGGAGCTGTTGAAGTCTGCTTGAATAATATATGGGGTAGTATTTGTACTGACTTCTGGGATAACAATGATGCTAGTGTGGTCTGTAAACAACTAGGATATTCTCCTTATGGTAAATATTAAGACCATTGTTCTACTTCACGTTTATATAAATAAACTCATTCTAGGTGCAGTAGGATCTTCTATAGTCTACTACTACTCATCAGCTACCAAACACAATATTATTGATTTAAACTGTACTGGCAATGAGAACATTATACTGGACTGTCCTTATAATGATGTCTCTGACTACTATTGTTCTCTGAGTAAAGATGCTAATATATTTTGTGAATGTGAGTGCTCATTTGTTGATATAAATGCCTATTCTGTCATTCTGTAGCTCTTACTGTTGCCACTTATAGTAATTGTACTGATGGAGATGTTCGTTTAGTAGGAGGTGTGTCACAATATCAAGGAAGAGTTGAAGTGTGCCTTAATAGAGCATGGGGCACAGTCTGTGCATATAGTAGTTGGGACAGTCAGGAAGCAAAAATTGTCTGTAGTCAGATTGGTGCATTGTCAATAGGTATTTTAATTAAATTCTTTTGTTGTAATAACATTCACTGATATAGGCTATTCATTTGGGAGAGTAGGAACACTTGGATTCACACAAGGCACTGGACCCATTCTACTTCAATATTTGAATTGTAATGGAACAGAAACTAACTTGGTGAATTGTAATCAGAGCTATCAGTATACTCATGTTTGCCAAAATCACTATTATGATGGAGCTGTAATATGTGAACGTGAGTTTTAAAATTTAGTATATCAAAAACTCGCAAGTGTTTACTAATATATTTGACTTTAGCTCCTTGTGAAAATGGTACAGTACGTCTATATAGTGAGTTTGGTAGTTACTTCAGGAGATATGGTCGAGTACAAGTTTGTGTTAACAATATCTGGGGTACTGTATGTGATGACTTCTGGGATGACAAAGATGCCAGTGTTGTCTGTAAAATGTTGGGATACTCACGTCATGGTATGTATAGTATAATACAGCTGTAAGCATATGGCATTACTTTCAGGAGCATCAGCACAGACTAATAGATATACTGAAGGAACCTGGGATGTTCATATCAATGATTTGAACTGTACTGGAGAGGAAGAGGCTATTTGGGACTGTCCTCAAAATGGATTAAGTAGGTATTCTTGTAATCACTATCAAGATGCTTCAGTAATATGTCAATGTAAGTTCACCAGATTTTTGAAATTAATCTGTAACATTTCACTTAACACTAAGAAACTCAACAAATGACAAATAAAGTAGTGGCCAAAGATTTCATTAATCATTATTAGAATTTACAATAGCATCTCAATGATAAGTATCTAATGCAAAATATCTGGTATATATATATATATATACTATGTTGTGAAAACCAAAAAAGAATAACTTTATGTTTTAATGTTATTATAGTGACTCATGTATCATTTTCAAACTGTACTACTGGTGAGATCAGACTAACAAATGGAACAACAGAATATGAAGGAAGAGTAGAAGTGTGTATAAATGGAGTCTGGGGAACTGTCTGTGATAGTGGTTGGTATACTACAGAGGCATATGCTGTCTGTCATCAGTTAGGATACCAAGGTATTTAATAACTTATATAATTATTTATTAATATTAATATGTACTTTTTACCTACAGGTGCTGGATATTTTGTCAATTCTCATTTTGGTATTAGTACTCATCCTATTCTTATCTACTATACATCCTGTTCAAGATATCAAAATAATCTCTTCAATTGCAATATAAATCAGTTTCCATATTCTTATCCTTATTGTAACAATTATCAAGAAGCTGGAGTTAAATGCGAATGTAAGTTATTAAATGTCATTTATTAATGAGATTATTATTGTCACAAATCCAGCTCCATGTACTGAAGGTGAGATGAGGCTATATTCTGGTATCTCCAGTCGTTATGGTAATGTACGTGTCTGTATCAATGGTATTTGGAGTAAAATCTGTGGATATGGCAATTCTGTACTTGATGACAATCTTGCTAGTGTTATATGTTCTGAACTAGGATATTCACAATATGGTAAATTGATAATGTATGTGTCTATTAAAGCTTGCAATGCTATTTTGTTAGGTGCTATAACTTCTAAAAATGTATGGTATGACAGTACCTATCCTTATAATATTACCAATGTACAATGTTATGGAAATGAAACAAAATTTAAGAACTGTTATTATAAGATTTCAAGCTCCTCACATTGTTCTTATAATGGTGCTGTAGCTGTATTTTGCCAAAAGAGTGAGTTTACATAAACATATCAGTTAAGATTGTTGTTTCAATTTTGTAGCTACCATTAAAACTTCAATTAATTGTACTGAAGGAGAGATCAGACTCTATGGTGGCTCAAAACCAAATGAGGGAATACTTCATATATGTACTAATGGAGCTTGGGGTACTGTGTGTTTAAATTATTACTGGAGTAGTAATGTAGGCAATGTAGCTTGTCATGAACTTGGCTATTCTGCATATGGTTTGTTTAATTTAATTATTACTTTTGAAATATTTACACAATATGATGATTTACAGCTGTTTTTATAAAAAGAAACAAAAACAACCTCCAAGCATACAATAGCAAAATTGATTGAAAAATTATTTAGAATATTGTTTGATTTTATTACACCTGTAGGTAATACTTATGAGAATGGCTTTACAGATGAGAAGTATCCCATCATTTATACCAGATTGGATTGTTGTGGTGGAGAAACTAGATTAAGATCTTGTAACCCATCAGTTACCTCAAACATCCAATATTGTTCTAATAATCAAGTTGTAAAACTTACATGTGAAGGTCAGTATTATTAAAATTTATGCATCAAATCAATATCATTAAAACCAACAACTTATCTAGCTTTCAATTATATTAACAAATTCACAGTTTAGTTAATTGTTTTCAAAAGTTAGATAAAATGTTTGTCTGACAAGCAAAACTTTCCACATTTACATTGGGACAGGGAGAAAAGAAGTTTGGAGACTCTTGACACAATTCTAGGGATTCCACAGAAATGTTGGTAGAACCAATTTGGTGTGAGTAGTCACATGACTAAAGTGTTACCTAATAAATAATAACCACAAATATGATTTTTATTACAAGAACTAAGATATTGGAAAATCAAAAAGAGACAATTCTGCAGTAACTTCACTTTATACACTTAACATCAAAATTTGTGTTACTTATCAAGGCTATTACATTTTGCCACTAGTGAATTGTAATTAAATAAATAAATGAGGGTATGCTAGATGCTCTGTGTAAACCTTTTTGTCATATTATTTACAGTTGCACAGTCTCTGTTTACCTTCTGCAATGCCATAGAGGTGGGATATACATGGTAGGAATTTTAGTGACATCCAAATAGTTATATTCCAATACCCCATAGAATTGTGTCAAGAGTCACTGAGACATGAATGAGACTACATACATTCCTATTAGAGTGATACTAGCAATAACAAAAACATTTACTCCATAACATAATTATAGTGGCTCTACCTACTATAATTCTAGATTTTGATATTTTTATATATTCTAATAGAAGCTTACAAATGCACTACTGGAGATGTTCAGCTTTATGGTGGCACTTTTTACTATGGTGCAGTACAGGTCTGTAATGGAGGAGAATGGGGCTCAGTCTGTAGAGATAGCTTTTGGGATAATAATGATGCTAGTGTAGTATGTAAACAGTTGGGATTCTCTCCATTTGGTATGTGTAATAACTGTACATCAAAAATCTAAATTTATTACCAATATTCCAATATTAGGTTCCCTTGCAATTCAATCAACCTATTTTAAAAATTGTTATGATCCCACATTTTTTACTGGTTTAAATTGTAATGGATCTGAGGATTATTTGTTTAACTGTGCTATCAATACCAGTGCCCCTGCTTGTTCTTCTACTAGAAATGATGCTAATGTCATATGTCCTGGTTAGTAATGACAATAATTATCTTAAACTTATGTTTTTAATTTTGTGTACGTATTTTAGCAAATTTTGTTAAAACTGGTCCACACTAGATTTTTATTAAAAATAAAATTACACTATATCCCATTAGGAAACACAATAGTTTAATGTGCAATTAATAATATGCCAAACACTCATATCTGGAACACTCTAAACCTGGTATTTATTTCATACAGGAGTACTCACAAGAGTATTATTTTTGTCATGTGTCTAGCCACAGTAATAAAATAAAGTTAAAGAGCATAATTCGGAAAAATAAACAAAAGTAATAAGCGATTGTATTTAAATTGCTAAATTTAGTAAATGTAATTAAAGGCTTTCATACATATATGTGTATTTACTCTTAAATTTTAGTTCATGGATCTACATATTCTAACTGCACTGATGGACAAGTCAGACTATTTGGAGGTTCCACAGATTATGAAGGCACTGTAGAGATTTGTATCAACAATGCTTGGGGTACTATATCTCACTATACATGGGGATACCAAGAAGCTCAGACTGTTTGTAATGCATTAGGATATACTGCACTAGGTATGAAAGCAAGATTTTATTGAAGCATTAAATATCTTTCTTATATTATTAAAGGTGCTCAAAGTTTGTATAATGCTTACTTTGGTGAAGGAACTGGTCCAATTCTTCTCTATTATGTGTATTGTTCAGGTCCAACATTTTCACTACTAAACTGCAATATTAATAGATATTATTATTATTATTATACTTATAGTAATCACAATGATGATGCTGGAGTAAGATGTCAACGTGAGTTGAAGATACATTAAAGTATAGCAAGTATTATATTATTCATTTCAGCATTTTGTCAACATGGTGATATCAGATTAGTAGGTAGTACTAATCCACTGATAGGACGAGTTGAAGTATGTGTCAATAACACATGGGGTACTATATGTGATGATTACTGGGATACCAATGATGCCAGTGTAGTATGTAGACAACTTGGATTTCCAGGAGAAGGTTTGTATTATCTGTTTTTACATAATTATTATAATTTAATAATTAGGTGCACTTGCTCGTACTGGATCTTATACTGAGAGTGTTAAATCATTTTTTATCATTGATCTCAACTGTAATGGAACTGAAGATAATATATTTAATTGTTCTTATAACAACATTCAACAACATAGTTGTGATTATTATGAAGATGCTTATGTTCAGTGTCCAGGTAAATAGTAATATTTATCAAAATATTATTATTGTAGAAATATTCTATTCATACAGCTCCAAACACAACTGATAACTGTACTAATGGTGAGATCAGATTAGTGGGTGGAGACACTAAGTATGAAGGCAGAGTCGAAGTGTGTTATGATGGTGTGTGGGGATCTATATGTCCTAGTTCATGGGACAATAATGATGCTAAAGTTGTATGTAGACAACTTGGATACATAACTATTGGTTAGTAGGATTGTTTACTAGTAGTAATACCACAGAATTAGTGAAGGTTTAAGAAGCAATATCTTGTTATAGTAGTAAATACAGATAATTTATCTTGTTTTGGGACAGCCCACTATTGGAATGTCTCTATATCTAAAATTTTCCTAATTATAGAGGAATTATGTTCTGCAGGAGCATCTTCACCATCCACATTTGTCAAGGGAGTTGGACCAGTACATTTTCCTGATTTTGATTGCTCTGGCACTGAAAGCAATCTACTGAGTTGTACATATTACATTAATTCATGGTGTCCTTATTCATATTATGCTGGTGTTAAATGTGATGGTAAAAACAATACAATTATTATTATTTAGTTTTAATCTTCTCAGTTCCCTGTACACATGGAGATGTTCGTTTAAAAGGTGATAGAAGGTACATTGACTTTGGTCGGGTTGAGGTTTGTATTAATGATACATGGGGTACTATTTGTGATGGCTACTGGGATAATACTGATGCCAGTGTGGTCTGTAGACAACTAGGATTTTCACCTTATGGTATATTATTTCATATTTCTAATCTAAATTGTAAACTACATTATAGGAGCCATTGCAATGAGTACTTCATTTTATATAGAGACCATTCTTCCACACACTATGTTTAATATAAGTTGTACTGGAGATGAAGCTACATTGTTTGAGTGTTTGTATAGTCAAGTACTTGGTAGTGGAACAAACTGTAGCAATAAGTATGCTAATGTTATTTGCCAAGGTTGTATTAAAATCTGTCAATATCATTAACAAATATCTGCTTTGTTCCTATTTCAGACTCAAATGTCACCCACTCAAGTTGTACAGACTATGATGTTCAACTAGTAGATGGAGCTAATGTTAATGAAGGAAGAGTTTTAATATGTATCAATGGAGTCTGGGGAACAGTTTGCAATAGTGGCATTGACTATAATGATGCTGGAGTGATATGTCTTGGACTGGGATATCAAAGAGGTTGGTATATGGACATTTTAGTTTCACAGAAAATCTCACAATTAGGAGGTTCAGCCTACACTAGTCAGTTCCCTAAAGCTGCTAATGATGTACTACTAGTTACTGGTATTACATGTTCTAACTCTGCTACTACTCTGTCTGAGTGTACCTTTAGTTACTTTACTAAAACCTCTACTTGTGATGTTAAAAGACTTCTTGCTATAAAATGCCACAGTCATGGTTAGTATGTTATAATGTATTTGTAGATTATAAATACAGGTAAAATATTGAGTACAGACATGTTCAATACATGTAAAAATGTATTACATGTAAAAATGTATTACATAAATAATTTATTTCTTGAATTGACCAATAATGATATAATGAAGTTTTAACATTCAAACTTTAAGCAACTGCACGAGTCTGTGTCTTTCATATGAAAACATATATACCATGACTTCTTCGTGTATAGCTTCAGTATTATATCTTCAACCTTGAGATATCAGTCCAAGGTTGAAGCCAATAGCTTATGTTGATGGATGAATGTCTGATAGCTATACACTGATAAGTCATGGTATATATAATATATTCCATAGCTTACAAGTACATGCAGCAACTCTATGAAATTCATCTCTGTCAAGGAAGTATTATTCTAAAGCTTGCAACCATCTTCATCAATCTGTTTGCAAGCTACTAACACAAATATTCATATTCAGAATTATGCCCTCATATGATCTTATGACACATCTATGTTAAACCAAGAGTATCATTTGTTGCCTATAACTATACAGTGTGTGTGGATGGATGTGGGTGATATATATATATATATATATATGTATATGTATATATATATATATATATATATATATGTATGTACGTGTGTATGTATTGACTGATAGTTCCTTATGAAAATTGCAATGATCAAACAGATCATATGTTTAGTTTATTTATTTTTATTATTTGGTATGTTTTCCAATAAATACAATTCGCCTTTTTTAGTTTTATTAGATTGTGTTGATGGAGACATACAGATCATTTCTTATAACAATTACAAACAGATGGGTCGTGTTGAAGTATGTGTTAATGGAACATGGGGTACTGTTTGTAGTGACTTCTTTGATGATAATGATGCCAAAGTTGCATGTAGACAACTGGGATATTCTCACTTAGGTACATGTAATATAAGACTTTTTATCAATAATTACATCATGCAGGTTCTATACCAATGGGTAATATCAAATCTGAAGGTTTTCTTTCACATCACTTTAATGATATTAATTGTACTGGAAATGAATCAAGTCTTTCAGATTGTCGCCATAATTTGCTAACTAATAACAAATGTTCTTCCTATGATAATGCAGCAATAGCTTGTTTTAATGGTAACACTGACATGTAGTATGTTAAATTTCTGTGATGTATTACAGACTATGAAGTTGAATATGCTAACTGTACTAATGGTGAAATGAGATTGTCTGGCGGATCATCTTCAATGAATGGGCGAGCAGAGATGTGTTATAATAATGTGTGGTTTGAAATATGTACATATAGTTACTACATCTACAATAATCTAAACTCTATTTGTGGAATCCTAGGATACTCAAATCAAGGTATAAATTATTGTAATATTAATGATAAGAGTTTCGCTAGACTCTACAAGATATTACAGCTCATACTTAGACTTACCTAGTCTACCACTGATGCCATATGAATTTAGATGCAGTGGTACTGAACAATCTTTACTAGATTGTAACAAAAAAATCATTAGCTGTTACCATTACAATTCTTACTTTGGAATTACATGTCAAGGTTTTTTAATATTATGCTACTTTGTTGTTTATCATTGATATCATAATAGTTAAATGTAAACATGGTGATATACATCTTGCTGGTTCAAGTTATAGTACAATAGGTAGAGTAGAAGTGTGTCTTAATGGAACTTGGGGTACTATCTGTAGTAACAGTTTTGATGATAAAGATGCCAGTGTTGTATGTAGACAGTTAGGATACTCTCGTTATGGTTAGATTTGTAAAGATCATTTTAAATTTTTATTGTGTGAATATGTGTACTGATAGGTGCTATTCCATTACCTCATTACTACTACTATCACTATTACCATCCTACATATATATATAATTTGAACTGTACTGGTGGAGAAAGTAACTTATGGATCTGTCCTTATAATAACAGCTACCATTATTGCAGCAGATATCAAGATGCAGCTGTTATATGTCAATGTAATAAAAGTAGTATACGTTGTATCTATTAATTGTATTAAATTTATTCGATTAGATACCAATTATACTGTGGACACATCTTGTAATAATGGTAATATACGTTTGGTCGGTGGTATCAATGAACTAGAAGGTCGAGTGGAGATATGTTATAATAAGATCTGGGGATCTGTATGTCATAATTCCTGGAGTACTTATGATGCTAATGTAGTATGTAAACAACTTGGATATCAACCTACAGGTAGATATTTGCATAAAACAACTATTACTTAAAGAATGTTTTGTATTAAAGGTGCAACAGCATTACGATATAGTTATTTTGGTCATGATCAGTCACCTCACATTCTTAATAATGTTGGATGTTACTCATATAGAAGTTATAACTCTCTCTTACAATGTTCTTATAATACATTAGATGCTACAATGTATTGTGGAGATAGTGCAGTAGCAAGTGTAGTTTGTGTTGGTAATAAACTATGCATTTTAAGATTTCATATTATGTTCAATCATGTACAGGGTCTTGTGTTGATGGTTCAATAAGATTGAGTGGTTCTACTGTAAAATATGCTGGTCGTGTTGAAATTTGTAGAGGTATAAGATGGACTGTACTTTGTGATCAGAGCTGGGACTTTAAAGATGTTCAAGTTGTCTGTAAAGAATTGGGATATTCTCCTTATGGTATATAACAAATACGTGTCTATACACTGAAATTTTAGTAATTTGTACAGGTGCTGTTCCAACATATAACTGTTATACTGAAGGTCAATTGCCATTTGGTATCACTGATGTTAATTGTACTGGTTCTGAAGAACATCTTGTCAACTGTTCACATAGCAAAGCTGCATTACACAATTGTAACTCTTATGATGATGCTGGTGTTGTATGTCAAGGTATGTATTAGTTAGATGTAAAATAATTAACTTATAACATAATAGTGTCTGTTAAACAAGCTAATTGTACTAATGGTGAAGTCAGACTAGTGGATGGTAGTGGTCCTCATGAGGGTAGAGTTGAAGTATGTATCAATGAAGCTTGGGGAACAGTATGTTCTAGTAGTTGGAACAATGATGATGCTAAAGTTGTCTGTAGACAATTGGGATTTTTACCAAGAGGTTTGATGGTAGGACATTAACAATAATTTTTATTTAATTTAGGAGCAAGAGTCAGACATTTTGGTTCAGGAACTGGTCCTATTCTTTTATCTAATCTTTATTGTACTGGTACTGAGTCATCTTTGTTAGAATGTAATCAACGATCTTGTTATGTTACCAGCTGTACACATAGTAATGATGCTGGAGTTATATGTAAACGTATGTTTTAATATATTTTTGGTAAATTTGTCATTCGCACATGCAACCATCAATACATGCAAGTGACACAACACATGCAGAAATGTCTAGAATTTGAACTTTGTACCATAGCATATTGTATAAATAGAGCTGTTTTAGTACTTTTACCTAAATTATTATAGCAACTGATATACTATCTATTGAAATGCTTGACATTATGATTTTATTGTTTGGTGAATTTAATATGAACTTTAGAGTAACATCATGGTCATCATCATCATGGTTTATCCAGGCATTCAGACTTATATATATATTTTGATATATGTATATTTTTCATTTTGCATGTGCTTTATTAGATAATTTCAATACATACTATTATGTTCACATTGTCTATATTGAATTAAAACTTGTTATATAAAGTGATTTTTACATGTACACAGTGATATACTTTTATAAATATACCAAATGATACCATTTACCATGATACCATGTTTACATAATATGTTTTACTGCTGTAATGTACTTGATTAACTTACGTAATCTTTCTCAGTATTAACATTATTTCCTTATATTGAATTAATGATAATACATACACATGTGTATTATACAGACTGTCTATTTGATAATTTACACAATCAAAATTTTGTCATTTTTTAGTTATTGCAATCTTATTAACCAAGAACGGATGGCATATATTATATTGAATTACTCATAGTATATGCACACGTGTATTATATAGACTGTTCACTCAATTATATGCTTTTTTTTAGCTATTGGAGTTTTATTAAACAACAATGGATCGGATATATTGAAGCAAAAGGGACAAAGTGTATCATTCAACTGTACTGCAGATGGTAATCCACAACCTGTTATTGTGTGGAAAAAAAATGGACAACTTTTATTGAATACAAGTAGAAGAACAATTGTGTCATCAGAGCACTCTAATGGATTTTATTCCAAATATTTTCCTACTACAAGTGTACTAACAATTACAGATTTAAGAGGAAGTGATAATGGTAGCTATTCCTGTGAAATTAAAAATGCAGTTAACATTGTAGCTGTATTAACTACACCATATGTACTACAAGTAATTGAACGTAAGTGATTCAACAAAGGAATTTTTATTGTTGATTGTTTTTATTAGCATTACCAACAAACTACTGTTCAAATTCTCCTTGTGGTAAACATGGCAAATGTCGCAGTTTGAATAATGGATATGTGTGTGATTGTTCTAGTGGATATACTGGTACTAATTGTAAACAAGGTAAGTTTATATGAAGCAATATATATTATGTTACATTATCAATTATAGTTGTGACAGTCTACATTTTACCAAAAATTACACAACAACCTATAAACACTTCAGGCAATCTCTACTCCACTGTTAACCTTACTTGTAGAGCTACTGGTAATCCTATTCCTACTATTTTGTGGTATAAAGATAATGTATTAATTCCAAATGACAACAATGATCCTTCTGTATTGATATTCTTTGAACTGAATTTGAAGGACAGAGGATTTTATCATTGTGAAGCTAGAAGTCTAATTAGAGGAACGTTTATCTCTGCAAACTCTTCACGTGTTATACTAAACATAATAGGTATTAATAAAGATATGTTTTATTATATTTAATATTCAATATAGACGTTGTACAATATACAGCTGAAATGCACATATCTAATAAGACAACTAATAGGACTTTATCAGAAGTGATCCAAGGTCTTATTAATCAGGTAATATTTATCCTCAGTATAATGAGCTAAATCATATCTTAATTTTATTTGTTAGACTAACAGTTTACTTTCTGGTAGGAATTTATCTAACACTTCAAGCACCTTTTTCTTTATACGACTTGCAAATAACTTTAAGTGAGAACATCCTTGAGCAACAACAAGTAGCAACAACTATGTTTTACTTTATATAGTTACACTGAACAACTAAATACTATTCCTATTGTTATTACTTTGGTAACAAAAGATGGAGCTACTGAACAACTCAGAATTAGAGTACAACAACAATTAGCTACACTAAGTGAACAAATCAATATTAACATCTCATTAGTTGAAGTAAATAGATTTGGTATGTCAATATGTATAATTTAGTGATGTAAATTATATAAGTACTCGTTTTTCAAGATGGTTGTCCTGCTACCAATACTATTATACCATCACATTCTGGTAGACAAGATCTTAATATTACTATATTGTGGCCTGAAACTAACATTGGAGTGCAAGTCATCAGGAGTTGTCCTTGTGGTAATCAGAGTTCAGAAGGTGGAGGAATACTTACAGCTACTAGATATTGTGGAGGTGACTTTATTAATGGAGCTTTGTGGTCTGGAGCAAATGCAATGGCTTGTAATTTTAGTGATTTAACACGTGAAATTTGTGGCCTAATAAATGTTTGCAAACACACTTGAAAAAATTGATTGTAACTACTTTTATTTTTAGCTACCAGTTGCAGAAAAGGTAGAACGACTAGAGAACCTTACCAGTGAAAGCAACAGATTAAGTTCTACTGAAGTTATAGCAAGTGTTACTGTTCTTGTAACAGCTACAAAAGATGTGTCAGGAAATCTTAGTGTAAGAGGTTCCATGTTCTAACTAACCATTTATTATTGAATTACAGTTGTCTACTACTTTTTTGGAGGTGGTCGGTAACATCTTAGATGTAAATCAAGACACTTTACAAACTAGTCAAGAAACATCAAACACATCAGCTAAGTCAGTTAGCTTTTAATATTTTTGTAGATCAATATGCTTTTTTTACACAGGATATTGGAAGCTATTGAGTCAGTTGTAGAGAGTATACCAATAACTAATGTTTCTGAACCCATTGTAATAACACAGAAATCATTTGCTGTATCAATACAAAAAGTGAATTCTGAGGAATTCACACAATCTGGTCAAACATTCAGTATAAATTATAAAGGATTTTCAGATGATAGTCAAAGTCTTAGCTCTAATGATTTAGTATTTGGATCACCTAGTCAACAGTCAACAGCAGCTATCAATTTACCAAACAATTTACTGAGTGCACTTCCAAATATTACTAAAAATAATACTAGAATCACTCATTCAGTTTTTATTACTGACTCTTTATTCTTGAGGAGAAATAACTATAATTTAGAAGTTGGTAGTGTCATTATCTCAACTACTGTTGTAGGAGCAGATACAATAAATAAACTGGGTACTCCAGTAAATCTAACATTCCTGGTCAATCCAGTAAGTTAATATCATTATAGTATGTGTCTAATTAATTATTCCTACTTCCTATAGAATTTAAATGGCTCTTCTCCACAATGTTCATTCTGGAATCAATCATTAGACAGTAAGTTGAGGTAGTTGATGTTTAAAATAACTGCTTCTATTAGATGGATATGGAGACTGGTCTAAGGAAGGATGTCATAACACTACTAATAATAAAACAGAAGTTATATGTGAATGTAATCATCTCACTAACTTTGCTATATTACTGGTAAGTGGAAGGAATTAATATTTCATTAATTATCATTATGATATATTATAGGATGTATCTCCTGTTATTGATGAACCAACAGAGCAAACTGGACTGACATTGTTATTGGATTCTGTGACTTACATTGGTATCATTGTCTCTCTCTTTTGTCAGACTATTACTATTATCTCTTACCTTGCTAACAAGTATACTATTTAATTTATACTCATTATTATGTTGTACATGTTATGACAGGAAATTACGTAGTTCTGATCATGGACAACTTCTAATTAATTTGTGTTTAGCTTTAACTGGTCTCTACATTGCCTTCATCTTTGCTGTACACAGTCAATCTGTCCCTGGTCTTTGTGCACTTACAGCTGCTGTGTTGCAATATTTTTTTCTTGTTACATTTATGGTCATGGCTGCTGAGGCTATCAACTTATATATGAACTTAGTGATTGTTCTTGGGAAAAAAATTCGTCATTTTGTTTTAAAGGCAACAATATCATCTTGGGGTAAGTACATTGATATCATAGACATAATATACAAGATATATTCATTAATTAATATTAATAACAATAATTTCTTACTTGTAGTTACTCCATTATTTATTGTCTTGTTCTGTTTTGCTCCAAATTATAAAAACTACTTGAGTGACCACTTGTAAGTTTATTAATTATGTTTGTATATAAAGTGTATATTTTATTTATAGTTGTCGTGCATTTAATGAACCATATTATGTTGGTATGGTAGTTCCATTTCTGATCATATATATATTTAATTGGGTGGTATTCGTCATCATCATTGTCTCTCTTCTACGGAAAAAATTCCAGTCCGGTGTCAAACAAAAGAACAATACTAATATAAAATTTGTTCGTGAGCAGCTCATTATAGTTACAACATTGTCTGTCATGTTTGGTCTGGGATGGGGTATTGGACTGTTAGCCACTCAAGATATCCATACCAATAAAACAGTACGAGATCTCTTTGCTGCATTGTTTGTGATCATTACTGCCTTTCATGGTCTATTCATCTTTATAATGCATTGTCTTCGTTCTAAGGAAGTAAAGAGTGTTTGGAAACGATGGTTCTTTAATGTTTCAGGCAAAGACTTTAATGAACTGACAACATCTTTATTTGCCATTAAACACAATAAACCTGTTGTTAGGGTGACTGTCTCTTCATGTACAGCTATGACTTCTATTAAAAGAGAAAGAGAGACCACTACTGAGACATCTTTAGCCAATATCAAGACAGAATCAAAGAAAGAAGGTGTCATGTCAGTTGAGACAACATTCATTGAAGATCAAAATGAAAAAAAAATGCTGGAAGAAGAGGAACGTTATCAGTCATTGAGTGAGGTCATCACTCCGACCTCATGAACAACATTTTGTAGCAATAATTTAAGTTTGTATTAGTGTCGTAGTTTGTTTTGTAACTGTAGTTTTGTGAAGTTTAATATAACATCACACTAGCAGTGTTTATTTGGTAAAGTTGATATTTTGTAAATGATTTCAGTCTCTTGTAAAACATTGTAGATCTAATTCTCTATTGTAATTAGCAATCTGTGATAATATTAAATACAATATATTCATTGCAATAGTGAAGATTGTTCTTGACTTTGTTATAGTTTTTCATTTTATTTTTTTAATAATTTTAATAATGAGATATATATGTGTGTGACTTGATTTGTGAAAAGGGAACACTTTGTTTAAAACATCACAAAAACGTAATTGTTATGTACACAACCGTACATTTTTCAATGGATATTTACTAAATGATATCTCAGTTTTAAAACAATACATAACTTAAATGCAAAATTTAGTAAGCATTCTATTAAAAAATTGGATTGTTAGCTATATCCATATGAATTACAAGGTCTGTTTGCTGCATCGTTTGTGATCCTTACTTTTCATGGTCTATATTCATCTTTATAATGCATTGTCTTCATTCTAAGGAAAGAAGAACTGTTTGGAAAAGATGGTTCTTTAATGTTTCAAGGAAAGACTTTAATGAACTGACAGCATCTGTATTAGCTACTAAACAGGGTGATTGACACTTCAAATATAGGTATGGCTTCTATTAAACAAGAAAGAGAGACCATTACTGAGTCAACTTTAAAGAGTATGAAGACAAAATCAAAGAAATAATATGTTATGTCAACTGAGACAACATTCATTGAAGATGAAAATTAAAGAAATTGTTCAAAGTAAAAGAAAAGCATTCTCAGCCATAGAGGGAATCTATCATTCAGGACTCACGAACAAAAGATTTGTATTTTTTCTGTAATTTGTTTATAGTTCCAATTTAAGTTTTAATATTGTAATTAGATATAGAAGTTGCAATTTAGTGAATTTTTATTTTCATGAAGTTTAATGTTAAGTCATATGTGAAGTGAATATTAGTAAATTTAACTTGATTTTCAAGTAGCTTCAGCTTTTTGCACAACATTTAAATTCTGTACTGTGATTAGTGAGAATCTCTGTTCATAATTAAAACTAGTGCAAATAGTGTAACTTACAAATACACAATGTACATTTATTTTTATTTATTAATAATTTACCAATTATTTTACATTTTATGAAATGAGGTCTAATATGCAATTGCCTTTATAGTATATTTTGTTGATAAAATGTAGAGTAAGTTTTTCTAAATGCATTAGTAATATTCAGATATGTTCATCTAAAACGTTTTGACACTAGCTATAGGACTCTATAGAGGATTTTAAATTTAATGTTCACTGTACAATTAACAAAGTTCATATGACACAATATATTGTAATGTATAACAAGACAAGCAAAACAGACTTTTTAATAACACTACAGCTGTTTTCTTGTGGTTTTATGGAATCTTTTGATTAGTTAATTTTTTATATATTATTGGAGTCTTTCTAGATCTGTTCAATGTTTGAATGATGATCTTGTTTGTTATTATTTCAAGAGCTCTTAAAGACCAACTATCTTAGGACTCACCTCAATCTTTCTCCGGTGGTTTTCAATGAATTGTTGGTATAAACAACATGCTATTATTTATTGATAAATGAAGGACTCAAATCTCAAAATATGCTCTTGTACAACTTTATTTGTATGTATCTGTCAAAAATTAAGGTATTACATTTTATATTGTCATGCTAAATACACAAATTCTATTACTAATTACATATTGTTTTAATTAAAGAAAAGTTTAAATAATACAAAGAACAATGCAGCCTTGTGACACAAATTTAATTAATAAAATTGCTTGTCTGTATAATCTTTATTACTGTTGTTATTAATGATGACATTTGTTATTAGTAATTGAAACTGAATAGCTATGATGAGCATAACAAATTTTTGCTTTATATCTGCTTTCTCCATACAACAACAATATTTTCACAAAACATTTATCAAACATTATAACAGATTGTCTACAAAACAATATAAAAATGTGAAGGAATATATTTATATTATTGAAACTAGATATATGACAACATATGTGACTTCAACTAATGAAGAAAAATTTAGTATCAGATGTCCTTGAAATATGTCTAATGCATCAATTCATTTTAAAAAATTCATTTGGTATTATTTAATAATCTGACTAGTAGTCCATAGGCTTTGTTCAGCAGTATGATACTCAGGGGATGTTGCATATGAGGATGTAGCTTGAATCTATTTAACATTAACTGAAAAAACCTGAAAAGTTTGCAAAGCAAGTAAAGACCTGGATTTGGTTGCCAGTCACTAGATATAACATAATTTAATATATAGGAGAATTAGTTAAATATATGAATAATTGGGTCTGCAATCAATAGTGCAATGACTAACTTAATATCCTTGTCAATGTTTGGTACAGCCTGAAGAGAAAATGATAAATTTTTCATTATGTATTGTTGATATTTACTGTTTTGGTGATATCATTATTTCATACACAGCAAATGATGGACATACCAACCAATTTATTGCCTTTGTTGCAATTTTTAAAAAGCCTAAATGTTTTATCACCTTCTTTATGTGACCTACACTAATTTTCTCCACTTTAAAATGGATTTTTGTCCAGACATGAATAAATATGAATATAGTTGATTACATGAGCAAACAAAATGTGAAAATATACATATATTATAAGCAGTATCATGAACTATGCAAACATTATTATAATTTGTGGAATAAACTTTCAAACACATATATATTGCAAGCTTGGTTGTTTTTATCAACACACAAGTTTGTTTTAGAATTATTTGTTACTGGCTTATACATCACATGATATTTGCCTCAATAACAAAGTAGTGTGTTTATGTTATGAACACAACTTAATCTAGTTAACAATCATTTTTAGTTCTGAAACAGAGTCAAGCTATAAACAGTGAGAATTAAGTTGTTACTCAATCCTTTTCTTATACTGAGTAGAATGCTTGTATACATATGTTATATTTGAATGATAGAATACTATTTAATGTTATGAAAACAAATCAGCTTATTTCTAGTTAGCTATCAGTTTTAGTTTCTGAAACTGAGTCAACCTATAAACAGTGAGAGTTGTTACTCATTCCTTTCCTTACACTGAATAGAATGTCTACATGTCATATTTGAATGATGCAATGATCATAATATAACACCACATTATCCAGGTTGTCTCAACTATTATATGATTGTCAAAATCTTTGAAATTTAATTTTATTGCCTAAAATGAAATCTTTAACACATAATGAATTTTAGCATAATTGTATTGTAAGCAGAAATCATTAACCTAATACTGTACATGATGAAAAGACGGAACATAAATATTTGGAACAATTAACAAAGTCTTAGGGGGCCCACTGTGTTTGCATGTTTTGTCTATATATGGTCTATTCAATAGATTTATGTTTTTTGTTGTGTTATGTTTAAAACATTTTCAGTTTACTTCACATTTTACTCCAACAATAATCAATTAGTGTTATTAGTATCGAAGGATTATTCAAAATTTACCAATTATTATGAAAAGGAATGGTCTGTGGCTGTATATCTTCACAATGGGAATATAAACAATTATTACAACAACTCTAACTCATTCACTCTTTGATTTATTACATAGTAGATAGCACAATATTTAAGTAGTTGGATCATGTAAACTCAAAGTATGTAACATTCATCTCATGAAGAGGCTACACTTACTTAAATCCTACATGAACAACACACAAAGTGTAATACTACTTTTAGCTTACATAAATAGTAAAAAAACTTTGGACCAATAAACAAAGTATATTTTAAATTTCATTTGAAATCATTACATCATATCATCTATTGTTTTTTTATTTAATAAGGTATGCCCTAGCTGGTGTTTAATTTTCAATCTATAGTTTTCATCAATATGTATATACATAGAATCTGCATCAACATTTTCCAGATAAGGAACAAAAACAAAATTAAGTGAAACCAATAAGGCTAGACAGTGAAATTATTCAATGATCTTACATACCCTTCTTTCACTAAAACTAGCAAAAGCATTTCCTTTTTTAATTGGCTATAATTATAACATATACACACAGATGTTTGCAAGTCATTCTTATCATCCCAAACTGGGTAATTATTATATGGAGAAACCTGTATACTATTTTGTTATTATTTATTTTCTTTAACCTTTCCTAATTACCCTACTAGAATCATAAATTACATTGAGAAAGTGTAAAAGAACACTGACATATATTACATGTATATAATTATAACATATATAGCATATAACATATATATAATAGTCCTATTAAAACTAATTGTATAATAATTGTATATACTACTGTAATAATCCTATTCAAACTAATGATATGATACAGTAGTGTTTATTAAATAAAAACTTACTATCCACCCCTTAGGGTTATAAAGCTGTGCTTGAAAAACAATAATTCTTAATACAGTCTAAATTATGGATGTTACAACCCTAAAGAAACAATATAACAAAGATAATATCAATAAACTTCATTTACAATAGCCCATCCTACATTGATACAATAGTAAACTAAACTGTTGACTTCCTGCTAGTGCCACTCATTATTTATAAATGATATCATTACTGCACCAACTACTGTTAAAACAACAAGATGTTGTTTGGCCTCTTTCTAACACTCTTGCTCTGTTTATCTTTGAGAGATACAGTAAGTGCTCAAACGTGTTCACATGGTTCAGTACGTGTGGTAAGTTAACTATATGAGTTGTAGATTGCATACTGCAGTGCGCACTATAGTCCTCATCTTCTTCCTATGGAGCTGTTGAAGTCTGCTTTAATAATACTTGGGGTAGCATTTGTACTGATTTCTGGGATAATAATGATGCTAGTGTAGTCTGTAAACAACTGGGATATTCTCCTTATGGTATATTATTTATACATATACGTAGTGTGTTGCATGTCAAAACTGCTCGTTTGTAGGTGGAATAGGACCCTCTATAGTCTACTACTCCTCATCTGCCACTCTACACAACATTCTTGATTTAAACTGTACTGGTAATGAGAACACTATACTAGACTGTCCTTATAATGGTCTCTCTAACTACTCTTGTTCTTTGAGTAAAGATGCTAATATATTTTGTGAATGTGAGAGTTGTAACATAATATTATGTTATTAAACTTTTTGTAGCTCTGAGTGTTGCCAATTATAGTAAATGTATTGATGGAGATGTTCGTTTAGTAGGAGATGTATCACAATATCAAGGAAGAGTAGAAGTGTGTCTCAATAGAGCATGGGGGACAGTCTGTGCATACAGTAGTTGGGGCAGTCAGGAAGCCAAAGTTGTCTGTAATCAGCTTGGCGCCTTGACAATTGGTATTTTTAAAGAACTTTTTATTTGATGGCATTTCAGATATTAATCTAGGTTATTCATATGGCAGAGTAAGAACGTTTGGATTTTCACAAGGCACTGGACCCATTTTACTTGGATATTTGTACTGCAATGGAGAGGAATCTAACTTAGTAGAGTGTAACCAGAACTATTGGTACACTCATATCTACTGTCAAAGTCATTACTATGATGCAGCTGTTTTGTGTGAGCGTAAGTTTTGAACTACTAACTATCTAGTATTTACATGTACATATATCTACTACTCAGTAATAACAAGTTGTATATTTTTTGATTATAGCTCCCTGTGAAAATGGTACAGTACGTCTATATAGTGAGTCTGGTAGTTACTTTAGGAGATATGGTCGAGTAGAAGTTTGTGTTAACAATGTCTGGGGTACTGTGTGTGATGACTTCTGGGATGACAAAGATGCCAGTGTAGTCTGTAGAATGTTAGGATACTCACCTCATGGTATATACACAATAAATTGTATTATTTTTTAAATATTTCATTAAGGAGCATCAGCACAGACCAATGTATATACTGAAGGAAACTGGTATATTCGTATCAATGATTTGAACTGTACTGGAGAGGAAGAGTCTATTTGGGACTGTCCACAAAATGGACTAAATGGATATTCTTGTAATCACTATCAAGATGCTTCAGTAATATGTCAATGTAAGTGAGTGACCATAGAGTTGATAGTTATTTTGAGTTCTACCTAACATAATAATTGTATCAGATGCACTATAAAAGAAAATTAAAAATACAATGAAGTTTTGATTTAGATACAACTATTAATCATTAATTTTTAGGGTTTGAAGTAGAATTGGAATAAAATAATTTTAAATACCCAGTAATTACAATAAACAAACCTTTATACATAACACTCTCTTCTTTTTACATACAGTGGCTTATGTGCAATTTTCCAACTGTACTACTGGTGAGATCAAACTAACAGGTGGAACAACACAATATGAAGGAAGAGTAGAAGTGTGTGTAAATGGAGTATGGGGAACAGTCTGTGATAGTGGTTGGGATGCTAGAGAAGCATATGCTGTCTGTCATCAGTTAGGATACCAAGGTTGAATAATAAATAACATGAATATTTTAGTAATGTTAACATATACATTACACTAACAGGTGCTGGATATTTTGTCAATTCTCATTTTGGTATTAGTACTCATCCTATTCTTATCTACTATACATACTGTTCAAGCTATCAAAATAATCTCTCCAACTGCAATATGAAAAAGTTTCCATATTCTTATTCTCATTGTAACAATTATCATGAAGCTGGAGTTAAATGTGAACGTGAGTTAATGACTAATTACATGTAGTTAATTTTAATTTTAAACATAGCTCCATGTACTGATGGTGAGATAGGTCTATACTCTGGTGCATCCAAACATCATGGTAATGTACGTGTTTGTATCAATGGTACTTGGAGTAAAATCTGTGGATATGGCAATTCTGTAGTTGATGACAATCTTGCTAGTGTTATATGTTCTGAACTAGGATATTCACCATATGGTAAATTGTTAATATAAGTATATTGCTTTAATATTACCATTTATTTTTGATAGGTGCTAAAAGTTCCTATAATGTTTGGTATGACAACACCTATATCTATTCTCTTAATATCACCAATGTACAATGTTATGGAAATGAAACAAAGTTTACAGACTGTCATTATGAGTTATCATCTTTATATTGTTATTATTATCATTATTATTATCATTATGGTGCTGTTGCTGTATTATGTCAAAAGAGTATGTTTACATGAAAATACTAATTGATGTTATTGTATATATTTTGTAGCTACCATTGAAGCTCCAGTTAATTGTACTGAAGGAGAGATTAGACTCTATGGTGGCTCAAAACCAAATGAGGGAATACTTCATGTATGTACTAATGGAGCTTGGGGTACTGTGTGTTTAAATCCTGACTGGAGTGAAAATGATGCTGTTGTGGCTTGTCGTGAACTTGGTTATTCTGCATATGGTTTGTTACATTACAAAATTATTTACAAAGTGGTTTCATTTCATATGTATTTTCTACAGACAATACCTATGAGAATAATTGGACAAATGAGAAGTATCCCATCATTATCACTAAATTTGATTGTTCTGGTGCTGAAACTAGATTGAGTTCTTGTAGTCCGACATTTACTTCATACATTCAATATTGTCCTAATAATCAGGTTATAAATCTTTCATGTGAAGGTCAGAAATACTTGAAATTTTGCATGCAAGGCTAGCAAAAAATTATTTTGTAAATTTCAACATATCTTATACTAGTATTCATTCTTATTGATAATGTAATGTATAGTGTGTGGTTTATTTAGTCCGAAATTAATTACAAGCAGTTATTATAATAAATAGCAAACAATAGTTTTTTGAACAACGACTAATTCTAATTAATGGATCAATTTTTTCATTTTCTCTTACAGAACCTTGTACTACTGGAGATATTCGTCTGTATGGTGGTAATTATTACTATGGTGCAGTAAAAGTTTGTATTGGAGGAGTATGGGGGTCAGTATGTAGAGATAGCTTTTGGGATAACAATGATGCCAGTGTGGTCTGTAAACAGTTGGGATTTTCTCCATATGGTATGTAATATAATGTGTATATTCTTAAGTTGATATTCCAATTTGATAGGGTCACTTGCAATTCAATCAACTTATTATTATTATTATTATGATCCTATATTTTTCACTGGTTTAAACTGTAATGGATCAGAGGATCATTTGTTTAACTGTGCTATCAATACCAGTGCTCCAAATTGTTCTTCTACTGTAAATGATGCTAATGTCATATGTCCTGGTTAGTAATGACTATATCTATACATATGTACATTATATATTAAATTTAGTTCATGGATCTACATATTCTAACTGTACTGATGGACAAGTCAGACTATTTGGAGGCTCCACAGATTATGAAGGCACTGTAGAGATTTGTATCAACAATGCTTGGGGTACTATATATGATGGATATGGATGGGGATATGAAGAAGCTCAGACTGTTTGTAATACATTAGGATATACTACTCCAGGTATGAATGTAAGAGTGCATTTAATCATTAAATATCATCCATCAAAGGTGCTCAAAGTTTATATAATGCTTACTTTGGTGAAGGAACTGGTCCAATTCTTCTCTATTATGTGTATTGCTCAAGTCCAACATTTTCACTGCTAAACTGCAATATTAATTATTATTATTATCATTATTTATATCGTAATCACAATGATGATGCTGGAGTAAGATGTCAACGTGAGTTAAAAGATACTTAAAGTCTCAGCAAGTATTATATTATTCATTTCAGCATTTTGTCAACATGGTGATATCAGATTAGTTGGTAGTACTAATCCACTTATAGGACGAGTTGAAGTATGTGTCAATAACACATGGGGTACTATATGTGATGATTACTGGGATAACAATGATGCCAGTGTAGTATGTAGACAACTTGGATTTCCAGGAGAAGGTTAGTATTTTATATTTTTAAAAATTATTTTAACTTTAGTATTAGGTGCAAGTGCTGGTACTGGTTATTATACAGAGAGTGTTAAATCATTTCATATTATCAATCTCAATTGTAATGGAACTGAAGAAAATATATTTAATTGTTCTTATAACAACATTCAACAACATAATTGTTATTATTATGAAGATGCTTATGTTCAATGTCCAGGTAATTAAGTGAATATTAACAATATTGTAGTGATATTTTATTCATACAGCTCCAAACACAGCTGATAACTGTACTAATGGTGCAATCAGGTTAAAGAATGGAAATACAGAATATGAGGGTAGAGTTGAAGTGTGTAACAGTGGTGTCTGGGGATCTGTATGTCCTAGGTATTGGGATAGTAATGATGCTAAAGTAGTATGTAGACAACTAAGATACACCACTGTTGGTTAGTAAAATGTTTCTGAAATAATAATAATAATGATGAAATTATCTTCTGCAGGAGCTGTTCCAATTACTACATTTGGAAAGGGAGTTGGACCAGTTCATTTCTCATATTTTTATTGCTCTGGTAGTGAGAACTATCTACTAAATTGTACTTATTACACTTATTCATGGTGTTATTATTCATATCATGCTGGTGTTAAATGTGAAGGTAATGAAAAAAAATCTAATACAAAAAACAGTTTAATAAAAATTTTACCAGCTCCCTGTACAAATGGAAATGTTCGTTTAAAAGGTGACAGAAGGTACAATAACTTTGGTCGAGTTGAGGTTTGTATTAATGGTACATGGGGTACTATTTGTGATGGCTACTGGGATAATACTGATGCCAGTGTTGTCTGTAGACAACTAGGACTTTCTCCTTATGGTATATTTCTTCTAGTTTAAAGACTTTTAACATGAATTGTAAACTATGTTTTAGGTGCCATTGCCAAGACTTCATTTTATACAGAGACTATTCTTCCACACACTATGTTTAACATACGTTGTACTGGAAATGAAACTACATTGTTTGATTGTGTTTATAGTGAAGTAGTTAGTGTTGGATCAAACTGTTATAGCTATGAGGATGCTAGTGTAATTTGCCAAGGTTATCAAATGATTTTATTATGTCAATATCACATGCTTTATTTCTAATTGCAGACTTAAATGTCACATATTCTAACTGTACTGATTATGAAGTTCAACTAGTAGATGGACCCAGTCTTAATGAAGGAAGAGTTTTAATGTGTATCAATGGAGTCTGGGGATCATTGTGCAATAGTGACATTGACTACAATGATGCTGGAGTGATATGTCTTGAACTCGGATATCAAGGAGGTCTGGATTAATTTTTGTTCAAAATTTACTATTATTCTAATTGTTTAGGAGGGTCAGCCTATACTGGTCAGTTCCCTAATGCTGCTAATATCATACTACTGGTTACTGGTATTACATGTTCTAATACTGCTACTACTTTGTCTGAGTGTACCTTTAGTCACTTTACTAAGCCATCTACTTGTGATGCTAAAAGTATTACTGCTATCAAATGTCATAGTGAGTTTGCAAAGTTGAAACTTTAAGTATATTTTGTTGAAGACAGGATTACAAATATATGTAATCAAATCTATAATAACAACTAATGTTCTAAATAATTAGTTTAATTGCTTTAAAACATTTGACACGTATACATAGTAAGTGATTTGACTATTCATAATATTTAAATCTTTCACATTTATGTTCTTTGCATTTGTCTTTTCATAGATTGTACAGATGGAGACATACAGATCATTCCTTATAAGAGTTACCATAAACAGATTGGTCGTGTTGAAGTGTGTCTTAATGGATCATGGGGTACTGTTTGTAGTGACTTCTTTGATGATAATGATGCCAAAGTTGCATGTAGACAACTGGGATATTCTCACTTAGGTATATAACAGAAGTAATATGTTATTAACCAATATCTAATGTTTTAATAGGTTCTGTGTCAATGGGTAACATCAAGACAGAATATGTTCTTTCACACCACTTTATTGATGTCAATTGTACTGGAAATGAATTAATACTCTCTGATTGTCCTCATAATGGACTGACTCACTACTCATGTCATTCATCACATGATGCAGCAATAGCTTGCTTTAATGGTAATGTTTTACTGTCTTTGTTTAATTTATATGATGTATTATAGACTATGAAGTTGACTATACTAACTGTACTAATGGTGAAATGAGACTGTCTGGTGGATCATCTTCAATGAATGGACGAACAGAGATATGTTATAATAATGTGTGGTTTGGAATATGTGCTGATAGATATAACAGATATAATAAACCAAGTACTATTTGTGGAATCCTGGAATACTCATATCAAGGTATTAACTACATTATTTATTTTATTTGATGCATAAAATTATTGTAGATGCTATTGGATATTCCAGTTCATTTTTGGACTTACATACTCTACCATTAATACCATATGAGTTCAGATGTAGTGGTACTGAACAATCTTTATTTGATTGTAACAAGTATCCTATTAATTGCTATAGTTTGCTTTACAGCTACTACTATACTTATCAAGGAGTTACATGTCAAAGTATTAGTTATGTTTACTTTTCTGTTTATTTGTATATTTTGTAGTTAAATGTAAACATGGTGATATACGTCTTGCTGGTTCAAGTTATAGTACAATAGGTAGAGTAGAAGTGTGTCATAATGGAACTTGGGGTACTATCTGCAGCAAAGATTTTGATGATAAAGATGCCAGTGTTGTGTGCAAACAGTTAGGATACTCTCCTTATGGTAAGTATTGTAGATAAAAGATTGCCTTAAATAATACATTTGTAGGTGCAATTTCACTGAATAATAATTGCTACTACTACTACTACTGCTACTACAATGACTATTATAGTTCTACATATATATATAAATTGAACTGTACTGGTGTGGAAAATAACATATGGGACTGTATTTATGATGACAGCTATCACTACTGCAACAGATATCAAGATGCAGCAGTTATTTGTCAACATATATGTAGAATAATCATATGCTAGTAATAATGCTATCATTTATTTCACTAGATACCAATTATACTGTGGACACATCTTGTAATAATGGTGATGTACGTTTGGTTGGTGGTATCACTGAACTAGAAGGTAGAGTGGAGATATGTTATAATAAGATGTGGGGATCAGTATGTCATAATTCCTGGAGTACTTATGATGCTAATGTAGTATGTAAACAACTTGGATATCAACCTACAGGTAGATGTTTATTTACAGGTAGATAAAGCAGCTATTACTTAACAATTGTTTTGAATTAAAGGTGCAACAGCATTACTATATAGTTATTTTGGTCATGATCAGTCACCTCACCTTCTTAATTATGTTGGATGTTACTCATATGGGAGTTATAATTCTCTCTTACAATGTTCTCATAACTTTGCACATGCTACCATAAATTGTGGAGATAGTGCAGTGGCTAGTGCAATTTGCATTGGTAATAAACTAAGCACATGTGAAGGTGTTCAATGTGAAGGTAATGATAACTTATTAAAAATTTATTATGGATTTAAATTTAGATATATTTATAGATATAGTATAAAATATTAGATATACATGTCTTTTCCTTATATTGTAGTAATCTGGCTACTAGCGTATGCTATATATATATATATATATATATATATATATACCTTACTTTTATATTTATTAGTTTTGTCATCCTACATCCATTTTCACTTTATTAAATACTCTTTTAATCCATATTTTTGCAGTTATATGCATCTTTGCAGGAATAAATAGGTTATCATTAAGAGTACATTACTCAATCAAAAATAAACATGCATTACCACAAAATGCAACTACATAATCTCTGGTAACATTGTTGGAGGTGCATGTACACAACATGATTCAAATTTAGAATTGCACATGTATATTGTTTAGATTGTTTAATTGATAATTCATGAAATAAATATTTCTTAATTATTTTTAGTTATCACAGTTTTATTGAACAACAATGGAATGCATATATCCAAACAAAAGGGACAAAATGTATCATTCAACTGTACTGCAGATGGGAATCCACAACCTGTTATTGTGTGGAGAAAAAATGGCCAACTTTTATTGAATACAAGTCGAATAACAATTGTGTCATCAGAAGATTCCAATGGATTTAATTCTAACTACATTCCTGCAACAAGTGTGCTAACAATTACAGATTTAAGAGGAAGTGATAATGGTAGCTACTCCTGTCGAGTGGATAATATAGTTAACATTGTAGCTGTATTAACAACACCATATGTACTACAAGTAATTGAACGTAAGTGATTCAACAAAGGAATTTTTATTGGTGATTGTTTTTATTAGCATTACCAACAAACTACTGTTCAAATTCTCCTTGTGGCGAACATGGCAGATGTCGCAGTTTGAATAATGGATATGTGTGTGATTGTTCAAATGGATATACTGGTATTAATTGTGATCAAGGCAAGTTTATAATGAAGCAATATATATTATGTTACATTATCAATTGATTATAGTTGTGACAGTCTATATTTTACCAAAAATTACACAACAACCTACAAACACTTCAGGCAATCTCTACTCCACTGTTAATCTTACTTGTAGAGCTATTGGTAATCCTATTCCTACTATTTTGTGGTATAAAGATAATGTGTTAATTCCAAATGACAACAATGATCCTTCTGTATTGATATTCTCTGAACTGAATTTAAACGACAGAGGATTTTATCATTGTGAAGCTAGAAGTTTAATTAGAGGAAATATTATCTCTGTAAACTCTTCAAGTGTTCTACTAAACATAACAGGTATTAATAGAGATACATGGTTTATTGTATTTAATATTCAATATAGATGTTGTTCAATATATGGCTGAGATACACATATCTAACGAGACAACTAATAGGTCTTTATCAGTAGTTCAGAGTTTTATTAATCAGGTACTGTCTATTATCAATATGAATAACATAGCATATTTTTTTTGCTTGGCAGGCTAACACTTTACTTTCTGGTAGTAGTTTATCAAACACTTCAAGTACATTTTTATTTATACAACTTGCAAATAACATCAAGTGAGCACATGGTTTAAAAACAATAAATTTGTTGAAAACAATAATATGCAGCAACTGTCTTTTACTTTATATAGTTATACTGAACAACTAAATACTATTCCTATTGTTATTACTTTGGTAACAAAAGATAAAGCTAATGAACAACTCAGATTTAGAGTACAACAACAGTTGGCTGCACTAAGTGAACAAATTAATATAAACATCACCTTAGTTGAAGTGGATAGATTTGGTATATCAATATTTGAGGTATTGATGTAAGTTATATAACTATTTTTTTTTCATCAAGATGGTTGTCCTGCTACCAATACTACTATACCATCACATTCTGGTAGACAAGATCTTAATATTACTATATTGTGGCCTGAAACTAACATTGGAGTCCAAGTCATCAGGAGCTGTCCTTGTGGTAGCAAGAGTTCAGAAGGTGAAGATATACTTCAAGCCATTAGATATTGTGGAGGAGACTTTATCAATGGAGCTATGTGGTCTGAAGCTAGTATAGCAGCTTGTAATTTTAGTGACTTAACACGAGAAATTTGTGACCTAATAAATGTTTGTAACATTCTTTAAAAACATTGATTGTAACTACTTTTATTTAGGCACCAGTTGCTAAAAAGGTTCAACGACTGGAGAACCTTACCAGTGATAGTAACAGATTAGGTTCTACTGAAGTAATAGTAAGTGTTATTGTTCTGGTAACAGCTACAAAAGATGTGTCAGGAAATCTCAGTGTAAGACATTCCTGTTTTGACTAACTCTATGTTATGTTATTTATAGTTATCTACTACTTATTTGGAAGTGATTGGTAACATCTTAGATGTCAATAGAGACACTTTACAGACTAGTCAAAAAACATTTAACACATCAGCTAAGTTAGTTAACTTTGTTTATTTTTAGATTATTATTGTATCTTAACACAGATTGCTAGAAGGTGTTGAGTCAGTTGTAGAGAATATACCAATCACAAATATTACTGACCCCATTGTAATAACACAGAAATCATTTGCTGTATCTGTACAACAAGTGGATACTGAGGAATTTACACAATTTGGTCAAACATTCAGTGTAAATTATAGAGGTTTTTCAGATAACAGTCAAACTCTTAATTCTAATGATTTAGTATTTGGATCACCTAGTCAACAGTCAACTGCAGCTATTAATTTACCAAACAATTTACTGAGTGCACTTTCAAATCTTACTAAAAATAATACTAGAATCACTCATTCAGTTTTTATTACTGACTCTTTATTCTTGAGGAGAAATAACTATAATTTGGAAGTTGGTAGTATCATTATCTCAACCACTGTTGTAAGCACAAATATGTTAATTGGACTAGATCCTCCAGTAGATCTTAAATTTCTGGTCAATCCAGTAAGTAAATATTATTATAGTATGTGTTTGATATCTTACTTCCTATAGAATTTAAATGGATCATCCCCACAATGTTCATTTTGGAATCAATCATTAGACAGTAAGTTGAGGTAGTTGATGTTTAAAATAACTGCTTCTATTAGATGGATATGGAGACTGGTCTAAGGAAGGCTGTCATAACACTACTAATAATAATACAGAAGTTGTATGCGAATGTAATCATCTCACTAACTTTGCTATATTACTGGTAAGTGGAAAGAATTAATATTTCATTAATTATCATTATGATATATTATAGGATGTATCTCCTGTTATTGATGAACCAACAGAGCAAACTGGACTGACATTGTTCTTAAATTCTGTGACTTACATCGGTATCATTGTCTCTCTCTTTTGTCTAACTATTACTATTATCTCTTACCTTGCTAACAAGTATACTATTAATTTATACTCATTATTATGTCATACATGTCCTGATAGGAAATTACGTACTTCTGATCATGGACAACTTCTTCTTAATTTGTGTTTTGCTTTAACTGGTCTCTACATTGCCTTCATCTTTGCTGTACACAGTCAATCTGTCCCTGGTCTTTGTGCACTTACAGCTGCTGTGTTGCAATATTTTTTTCTTGTTACATTTATGGTCATGGCTGCTGAGGTTATCAACTTGTATATGAATTTAGTGATTGTTCTTGGGAAAAAAATTCGTCATTTTGTTTTAAAAGCAACCATATTATCTTGGAGTGAGTACTTATGTTATATTGATACGATTAACTATAATCATTTTTTTCATGTAGTTATTCCATTGTTCATTGTCTTGTTTTGTTTTGCTCCAAATTATAAAAACTACTTGAGTGATTATTTGTAAGTAAACTTTTTCATTTGCATATAAAATGTCTATTTCTTATTTATAGCTGTCGTGCCTTTAATGAACCATATTATATTGGTATGGTAGTTCCATTTCTGATCGTATATATATTCAATTGGGTGGTATTCGTTATCATTATTGTTTCTCTTCTACGGAAAAACTTCCAGTCCAATATTAAATTAAAGAACTGTCACAATAAAAAATTTGGTCGTGAGCAACTTATTATAGCTATAGCACTGTCTGTCATGTTTGGTCTGGGATGGGGTATTGGACTGTTAGCCACTCAAGATATTCATACCAATAAAACAGTACGAGATCTCTTTGCTGCATTGTTTGTGATCATTACTGCCTTTCATGGTCTGTTCATCTTTATAATGCATTGTCTTCGATCTAAGGAAGTAAGAACTGTTTGGAAAAGATGGTTCTTCAATGTTTCAAGGAAAGACTTTAATGAACTTTCAGCATCTGTATTTGCCACTAAATACAATAAATCTGTCTTTCAAAAAAAGTTACGAGGTACTACGCATTATTCAAAACACTAATATCCATTTTATAATATAATTATCTTGTATATTAGCACAAAATCCCAATGAAACAAAGATGTTACGTAAACTAGATAACTTAATTTTAAATAATTTGTAAAATATTACAGACAATGAAAGTAGTCACTATGAAATGAAGACAATGTCAGTTAAGGTGGAACAAGAACTGGATGAAATAGAACAAGAAGCTCCTTTAAAGTCATCCAATCCTATAGGAGTAAGCAATAACAATATATAATAATCACTACATATATGTACATGTCTACTAAATTAATATATACTAAGCTATTAAACATAAGGTATATTAATTAGCTGTTTTTTAAATACATACATATATACATGCTATCAATTTCTTGTATAAAGTATATAACCATTATGTCAATCCAGTTTGCTGCTCATCATCTTCATCAACAAGCTAAACAATGGGAGGAGAAACATAATGATATGGTGTCAGCTACTAAAAACATGGCTAGACTAATGATGCAAATGTCTAAATTTTCCAGGTAAACTCATAAAAATTATTACCAAAATGTTAGCAATAAAATGGTATTTTATAATCAGCAACTAAAAAGTTGCATTACATTGTGTTTCTAATCATTGCAATGTGTGTATATATATATATATATATATATATATATATATATATTATAGCATATATATCTGTGATGTGTGTACCAATAACAATAACAATCAGAACAAAGTAGCAATAGTAATTGTACTTGACAGGATCTACTTGATAAAGAAGCTCATTCTGTTGTGATCCTGCTATTAATATGACACAAATAGGCTATAATTAGCTGTCTTTTTAGAGATGAAGAATGTGAAATAACCTCTAAAGAAGAATTTATTGAAACAGCTAACCTTATAGCCAAAGAAAGCCAAGACGTTGTCCAACTGGCTAGAAAAATTGCTGCTCTTTGTACAGATGAGCACATGAGAAATGTGAGTACTACTTATGTTAGATATAACTGATAATTATCAACATGTATAGTCTAATATTGTAAAAGTTTATTACCATTGACTGGCTTATTATGTCTACAAAATTTCTTGTTCATTCTTATAACTATAATGCAAATTACAGACTCTATTACAACTTGTCGATGCTATTCCAACAATAGCCACTCAACTCAAAATTAATGTTTCTGTGGAATGTGCTAAGCAAGAAAGAGATGGTATGTATGTGTTTTCTATGATTCAGTATACAGGTAGCTTATTTTCCAAATAGATAAAGAGGCAGAAAAAGTAGCCACTAAAATGTTAATTGTGAATGCTGAGAATCTAATGACCACTGTAGCTGATGTACTAAAGGCTGCAGAAACTGCTGCTATAAGAATTCCTCCTGAAGCTCATGCCCAGTTGATTGGCCTGACCTGGGTAAAAAGAATGCCTCACTGATAACTTACTTTTTAAAAAATTAAGTCTATTATTTTTATTATTAGAGACCATAATATTTTTCAAAGAATTTAATAAGTTTAAAGTCTTGTCTTTGTTTTACCTTTTCTTTTATTACTTTTATCTGGTTCAAGTTTTAGCATTTTACTATTTGCATAGTCTTTGTTATATCAGCATGAGTATAGTAGATTAATTAAAAGTGTTTATTTCCGATAACAAGTTAATTTATTATGTAATCCACACCCCCTAAACCATTTTGGAAATGTTTGCAAGTCCAGACATTTCTAAAATGATTTGTATCATTACAAGATAAAAAATCTGAAGAATAGTGAAAATACGAAGCACCTTGAAAATTGGGTAAGCTACAAAAGTCTGTATGCATGTACATAAATATATGAAGAGTTATGTTATCATAATATTTCAAATTTGTAGGTGGTTATTTGACATTTATTTCTATAGGGAGAGCTTCTAGCTGTACTTGAATCATGTGAGTATATGCTTTTTACATTAACTCATACCACAATTAGGTCTTATCATATAGTCTCAGACTCTGGCAATGAGCATGTTGCTGGACAGGTTGAGCAATAAAAGTTTGACGTTCACTGAAGTCCTTTATATATATAGGTTATAGGAACAATGCGGAAATTTAATACAGAAGTTGAAAAATTTTAGCAGGTAGCAGGTGTAACTTGATACTTAAAGTTTAGTAGAAAAACTTAAAAGCATATAAAACATTAGTTAATAGTATAGTCTTGATTATGTTTTAATATTAGATTGTTTGGATGGAGATGTTGGACAATTTTTCTGAAAAGGCAGTTGTTGTAACAAATACAAGAAAGCAATGATAGAAAAATGTAATGGTTTTTCGTATTTCAATATGTATGTACGTATTATTGGCCTATAGGTAGTTATTTCATAATGTTAACTAACTTAGACTATATTGGTTCCGAAGAGGCTTTTTAGACTGTAATACAAACACATATGGAATATTACACTGTCATTGCTATGAAATAACTGGAGTGGAATGTTAAGGTACTAGATTATAAGCAATTTTTTATAGTTCACATTAACATAGCATGTATCAAGGAGTAGGCAAAGTTTAGACCAACAATGTATAGACAACTTTGTCCTGGCAATATTGGATCATATAAACTATTTCTTTTTCTTTGTTTATTCTAAACATTATTAGTTCTATTTTAGCTCAATAACAAACTACTTTATATGTTCACAATAGGGAATGACATGACATATTGATTTTAACATATGTCTAATGATTACTAAATGGTGAGTACATTTAAGATATTCATCATAATTTTAAACTAATTGGGTATATTAACCTTAGTATATAAGGTCATGCACATATATACCTTTACTACCACAATTATAAGTTATTATTGTCAACCCACGTTTGTTTAGAATCATTGCGCCGCAATCATGCTTTTTTCACATAGAAGTAGGAAGGGGCCTGGGAGATGGCTAATACCAGTCCCTTCTCTAACTTACATGAATGGGGATTTAGTCCTTCCAGGTTTTGTCTAGTATATATGTAATAATGACACACCAAATCATAAAAGGAATAGGGAATCTCTATGTAGTCTAATCATAGCAGTAAAGGACTGATGTGTACATTAGTCGATATAATAAATTATGGTATTATAATCGCCTCTTTGGTCAGTTAATATTTTATTATATACAGTTAAAGGTTAAGATACTATAATAAATACAGTCCAGTTGTTCTTAAATAATAAAGATAATTTTACAAAAATCTAGTTATTACAACAAAGTTGAGTAAATTATTTTGGCAGTCTAGTTAATAGTCCAGGTGTACATGTTTACATAGCATAGTAAGGGTAAACTTAAATATCAGATTAGGCATCAAATTTGAGATGAACAATACATTCCAGTGGATTATGATAGTATTGATAAGATCACTACAGTATAGAATTAAATACTATTACAAACTCACTAGTCATATTTCAAAGGTAGTTTCTTTATGTACATGTATCATGATGGTACAGTTAATATCTACTCCATAAATGCCTTGTATACACGAAAGAAATATAGTATTGTACATAATTACTAGTAATATTTAAAAACTTTCAACATTTGTGATATACTTAATGACACATATAGAATGAAATTAATAAAAAAAATAGTGATCCATGCACTTGATGTTTTATTATTTTTACTAAATGCCTGCTTTTATATACATTAAACAAACGTCATACAGTAACAGGGCTTTTAGTCAAATTTGAGGTGTTAAGTCATAAGAACTTTTTTTGTTTATAAAAGTTCTAGAATCGTACATGTATCTTAACATAAGCTAAAATGATATTATCAACCCACAAGTATAATTTTTTTAAAATTTTGTGTTGTATTATTTTAAATAATCACGAATGTTATACATAGATGGCCTTGTGTAATGAGCTTATAGCTATGGTTAGGTTTCTAGCTAATCTCAATTTTATTCTTGCTGTTGTATACATAAAGTAAACTTATAACAAGATCACTCTCAAAGTTATAACTGGATGATTGTTTTAATCATTTACTTGTTCCTCAGTTATTGCCTTTCTGTGTAGAAAGTCACTTGTTATATAGTTATAGATTTGACTGTCACAATATAGCATTTGACAAACCACAGTTGGTAAACCCGGTCTATATTTGGAAGTGAATTATTAGGCATTGTGTAAACACTTCAGTACATGTGGTTTATTTAAGTCAGTGTGAACTATGAGGCAGTAGTTTAATCACCTCTACATGTGATGAATTTTGTTATGTGACTTAGACATTTATGAAGAAACTATAATCAGGGATGCTGAGTAGAAATATAAAGTCCATGATTAGACATGTTGATACAACTATTCAATTGCTACCTTAAGTACTAGCTAGGCTATAAATTTACTTTATATTGCCCATTTTTCTTATAAGGTTAAACATTAAGATGTTTTATCAAATGCTGTATCATGTAGTTATATGCTCCTTCCTCCTTTGTGAGACTATAAGCTCCTGGTAATTATATATACACTATGCTATTGTATTAGGAAGTGAACATAGCTCATTTGATTTCTTTTTAATTAGATGAATTTGGCACTGATGGAGTAATAACACTTAGCTAGTAAATTGATCCATCACCTTAGTAGTGCTATATGTTTACATTATATTTGGAGAAATTAGTTTAGGCATCATTGTAGCTATTTTAGTGATAAGTGTGACAGTCCAGTGGGATTAAGATAAGATTGATAAGATCACCACAGTGTAATAATATTAATGTATTATTATAAATTCATTAATCATATTTTAAAATCATTTCTTTGTATGTAATTATAATGACAATATAACTCATTTTCTATTCCATAATTGCTTTGTATTTATAAAGGGAGTATATACTATTATAAATATTATTACTATTAATTGGCTACTTTCATTTACTTTTGTGATATAATTTAATAATACGTATATATTAAGAAATATATAAAGGAATTAGTAACTGAACACATAATGTGTTTTGTTATTTTCACTAAATATTTCCTCTCATATTAAATAACCAAAATTTAATTAGCAACAAGGCTTTAAGTCAAATTTGATTTTTACAAGTCGTGTGAACTACTTTATTTTATAGGTTATAGTCTGACTGGTCTTTATTCTTAACCAAAGTGGGTTAAAAATACATATTGCAATCAACTCAAGTTAGGGATTTCAGATTAGGAAGAAACCTTACTATTATATATTAATAATGATATATATGATTATTACAATTTTGAATAAATGAAGCAAAATCATAAAACGTGTAAACTGAAATCATTGATGTGTGGATATTACTCTACTAGAAGAAATCACATGACAAGTGTATTATCTACAATAGCCCATCCTACCTTGATTCATACAATGACATCACTATAGTATTAACTTACCAGTATACTTTATATATAATAGTATTGCTATTGCACTGATTACTATTTAACAGCAAAATGTTGTTTGCTTTGTTGTTGCTCTGTTTATCTTTGATTGATACAGTATTTGCTCAAACATGTACACAGGGTTCATTTCGTGTGGTAAGTTATAGACTGCATGTATGTTTAGTGCTTTTCTAGTCCTCATCTTCCTATGGAGCTGTTGAAGTCTGCTTGAATAATATATGGGGTAGTATTTGTACTGACTTTTGGGATAATAATGATGCCAGTGTGGTCTGTAAACAACTGGGATACTCTCCTTATGGTAAATATTAAGACAATAAATAAACAGTAAATATCGTTCTACTTCACGTTTATATAAATAAACACATTATATAAATATTAATATTGTTTCATTTTACTTCGATGTAAACGAACTCGTTTTAGGTGCAGTAGGATCTTCTGTAGTCTACTACTCCTCATCAGCTACCAAACACAACATCATTGATTTAAACTGTACTGGTAATGAGAACACTATACTGGACTGTCCTTATAATGGTCTTTCTAACTACTACTGTTCTCTGAGTAAAGATGCTAATATATTTTGTGAATGTGAGTGCTCATTTGCAAGTATAAATAGCTATTCTATTATTCTATAGCTCTAACTGTTGCCACTTATAGTAAATGTACTGATGGAGATGTTCGTTTAGTAGGAGGTGTGTCACAATATCAAGGAAGAGTTGAAGTGTGTCTCAATAGAGCATGGGGCACAGTCTGTGCATACAGTAGTTGGGGCAGTCAGGAAGCAAACATTGTCTGTAATCAGATTGGTGCAATGACAATAGGTATTTTCACGAGACCCTTTAATTCATTATGTTGACATATAAGTATAATGTATAGGCTATTCATATGGCCGAGTTAGAAATTTAGGATTCTCACAAGGCACTGGACCCATTCTACTTGGATATTTGTATTGTAGTGGAACTGAAGCTAACTTGGTGAAGTGTAACCAGAACTATAATTACACTCATACTCTCTCTGGATGTCAAAATCATTATTATGATGGAGCTGTTATATGTGAACGTAAGTTAACTTGCTTGTGGGTAGTGTGGTGATAGGTACTTATCATTCATGCATGATTATTATTCATTGTCTTATCCTCTACGTTACTATCTGTGGTGTATCTAACTTATATGTCTGACTTGTATACTCTATCATGTTTCTACTATCATTACTAAGAGATTTTTATCAATCAGCTAAGCATATTGTAAGAAACAACACACAGTGTCTAGAGTGGGATTTGGAAAGCCCAAAGAAAACTTGAGAACAGGATTGAAAGAGATCCAGTGAGCACGTGCACCATGGCTTCTTACCAAGTATTGCCGCCAGAGAGATTTTGCTTCACAAAGCCAGACGAATGACCCAAGTGGATTAAAAGGTTTGAGAGATTTAGACAAGCCTCAGGTTTAATATTAAAAGATGAGGAAAACCAAGTTAATACATTAATTTACACTATGGGGGATGACGCAGAAGATATGTTGTTTTTATTTGGACTTTCTGTTAAAAACAAGAATAAATATGAGATTGTGAAGGACAATCTTAAATGTCAATTCATCAATCAACGAGTACAACGCAGAGGTTCTTCTGTCAATATTTTATCACATTTTTGATTCTCTAGTGGAGCACTGTAAGTATGAAGCTCTATCTAATGAAAAGATCAGAGACAGAGTAGTTGTCGACATATTAAAATCCTATTTGTCAGAGCAGCTGCAACTATATGGAGACCTAACTCTAGCAAAGGCTATTTAGAAAGCTTAACAATCAGTGGTAAAGATAGCTCAATTCAACAATCTCAGGGAGCAGTTGATGCTTAATTAAACCGGTATGTCCTTTAGGTCAGAGAAGTGAACACAAAGGAGTTACTCAACATACAAAAGGTCAACTAGAAAGTCTAAAAAAGAGTAACCACTTAAGAGGCAAAGTACAGACAATTGTACCAGATGTAGTAAATTCACTTTAAGTTACAGTGTCCAGCTTGTAATGTTGTTTATCACAAATGTATGAAGAGGGGACATTAGCAAATTGTTTGCCATAACTTGCCTAGTAAAACAGAGTCTATTCAAGAAAGTGAGTTTCTAGCATAGATACAAGCTCTCACAGGAGATGAGAAGTTATGGAATATTACTCTCCAGTAAATAGTCAGCCATCTCAATTCAAGGTTGATACAGGACCAAATATGACTAATTCCAGAAGATAGTTCCGAAGTTTAGACGGAATCAATTTACAATCATTAGATTGAGTATTGAGAGGTGCTAGCTTACACCAGTTAAAAATAAAAATAAAATTTACTGAGACATTATGCTATAAACATTGAGAGAGTAAAAAAGCAAGTATTATACATTATTGAAGATTTGGTAAGCCTATTACTAGGACATGCAGCAATTGAAAGTCTCCAACTTAATATGATTTTTGTTGACTCTGTTATTGACAGTTGTAAGAGCAAGTCACACAAACTCATCCTCACCTTTTTACAAAGGAAAATATTGAATTAAGTTATTTGACAATCCGACTCTGTTTTCATAGACAACACCTCAAAGAGTACCACTCCCATTTTTCTCTAAAGTCAAAGAAGAAATTGATCAAATGGAAAGAACAGGAGTGATCCATAGAGTTGATAACCGACCCAGTGGTGTTCAGGAATGGTTGTTGTACCAAATCCTAATCATAAGATATGTATATGTGTTGATCTTACTAAATTAAATGCGAAAATACAGAGACAACTGGATGTTGAGGTTAGGCTGTCAACTATGCATAAGCTTGAGCGGTATTGAAAATTTTGCTTTATGGTATACCCTTGCATGCAATTTCATGATATTACTAAAAACCTTTATCAATTAATAACTCAAAACATTTTTAAAAGACAGGAAAAAAGTAAGTGATAAACTGGTAAATATAGTGATACATGTAATACATGGTTAATAAAATTTGTTTTAGTATTCCAGGTTCTTAAATGTCAGCGATAAACTGGTATGATGAATCTCGGTGATACATGTAATACAAGGTTACTCCAGGTTCTTAGCTAAGAAAATAAATTGGTTCACCTTTTCTGGCTTTAAAAGAGATCTGTTACTAGTAATGATGTTACCAGCAGTACTGAATGTTCTTTCAGAAGCCACATTGGTAGTGCATGAACATAGATATTGTTTTGCTAGTTGGGAAAGGAGAGGCATTCAAGTGGATTTGTGTTTCCTCCATTTCAATGGATTTTCATCAATATACATTACCATTTCTTGCTTAACTCTCTCTGAGGAAGTTAAACTGCCAGTCTGTTCCTTATATGCAAAAGTATCATCAAAAACCTTTCGAAACTTCCCCTTTTTCAACAGTTGTTGTTCAGATACCCGATTGGATGAATCATTTTTAGACTCTAGCGTTGCATTTGAAAGGAGATTATCCATCACTGTTTGAGCAACTTCTGATTCAATGGTGAAAAAACCTTTAAATCTAGGGTCAAGAAGGGAGCAAATGTTCAAAAATAGATATTTCTGGATGTTAATAACAACTCTGTAAATCTTGTCTTATTATAAACTTAATCTGACGAGTAAGAGTAGCATCACTTTCCTTACCAATTAATATATTACTCATAAGGTGTTGTAATAGTGGCTTAATGGTTGAAATGGTCACCCTGAGAGAAGGTCTGTTAGTTCATCTAGTGGATCTAATGCTGCAATGATCATGTCAATTACATCAGAATCTTGCCAAGTAGGCACAAGATGAGAGGCTTTTCGGTCATTACTAAGAACTATACAGATTGCATCAATCTGTTCTCTGATCTGCTTAATCATGAAAATAGTGGAGCCCCATCTTGTAGACACATCAACACACAATTTTTTTCACAGGTAATCCTTCTGTTCTAGCACTTCCTGCAATTCTTTCATATGCTTCCAACAAGAGGAAAATGGTGCTACTATTTGACAGCACAATCGTAGCACTCGGACTATACATTGGTCATCTAAGCCTTTTCGAACTGCCTGAAGTAACTTATCCTCTTCCATCCAAGTAAGGTACATGCCAACCTTATATTGCTGCCACTGTCAGTAGTTATACTTGTCTACCTTGTTTCATCCAGCCCCCATTCTTGTAAAGTTGGAGCTAGCGCAAGTTTTTTCTCTATCTGGTCACATACTTCAGCATTCAGTGCAGGAATTGCATCACAACTGAAATAGTCTTTGTGGGGTAGCTGATATCTAGGATTTAACTGTTTTATCACGTCACAAAAGTCATGCTTGTCAACAATGCTTATTGGTAGCATGTCTTTAGCTAAGCAACAAGTAATACCATTTGTTATCCATTTATGTTCTGATGAACCGATACTAATTAATTTTGTTTGAAGTCGTCAATGGTAATCTGTGATTTATCATTTTGAGTAGAAGGGGCTTTACTATTAGGTTTGACTTCCCAATATTGCTCTGGGTATTTGTTCTTGAGGTGTGAGAGTACATTAGTAGTATTCCATGACCAACGTGTACGCCATTCAGACATAACTTACATGTTGGAGTGTTGGTTAGTCTTTCACTCGACCATTTGTCCATTGTAAGACAAAAGTATTTCCATACTTTAGATGTTGTATTTTTTCTCAGCTAGACGAGCAAGGAACATTTTCGTCATCCAAAGGGGCTTCTTGTCGTTCTCGATCCTGTTCCATCTCAACAGACGGAAGCCGAAGGCGGACATCCAATTCCAATTCTACTTTCCATCGATCAATGAAGTGAAGCGAGCATCGCGAGCTGTCTCTTAGAATGGAGCGAAGCGACATGTTTCCGGTTAGGGTGGGGCTATAGGATTTTAGTTGTTAAATATTCTATCGAAGGATAGAAAATAGAGTTGGAATTAGAATATTTTTGGAAAACTGCAAAATAGAATTGGATAATTTCGGAAAACTTTAAAGCAGAGTATATGAAACTCGAAGTAGAAATGGATGTCCGCCTTCGGCTTCCGTACAACAGCGTTACAAGCATTAGGGGAAGGATGTTATCATTTCGAATATTTACGCATATTTTGGTATACTAGAAGAGGGCATGGGGACCACACACCCACAAATCTTTAATAATTAATATTTGCGCTTGACGCGCCAGCGTGAAAACTTATTGGAAGCATTAAAACTTGTGAACTTACTGGACTTTGTGAACTTACTGGAATTTCCTTTCCTTTTCATTAATTGTAAGTTATTTGATATATTTTGTCTATAATTATCTTTTCTTCCTTCTTTGTATATATCAATCTTTTCATGCTACATTATACTGCATAATATTCTGTACTAAATGCAATAGGTTAGTTATTATTGTATTTAAAAGCAGTATGGTGATAAGTGTATTTTAATGGACGCTACTCATTGCACTACTACACAGTATGATTTTCAGCTCATATCTATCTTTGTTATTGATGATCATGGTGCTGGCCTACCTGTAGCATGGCCCATCAGTAACAGAGAAGATACCAGCTTGTTAGTACAGTTCTTAAAAAATGTACATGCATGTATAGGAGATCTTAAACCATGTTATTTTATGTCAGATTGCACAGAGCAATATTTCAAAGCTTGGTGCGATGTTTTGGGAGCACCCAAGACTCACAAACTCCTGTGCATATGGCATGTTGACTGTGCATGGTGGAAAGCACTTAATGATCATGTACCCAACAAGCAAGATAGGGTGGAAATTTACCACCAGTTACATGTTTAATTACTAGAGAGAGAAGTTAGTCAATTCACAGTAAGATTATAACAAATGATGTCTTACTTGGTTGACAAATATGAAGCATTTTATGAATATTTTATGAAGCAATACGTGCCTCATGTGGATGAATGGGTGACATGCCATAGAGTTGCTACTATAGTAAATACAAACATGTTCACAGAGTCATTCCATAGAATCTTAAAAGTAGTATATTTAAATAATAAGATTGATAGATTGCTTCATGTCCCCCTCGCATTGCACGCAACTTAATTTTTGAACAGCTACAAAAAATGGAGAAAGTGTCCCCACGCCCTCTTCTAGTATACCAAAATATGCGGAAATATTCGAAATGATAACATCCTTCCCCTAATGGCTTGTAACACTGTTGCTGGCAGCCATCATAACAATCCACGTTGTTATTAATAGTTAATTAGGTAATGTAGTATTGTAAAAAATTGACGGTATATTGTCTCCATTTTAACGATTCTGCTAATTATCATAATACTGCTCAACCTTACGTATGTATCAAGATCACTTACCAATACAGAACAATAATATGCACAGATTGAGAAGGAGGGACTAGCATTTACGTGGGCATGTCAACAATTTAGTGAGTATTTAATTGGCATGAATTTTCAGATCAAGACAAATTATAAGCCTATTGTTCCACTTTTCAGCAAGAAAAACTTGGATGATCTTCCTTCAAAATTTAGAGATTCAGAATGAAGCTAAAGAGATTCAAATACACCATTTCTCATCTGTCAGGGAAAGAATTAGTCACTGCAGATGCATTGTCTTGAGCTTCACAGCAGGAATTGACCCAGCAGGATAATGTTCTTCACCAAAAAGTAACTGAATTTTGATAATATTGTCATTGATAGTCTTCCAGGCTCAAAGTGATGTAAAAAAGATTAATAGTCACCAAGAGAATGACGCAGTTTTCAAACAATAATCAAGTACTGTTTGGAAGGATGACCAGAACAACATCTAATATGTGAATCAGTTAATAACATAATTAACAGTTAGTAATGGACTACTACTTAGAGGACAATGACTCATGGTACCACCTAGACTGCAATCAGAAGTAATAAAACAGTTCCATAGAGAAACATCAAGGGATCACTAAAACCAGAGAATGAGCTAAAATGTCCATATGGTGGCTTAGTATGAGTCAGTAAATTATTGAAATGGACAATCTTTGTCTTGAATGTTCAAAAACTAGATATCAACATCTGAAGCCATTAAAACCATCTAAACATCCACAGTTGCCATGACAACATGTTGCAAGTGATTTCTTTGAGTGGAAAAGTTCAACATATGCATGATTATTATCATTGTCTTGTCCTCATGTGTCTAACTTTAGTAACTTATATATGTGACTTCTTTACTCTATTGTGTTTCAGCTATTATTACTAAGACATCTTTGCCAATCAGCTAAAGATATAGTAAGAAACAATACAGTCATTTCTTAACCCTTGTTACCTTGCTTGTGTGCAGTGCTTCTTATGTGTGTGTATGTGTATGTGTGCGTGTCCACATGTTTGTGTCTCTAAAGTTGAATCGCTAGGCCATTGTTTATTTGAACTGCTTTAACTTATAAAAGATTATGTCTACATACAGCTATATCAGCACTAATAATTCAATCTAGCTAATGGGTACCGAAAGAATAAAAATCTTTAAAAGTGAATTACCTTTTAAAAATTTACATGTAAATCAGAAAAGGTAAATGACAGTCATGGTCTTTTATGCCTACAGCTATGAATAATTAAATTACATGCGCATGCATGCAAGAGTTAGGAGTGGTCTGCCATTAAACATATAATGTTAACAAATAACTTTAATGATGCATGTGTGTGAGTAATATCTTGTATGATAATCATATGCATTTGTCTTATAATTAGGTTAAAAAATTCTTTGTAGCTCTGACAATTATCTACATGAACTCAAGTTCCATAGCAATACAATTGATGTTAATACTTTGAACTTTATTGATTATTACTAATGTTTTATCCTATATTTTAGCTTCTTGTGTGAATGGTACTATTAGACTTAGTGGAGGAGGATCATATTATGGCAGAGTAGAAGTATGTGTAAACAACATTTGGGGAACCATATGCAATGACTTTTGGGACTATGAAGATGCCAGTGTTGTTTGTAGTGAACTTGGATATTCCCAATATGGTAAATATGACTGTCATGCTTTTCCTCGTATTTATTAAATATTTATTACAGGTGCCATACCTACATCAGATTATTACACTGACTACCAGTGGCCTTTTGGTATCATTGATTTAAACTGTACTGGAAATGAGAGCAGTATATGGAACTGTCCACACAATGGAACATCTGACTTTTACTCATGTCTTTCAAGTCGTGATGCCTCTGTGATATGTCAAAGTAATTATCATCAATTAGTAGGCAGATTAGTTTACTATTGTATTTACAAATATTACTAAACCTGTTAATTTTAAACAGGAGATATTCATCATTATTATCATTAAACTCATTTTTATTTTACACTATACAGTAATTAGTTAGTCATTTATTTAAAATTACAATCTATTCTCAGATACCAGTGTTATTATGGCTGACTGTAAGAATGGTGATATTAGATTAGTTGGAGGTAGTACTCAATATGAAGGAAGAGTAGAAGTGTGCATTAATCATGTTTGGGGTACTGTGTGTAGCTCCTCTACAGAGGAGTCATGGTGGTCCAATTATTACTACTTGAAGTGGTACTGGGTCTGGCGGTGGCGGTACTACTATTTCTTGGAAGCACCAGATAGCAATGTTGTATGCAGACAACTTGGACATATGGAATTAGGTATAATTATTTTGTTATTATATTCATAATCAAATATTATTATAAAATAGGCTCAATTAGATACAAAAATGCTAGTCAATTTGGACAAGGAACCGGTCCAATATTAATTCATTCAGTACATTGTTTTGGGTATGAATCAAACCTTCTTGACTGTTCTTATCGAACACTTCCTTATTCATCATGCTCACATTACTATGATGTTGGTGTCAAATGTAAAGGTAAGCTCTATTTCAGTGATAATTGATTGATTACTTTGACTTTAGCTCCTTGTAAGAATGGTACAGTACGTCTATATAGTGAGTCTGGTAGTTACTTCAGGAGATATGGTCGAGTACAAGTTTGTGTTAACAATGTCTGGGGTACTATATGTGGTAACCTCTTGGACGACAAAGATGCCAGTGTAGTCTGTAGAATGTTAGGATACTCACCTCATGGTGAGTACAACACAGTAATTTAGTATGTATATTTAAAATGTATGTCAGGAGCATCAGCACAGAGAAATGCATATACTGAAAGAATCTGGTATGTTCATATCAAAAAATTGAACTGTACTGGAGAGGAAGAGTCAATTTGGGACTGTCCACAAAATGGATTGAGTAGATATTCTTGTAATCATTATAAAGATGATTCAGTAATATGTCAATGTAAGTGAATGTGACCATGGATTTGTATTATAAAATCTTAACACTATTAATGAAAATAATGACCAAAAATATTTTTCATTTTTATTAACTGTAGTGCTACATGTATCATTTTCTAACTGTACTACTGGTGAGATCAGACTGACAGGTGGAACAACACAATATGAAGGAAGAGTAGAAGTGTGTATAAATGGAGTATGGGGAACAGTCTGTGATAGTGGTTGGGATACTAGAGAAGCTTATGCTGTCTGTCATCAGTTAGGATATCAAGGTAGAATAAGCAGATGCTATGTCTTAAATAACATTGACTTGTTATTTAGGTGCTGGCTATTTTATTAACTCTCATTTTGGTATTAGCAATCATCCTATTCTTATCTACTACACATCATGTTCATACTATCAGAACAATCTCTTTGATTGTCAAATAAATCAGTTCCCATATTCTTATTCTCAATGTAATAATTATCAAGAAGCTGGAGTTAAATGTGAACGTAAGCTATTAATTGTCATTTATCGATGACATTATTGTTGTCACAAATCCAGCTTCATGTACTAATGGTGAGATAAGTCTATATTTTGTTGCCTCCAGTCGTTATGGTAATGTACGCGTCTGTATCAATGGTATTTGGAGTAAAATCTGTGGATATGGCAATTCTGTAGTTGATGACAATCTTGCTAGTGTTATATGTTCTGAACTAGGATATTCACCATATGGTACATTAATAATATAAGAGTCCTTAATTGTTTTACCTTATATTGTTAGGTGCTAAAAGTGCATATAATGTATGGAATGACGATATCTATCCTTATAATATCACTAATGTACAATGTTATGGAAATGAAACAAACTTTACAGACTGTCATTATGAGATATCATCCTCTTCAGATTGTTATTATTATTACTATGATTATTATTATGATGATTATTATTATTATTATCATCATTATTATTATTATAATAATAATTATTATTATTATAATAATTATTATTATTATTATAATTATGGTCCTGTTGCTGTATTTTGCCAAAAGTGTAAGTGTGCTTGAATATACTAATTAAATTTACCATCTCAATTTTGTAGCTACCATTGAAGCTCCAGTTAATTGTACTGAAGGAGAGATTAGACTTTATGGTGGCTCAAAACCAAATGAGGGAATACTTCATATATGTACTAATGGAGCTTGGGGTACTGTGTGTTTAAATTCCTACTGGAGTAATAATGATGTTAATGTAGCTTGTCAGAAACTTGGCTATTTTACCTATGGTTTGTTTATTGCAGCATTATTTACAGAGTGGTTTCATTTCAGTGATATCTGCAGGTAATACATATGAAAATGGATGGACAGATGAGAAGTATCCCGTCATTTATACCAGAATTGACTGTTCGAATACTAACACTAGATTGAGATCTTGTAGTTCATCAGTTAGCTCAAGCATCCAATATTGTTCTAATAAGCAAATTGTGAAGCTTAAATGTGGAGGTAAATACTATATAATACAGAGAGCTAAAGAACTAGATATTAATGATTCAGAAAAAACATTTTCTATATTTATTCATGGTTCTTAAAATTTATACATTTTAATAGAACCTCCGGATCCTTGTACTACTGGAGATATTCGTCTGTATGGTGGTACTTATTACTATGGTGCAGTACAAGTTTGTATTGGAGGAGTATGGGGCTCAGTATGTAGAGATAGCTTTTGGGATAACAATGATGCCAGTGTGGTCTGTAAACATTTAGGTTTTTCTCCTTATGGTATATATTATTATGTGTGTTGCTTTAACTTAATATTCCAATTTTATAGGATCACTTGCAATTCTTTCAACCTATTATAAAAATTATAATGATCGCACATTTTTGACTGGTTTAAATTGTAATGGATTTGAGGATCACTTGTTTGACTGTGCTATCAATAACAGTGCTCCAGCTTGTTCTTCTACTGGGAATGATGCTAATGTCATATGTCCTGGTTAGTAATGACTGTATCTATACATATGTACATTATATATTAAATTTAGTTCATGGATCTACCTATTCTAACTGTACTGATGGACAAGTCAGACTATTTGGAGGTTCCACAGATTATGAAGGCACTGTAGAGATTTGTATCAACAATGCTTGGGGTACTATCTTTGACTATGGATGGGGATATAATGAAGCTCAGACTGTATGCAATGCTTTGGGATATACTACCCCAGGTATAAAGAAAATTGATGCATTAAATATATTTTAATTAATTTTTAGGTGCTAAAACTTTATTTAATGCTTATTTTGGTGAAGGAGATGGTCCAATACTTCTACATTATATGTATTGTTCAGCTCCCAAGTTTTCATTACTAAACTGCCATATTTATGGTTATTATTATTATTATTATTATTTTGATCACAATAATGATGTTGGAGTGAGATGTCAGCGTGAGTTAAAACACGTTAAAATAAAGCAAGTATTTTGTTATTTATTTCAGCATTTTGTGAACATGGTGATATCAGATTAGTAGGCAGTACTAATCCACTGATAGGACGAGTTGAAGTATGCATCAATAACACATGGGGTACTATATGTGATGATTACTGGGATAACAATGATGCCAGTGTAGTATGTAGACAACTTGGATTTCCAGGAGAAGGTTAATATTGTCTGTTTCTACATAATTATGATAATTTAATAATTAGGTGCACTTGCTCATACTGGTTATTATACAGAGAGTGTTGAATCATTTCATATCATTGATCTGAACTGTAATGGAACTGAAGATAATATATTTAATTGTTCTTATAACAACATTCAACAACATAGTTGTTATTATTATGAAGATGCTTATGTTCAGTGTTCAGGTATTTAGGTGAATTTGATTTATTTTTTAGAGATAATTTGTCCATACAGCTACAAACACATCTAGTAACTGTACTAATGGTGAGATCAGATTAGTAAATGAAGATATAGAGTATGAAGGAATAGTTGAAGTTTGTTATGGTGGTGTCTGGGGTTCTATATGTCCTAGTTCATGGGACAGTAATGATACTAAAGTTGTATGCAGACAATTAGGATATATTACTATTGGTTAGTAAAGGATTTGTTGAGATTTTTATAAAGTTATAAAAATTTCTTTTTGCAGGAGCAATTCCTGTTACTACATTTGGAAAGGGAATTGGACCAGTTCATTTCTCAAATTTCTATTGCTCTGGTAGTGAGAACTATCTACTGAATTGTACCTATTACACTAATTCATGGTGTTATTATTCATATCATGCTGGTGTTAAGTGTGAAGGTAAAAATAACATTCCAATAAGAACCATTCTACTTTTGAATTTTCTTTCTTGATTAATCTCAGCTCCCTGTACACATGGAGATGTTCGTTTAAAAGGTGACAGAAGGTACAATAACTTTGGTCGAGTTGAAGTTTGTATTAATGGTACATGGGGTACTATTTGTGATGATTACTGGGATAATACTGATGCCAGTGTTGTCTGTAGACAACTAGGACACTCTTCTTATGGTATGTTATAAATATTTCTCTTATATGACTTATACACATTGTAGGAGCCATTGCCAAGACCTCATTTTATTCAGAGACTATTCTTCCACACACTATATTTAATATAAGTTGTACTGGAGATGAAACTACATTGTTTGATTGTGTGTATAGTGAAGTAGTTAGTGTTGGATCAAACTGTTATAGCTATGAGGATGCCAGTGTTATTTGCCAAGGTAGTAGTTAACATAATTTATTATAGAAGAACTTTGAACAATGTCCATACTTTGTTATAGACTCAAGTATTTCCAGCTCAAACTGTACTGACTATGATGTTCAACTAGTAGATGGACCCAGTCTAAACGAAGGAAGAGTTCTAATATGTATCAATGGAGTCTGGGGAACACTTTGTAATAGTGGCATTGACTATAATGATGCTGGAGTGATATGTCTTGAACTTGGATATCAAAGAAGTTTGATACATTATTAAATATGTAATGTTGGTCATCTTATAATTAGGAGGTATAGCCTACACTGGTCAGTTTCCTAATGCTGCTAATGATGTACTACTGGTTACTGGTATTACATGTTCTAACACTGCTACTACTCTGTCTGAATGTACCTTTAGTCACTTTACTAAGACATCGTATTGTGATGCTAAATATATTGCTGCAGTGAAATGTGACAGTACGTCTATCATAGCTAGTTTGCATAGTATAAATTGTTGGTAAAATGTTGATTACACAATTGTTCAATATAAATAATCACAAGTAAAATAGTTAAATAAAATAGCCATATCTGTGGCAATTCTCCATACAAAATATAGCATTCAATTGTTATGTAACTTTGGCCATATTGTTTTGTAGATTGTACAGATGGAGACATACAGATCATTCCTTATAGCAGTTACTACAAACAAATGGGTCGTGTTGAAGTATGTGTTAATGGAACATGGGGTACTGTTTGTAGTGACTTCTTTGATGATAATGATGCCAACGTTGCATGTAAACAACTGGGATATTCTCACTTAGGTATGTTATAGAAGTGGATTGTTGTTAACCAATATCTAACATTATTTAACAGGTTCTGTGTCAATGGGTAACATCAAAAAAGAATATTTTTTTCCACATCATTTTACTGATGTTAATTGTACTGGAAATGAGTTACAACTCTCTGATTGTCCTCATAATGGACTGACTAACTATTCATGTTATTCATCACATGATGTAGCAATAGCTTGTTTTAATGGTAATATTGTACTGACTTTATTAAATTTATGTGATGCATTACAGACTATGAAGTCGAATATGCTAACTGTACTAATGGTGAAATGAGACTGTCTGGTGGATCATCTTCAATGAATGGACGAGTAGAGATATGTTATAATAATGTATGGTTTGGAATATGTGCTGATAATTATAACAGCTACAATAATCCAAATACAATTTGTGGAGTCCTGGGATACTCATATCAAGGTATTAATTGCACAATTTTTTCATTTTTATCTTCATAAAATATTGTAGATGCTACTTGGTATTCCAGTTCATTTTTGGACTTACCTACTCTACCATTAATGCCATATGAGTTCTCATGTAGTGGAACTGAACAATCTCTATTAGATTGTTACAAGTATCCTATCAACTGCTACACTTTGCACAACAGATACAGTTATGTCTATGGAGGAGTTATTTGTCAAAGTATTAGTTATTTTTATTTTTGTGTTTATTTGTATATTTAGTAGTTAAATGTAAACATGGTGATATACGTCTTGCTGGTACAAGTTATAGTACAATAGGTAGAGTAGAAGTGTGTCTTAATGGAACTTGGGGTACTATCTGTAATAACAGTTTTGATGATAAAGATGCCAGTGTTGTATGTAGACAGTTAGGATACTCTCCTTATGGTTAGTTTTGTAAAAATAACTTTAAAAATGTATTGCATTATGTACTGATAGGTGCAATTATACTGCCTAGTTACTACTACAATGACTATTATAGTCCTACATATATATATGATTTGAACTGTACTGGTGTGGAAAATGACATATGGGACTGTCCTTATGTATATAATGACAACTTCACTTATTGCGATTGGTGTCAAGATGCAGTAGTTATTTGTCAATGTATGTACAGCAAAATCACATGGCCAAAATTAATTCCATTATTGTTTACTTCATTAGATAATAATGCTATCATTTATTTCACTAGATACCAATTATACTGTAAATACATCTTGTAATAATGGTGATGTACGTTTGGTTGGTGGTATCAATGAACTAGAAGGTCGAGTGGAGATATGTTATAATAGAATCTGGGGATCTGTATGTGATACTTCCTGGAGTACTTATGATGCTAATGTTGTGTGTAAACAATTGGGACATCAACCTACAGGTAGATATTTGCATGAAAAATTTGCTACTTAACTATTTTTTAATATTAAAGGTGCAACAGCATTACGGAATAGTTATTTTGGACATGGGCAGGCACCACATATACTTTCTTATGTTGAATGTTCCTCATCTGGAAGTTATAACTCTCTTTTACAATGTTCTTACAATGCTTTATATGCTACTAAATATTGTGGTGATAGTGCAGTAGCAAGTGTAGTTTGTGTTGGTAATACACTATGTTTTATTTAATAAATTTGCTTATTGTTTATTCACATGCAGAGTCTTGTACTAATGGTACTGTGAGATTGAGTGGGTCCCCAGCAAAAAATTCAGGCCGAATTGAAATTTGTATAGAGACAACATGGACTTCACTTTGTGACCATAGCTGGGACTTCAAAGATGTTCAAGTTGTCTGTAAAGAATTAGGATATTCTCCTTATGGTATAACAAATAAAAGTTTATCCAAACTGCAATGTTAATATTTTTACAGGTGCTGTTCCAACATATAACTGTTATACTGAAGATGAACTATCATCTGGTATCACTGATATCAATTGTACTGGTAACTCTTATGATGATGTTGGAGTTGTTTGTCAAAGTATATATTAGTTAGATGTAAATGATGACATTTAACACATTTAGTATTTGCTAAACAAGCTAATTGTACTAATGGTGAAGTCAGACTTGTTGGTGGTAGTGGTCCTCATGAAGGAAGAGTAGAAATTTGTGTCAATGAGGTTTGGGGGACAATTTGTTCCAACAGTTGGAATACTGCTATTGCCAAAGTTGTTTGTGGACAATTGGGATATTTGCCAATAGGTTTGTTTATCCAACAACAACAATATACTATATTATTGACTTAGGAGGAAGAGGGAAATCTAATCCTTACTTTGGTTTGGGAACTAGTCCTATTCTATTATCTGATCTTTATTGTACTGGCATAGAGTCATCTTTGTTAGAATGTAAACAACAATCTTGTGGTGTTACTAGCTGTACACATAGTAATGATGTTGGAGTGATCTGTGAACGTAAGATTTAGTCCTAATTAATTTTAAATAGAAGTAAAAAAAAATGAATTTGTAATTGACTTTTAGAACACAGCCTAGTTATAAAAAGTTAAAAGTGTTCAAAACATTTTAAAAATTAACATGAATGTAAGAATAAAAATACCAAAATGTATATATGAGCAACAAAGGTAAGTATGGATTCACAATTCCATGGAAACATCCATGTATTTCACTATCAACTACACCAATCACTGCTAAAACATTAAACCTATAATAATGATAAACCTTCTATAATGATGTTACTATTTGAATTTCATTGATAATTACCAATGTTTTATCCTATATTATAGCTTCTTGTGTGAATGGTACTATTAGACTTAGTGGAGGTGGATCATATTATGGTAGAGTAGAAGTATGTGTAAACAACATTTGGGGAAACATATGCAGTGATTTTTGGGACTATGAAGATGCTAGTGTTGTTTGTAGTGAACTTGGATACTCTCAATATGGTAAATATGACAGTCATGCTTTTCCTCGTATTTATTAAATATTTATTGTAGGTGCCATACCTGCTTCAGATTATTACGCTGACTACCAGTGGCCTTTTGATATCATTGATTTAAACTGTACTGGAAATGAGAGTAGTATATGGAACTGTCCACACAATAGAACATCTGAGTTTTACTCATGTCCTTCAAGTCATGATGCCTCTGTGATATGTCAAAGTAATAAACATCAATTAGTAGGCAGATTAGTTTACTATTGTATTTACAAATAATTATTACTGAACCTGTTAATTTTAAACAGGAGATATTCATCATTATTATCACTAAATTCATTATTTTACACTATACAGTAATTAGTTAGTCATTTATTTCAAATTACAATGTATTCTCAGATACCAGTGTTATTATGGCTGACTGTAAGAATGGTGATGTTAGATTAGTTGGAGGTAGTACACAATATGAAGGAAGAGTAGAAGTGTGTATTAATCGAGTTTGGGGTACTGTGTGTAGCTCTAGATACTACTCATGGCGGTCCTATTATTACTGGGGAACACAAGATAGCAATGTTATATGCAGACAACTTGGGCATATGGAATTAGGTATAATTATTTTGTTATTATATTCATAATCAAATACTATTATAAACAGGCTCAGTTGCATATACAACTGCTAGTCAATTTGGACAAGGAACAGGTTCAATACTAATTAATTCAGTACATTGCTTTGGGCATGAATCAAACCTACTTGACTGTACATATCGACCACTTCCTTATTCATCATGTTCACATTACTATGATGTTGGTGTCAAATGTAAAGGTAAGCTCTATTTCAGTGATAATTGATTGATTACTTTGACTTTAGCTCCTTGTAAGAATGGTACAGTACGTCTATATAGTGAGTCTGGTAGTTACTTCAGGAGATATGGTCGAGTACAAGTTTGTGTTAACAATGTCTGGGGTACCATATGTGATAACTTCTGGGATGACAAAGATGCCAGTGTAGTCTGTAGAATGTTAGGATACTCACCTCATGGTGAGTATAACACAATAATGTTGTATGTATATTTATAATGTATGTCAGGAGCATCAGCACAGAGAAATGCATATACTGAAGGAACCTGGTATATTCTTATCAATGATTTGAACTGTACTGGAAAGGAAGAGTCTATTTGGGACTGTCCACAAAATGGATTGAGTAGATATTCTTGTAATCATTATAAAGATGCTTCAGTAATATGTCAATGTAAGTAAATGTGACCAAGGATTTGTATTATAAAACCTTAACACTATTAATAAAAATAATGACCAAAAATATATTTTTCATTTTTATTAACTGTAGTGCTACATGTATCATTTTCTAACTGTACTACTGGTGAGATCAGACTAACAGGTGGAACAACACAATATGAAGGAAGAGTAGAAGTGTGTATAAATGGAGTGTGGGGAACAGTCTGTGATAATAGTTGGGATACTAGAGAAGCTTATGCTGTCTGTCATCAGTTAGGATATCAAGGTAGAATAAGCAGATGCTATGTCTTAAATAACATTGACTTGTTATTTAGGTGCTGGCTATTTTATTAACTCTCATTTTGGTATTAGCACTCGTCCTATTCTTATCTACTACACATCATGTTCATACTATCAGAACAAATTGTTTGATTGTGAAATAAATCAGTTCCCATATTCATATTCTCAATGTAATAATTATCAAGAAGCTGGAGTTAAATGTGAACGTAAGTTGTGAAATGTCATTTCTTAATGAGATTGTTATTGTTACAAATCCAGCTCCATGTATTGATGGTGAGATAAGTCTATATTCTGGTGTCTCCAATCGTTATGGTAATGTACGTGTCTGTATCAATGGTACTTGGAGTAAAATCTGTGGATATGGCAATTCTGTAGTTAATAACAATCTTGCTAGTGTTATTTGTTTTGAACTAGGATATTCACCATATGGTAAATTAGATAATATAAGAGTCCTTAATAGTTTTACCTTATATTGTTAGGTGCTAAAAGTTCATATAATGTATGGAATGACTATATCTATCCTTACAATATCACCAATGTACAATGTTATGGAAATGAAACAAAGTTTACTGATTGTCATTATGAGATATCATCCTCTTCATATTGTTATTATTATAATTATTATTATTATTATTATTATTATTATAATTATGGTCCTATTGCTGTATTCTGCCAAAAGAGTAAGTGTGCCTGAACATACTAATTAAATTTACCACCTCAATTTTGTAGCTACAATTGAAGCTCCTGTTAATTGTACTGAAGGAGATATCAGACTTTATGGTGGCTCAAAACCAAATGAGGGAATACTTCATATATGTACTAATGGAGCTTGGGGTACTGTGTGTTTAAATTCCTACTGGAGTAATAATGATGCTAATGTAGCTTGTCAGAAACTTGGCCATTTTACCTATGGTTTGTTTAATTGCAACATTATTTACAGAGTGGTTTCATTTTAGTTATATCTGCAGGTAATACATATGAGAATGGATGGACAGATGAGAAGTATCCCTTTATTTATACCAGAACTGACTGTTTGAGTACTAACACTAGATTGAGATCTTGTAGTCCATCAGTTACCTCAAGCATCCAATACTGTTCTAATAAGCAAATTGTGAAGCTTAAATGTGGAGGTAAATACTATATAATACAAAGAGCTAAAGAACTAGACATTAATGACTCAGAATTTTTTTCTGTATTTATTCATGGTTCTTAAAATTTATACATTTTAATAGAACCTTGTACAAATGGTGATATTCGTCTGTATGGTGGTACTTATTACTATGGTGCAGTACAAGTTTGTGTTGGAGGAGTATGGGGTTTAGTATGTAGAGATAGCTTTTGGGATAACAATGATGCCAGTGAGGTCTGTAAACATTTAGGTTTTTCTCCTTATGGTATGTATTACTATATGTGTTGTCTTAACTTGATATTCCAATTTTATAGGATCACTTGCAATTCTTTCAACCTATTATAATAATAATAATGATCCCACATTTTTTCCTGGTTTAAATTGTAATGGATTGTTTAATTGTACTATCAATACCAGTGCTCCACCTTGTTCTTCTGGGAATGATGCTAATGTCATATGTCCTGGTTAGTAATGACTGTATCTATACATATGTACATTATATATTAAATTTAGTTCATGGATCTACTTATTCTAATTGTGCTGATAGGCAAGTCAGACTATTTGGAGGTTCCACAGATTATGAAGGCACTGTAGAAATTTGTATCAACAATGCTTGGGGTACTATCTCTGACTACGGATGGGGATATAATGAAGCTCAGACTGTATGCAATGCTTTGGGATATACTACCCCAGGTATAAAGAACATTGATGCATTAAATATATTTTAATTAATTTTAGGTGCTAAAACTTTATTTAATGCTTACTTTGGTGAAGGAGATGGTCCAATTCTTCTACATTATATGTATTGTTCAGCTCCCAAGTTTTCATTACTAAACTGCCATATTTATGGTTATTATTATTATTATTATTATTTTGATCACAATAATGATGTTGGAGTGAGATGTCAGCGTGAGTTAAAACACGTTAAAATAAAGCAAGTATTTTGTTATTTATTTCAGCATTTTGTGAACATGGTAATATCAGATTAGTAGGCAGTACTAATCCACTGATAGGACGAGTTGAAGTATGTGTCAATAACATGTGGGGTACTATATGTGATGATTACTGGGATGACAATGATGCCAGTGTAGTATGTAGACAACTTGGATTTCCAGGAGAAGGTTAGTGTTGTCTGTTTCTACATAAATAAGATAATTTACTTATAAGGTGCAACTGCTGGTTCTGGTTATATCCAAGGTGAAGGTTAATATTGTCTTTTTCTACATAATTATGATGATTTACTGATTAGATGCAACTGCTGGTTCTGGTAATTTCCAAGGAGAAGGTTAGTATTTTCTGTTTCTACATAATTAAGATAATTTACTTATTAGGTGCAACTCCTGGTTCTGGTTATAATAAATATAGTGCTAAATTATTTCATATCATTGATCTGAACTGTAATGGAACTGAAGATAATATATTTAATTGTTCTTATAACAACATTCAACAACATAGTTGTTATTATTATGAAGATGCTTATGTTCAGTGTTCAGGTATTTAGGTGAATTTGATTTATTTTTTAGAGACAATTTGTCCATACAGCTACAAACACATCTAGTAACTGTACTAATGGTGAGATCAGATTAGTAAATGAAGATATAGAGTATGAAGGAATAGTTGAAGTTTGTTATGGTGGTGTCTGGGGTTCTATATGTCCTAGTTCATGGGACAGTAATGATACTAAAGTTGTATGCAGACAATTAGGATATATTACTATTGGTTAGTAAAGGATTTGTTGAGATTTTTATAAAGTTATAAAAATTTCTTTTTGCAGGAGCAATTCCTGTTACTACATTTGGAAAGGGAATTGGACCAGTTCATTTCTCAAATTTCTATTGCTCTGGTAGTGAGAACTATCTACTGAATTGTACCTATTACACTAATTCATGGTGTAATTATTCATATCATGCTGGTGTTAAATGTGAAGGTAAAAATAACATTGTAATAAGAACCATACTTTTGAGTTTTCTTTCTTGATTAATCTCAGCTCCCTGTACACATGGAGATGTTCGTTTAAAAGGTGACAGAAGGTACAATAACTTTGGTCGAGTTGAGGTTTGTATTAATGGTACATGGGGTACTATTTGTGATGATTACTGGGATAATACTGATGCCAGTGTTGTCTGTAGACAACTAGGACACTCTTCTTATGGTATGTTATAAATATTTCTCTTATATGACTTATACACATTGTAGGAGCCATTGCCAAGACCTCATTTTATTCAGAGACTATTCTTCCACACACTATATTTAATATAAGTTGTACTGGAGATGAAACTACATTGTTTGATTGTGTGTATAGTGAAGTAGTTAGTGTTGGATCAAACTGTTATAGCTATGAGGATGCTAGTGTTATTTGCCAAGGTAGTAGTGAACATAATTTATTATAGAAGAACTTTGAACAATGTCCATACTTTGTTATAGACTCAAGTATTTCCAGCTCAAACTGTACTGACTATGATGTTCAACTAGTAGATGGACCCAGTCTAAACGAAGGAAGAGTTCTAATATGTATCAATGGAGTCTGGGGAACACTTTGTAATAGTGGCATTGACTATAATGATGCTGGAGTGATATGTCTTGAACTTGGATATCAAAGAAGTTTGATACATTATTAAATATGTAATGTTTGTCATCTTATAATTAGGAGGTACAACCTACACTGGTCAGTTTCCTAATGCTGCTAATGATGTACTACTGGTTACTGGTATTACATGTTCTAACACTGCTACTACTCTGTCTGAGTGTACCTTTAGTCATTTTACTAAGACATCATATTGT